>JAUMHM010000031.1:15888064-15899633 GCA_032362435.1 Melikaiella ostensackeni
CTTTACCCTTCGATTTGAATCGGCCAAAGCTCTCGCCGCATCATAAACTGAACAAGTGATGGTCCAGAGGTCAGACTCCTCTGACATATCCTCACGAAGGAAGCCATCCATTTCAGCCTGTTCTTGGGGTTTAGGAGGAATCTGGATATTTATGTTCCTCCTCGTCCTTAAATCTCTATCATCTCTCAGGAGCTGCCTACTTTCCGCAATTGGTCTTAATGTCGCTTCCTGCTCTTCGCCAGCGGCTTGTTCATACGGTGGTTGGGGAAGCGTTCTGCGTTCATATCCTCTTCCCAAGAGGTTCAAAGTCTGATTTCGCAAAGATTGTCGCGAGACGTGCTAAAGCTCTGGGTGTTTCTCGCACCACAGAGCGTGCATATGTGCCATGAAGCCTTTGGGAATAGGGATTTTGCTGGCATCGTAGCAGTCCAGCAGGTCGAGGACATGCTTGCCGTCCCGGTTCTAGTCTAATCATTTGGGGTGAATCCATGAACGAAGCTTACGGCCCCCGATATCGGCACACGTAAGATCATGCATATGCAGAATAGCTTGCATATTAACTATTCCATTCCGCGCTTATATATCTCACGCCGTAAAGGCGGGCGCGGACTTCTAAATATCCAGTGTCTTCATGACCGAATTATTTTGGGTACAGATCAAATCGTGGCAAGTGGAAGAGATCCTCTTCTGGCAATGGTCAGGAAACACGAGATGATTTGTTATTGGCAAAGGGGCATTCCTATACAAAGCCGCGGAGAGGGCGGCCGAGACCCTTGGTCTGGATCTTATCATAAGAAGTAAGGAAAGTGCATTACTCCATCTAGATGCCTCACTCGTTGAAGCCCAAGTATAGAAAGCAGAGTCGAACAACTTGTTGAAACAGCTTCTCGAAAAAAAGATGCACGGAAAGTATCACAGAAATGTAAAAAATCAGGCCTTGTCGATGAAGTTAACGTTCGCTTTATTTAAATGATCTGGACTTAATTGAGAGACAGGGGGTCTCATTTTCGCGTGTCAGAACGGAGTCATTCCCACCTTCGTATACCTCAGCCGCATCTTACGTGAAGAAGTTCCCAGCGACAAAAGCACAGCGTGTCATGCACATTCTGAGCACTTACGGCACATACTATCCGGGTGCCCCACTCACGCAGAAACGACGTATCATCACAGGCACAATGCGGCTCTAAGAGTGCTTCATTACCATCTTTGTCGCTCTTATGGTGTTAACCGCGACCCTGCACTGCCGAACGCTCTCAGAGAGATAGAGTCAATTGTCGAGAACGAATTGTGCATACTTTGGTGGAACTCCGACTCCAGGCTAATGGTTGCACACTCGAGGCCTGACATCGTACTTCTTGACGAAGAGAAACGAACAATGTTCGTAAACGAATTCTCGACTCTGGCCGACGCCAACACCACAGTCAAAGAAAAGGAAAGAAGGAAGAGGTATCGAGATCATACACGGGAGTCACGAGGAGGATTCGGCTAAAATGATTGTCATTGCCATCGGTGTTCTCGGAGGTGCGAAACCATCACTGGTTCGTAACCTCAAAGCCATATCCGCGTGCCAGAAAAATACCAATACAATTTCGAGATGGGTGCAAAAAGCTATCTTTCTTGGGTCAGTTCGTGTCCTTGAGACTCACGGGAGTTCCGCCGGCCCTTCATCGTGATTCCAACGTACCATGTGGTCACCCATCTCACGGTTGTGATGCGTGGCATGGGTGTGATTCACTCTGGGATACCGAGCGACCTCCTAGAGTATGCAGCCTTACCCTTGCGTGCGGGGCTCTGCAAGGATGCACGAAAATTTTCTCTAGCTGCTCGTGGGAACAACTATGACAACACCAAACTCAGTTGTGAATGCGACTCAAAATGATCGAACGCGCAGAGCACCCAACAATGGGTCGGCAAACAGTGCCGATCGCCCTAGGATTCGGTGTGCTGCAAATGATTTGGATGGAAATACGATGACGGGTCGGCGAAACGGTTGACGTCTTGGGTGGATGGATCGATTTAAATATGACTTGCTGGATTGCTACGATGCCAGCATTATCCCTGATCGCAGGGGTTTCATAGCGCGCCTGCACACTCCGAGGTGCCAGAAACACTCAGAACCTTCGCACGTTTCGTAGTAGAGGTTGCGTAACCGCGCCGACAACCTCTTTCAAACAGGATACACACGCGGAAAGCTTCCACAACTGCTGCAAGAACAAGTCACAGACGAAGAGGAGGAAGCGACATTGAGAGTGACCCCGGAAATCAGACATCCCCCGAAAGATGATGGCAATTTCCGGATGAGGAGAGACATTAACATTTATGTTTATCCTAATCTCTAAGATCTGTCTGAAATGGATGACGCCCTTCGTGAGGATCTCTTGGAGGCATCCGACATCTGGACCAATACTTGTTCAGTTTATGATGCGGAGAGAAATTTGGCCGATTCAAATCGAAGGGTGAAGCCGACTATAGATCAAAAGACCAAAAGGTGCTTGCATCAACTGAACAAGAAGATTGGCTGGGCTAGACAGAACGCGTCCCGTATTCAGTGTGCGATTGACAACATCACATCGGGTAAGCCTTTTACGGTAAGAATTTAAAAGTTCGCTCACGAGCTGAGGATACACCATCACACATTGAACATATCAAAGCTGCTGACTATCAAGCAGCACAATGCTGATAAGATATCCCAACCGCTGGGGCGGTAGGGGGGATAACTTGAAAATTTCAAAAGAGAACCTATATTTTTTATTGCAGATTCAGATTCTCCATTAAGAAATACGTTAGTTTCATTCAAACAAATTTTTTTATTCGCTAAACCAAGGGTTGACGTATTTTTTAAGGGAGAATGTGAGTCTGCAATAAAAATGTAGGTTTCCTTTTGAAATTTTGAAGTTACTCCCCTACTGCCCTCATGGGGTGGGGAGTAGGGTAAATTTTTGCGAAGTCGCTTCTCCCTCTCGAAAATTAAAAGTTTTTTGACGGCCATTTTTTTCGTTGGATGCGTATTTCTGTAGATATTTCGATGTCTCAAGATAAAAAAAACACCCTGTGTATCTAATATGAATGACTTGAAGATCTATGCTCCTGGAGCACAGTACCTGAAAAATGCTCTAAAGACTGTCGAGGGGTGCACACGAGAAATTTTTATGAACTTTATATTGGACAATGCGTGCCAAGATTCACTTGAAGTGAGGACGACTTGCCCTAGGCGTGCCTTAGAGCTCCATTTAGAATATAACATCAGTGATGGAGGCTTTTCAAAGCAGATACAAGCGTCTGCTTCGACAGATTTGGTCTTCCAATCTGTCGGCGTCGAACCAGATATCTGTAACTAACATGCTTGCCGTTCCGGTTCTGCTCAATTCATTTAGGGTGGTTCCATGAACGAAGCACTAGCTCACGGCCCCCGATATCGCCACACGTAAGATCAGGCATATGAAAAAGAGCTCGCATATCAAATCGTTCGTTCCGCGCTTATAAATCCCACGCCGTAAAGGCGGGCGCGGATTTCTAAATATCCAGTGTCTTTATGACTAAATTATCTTGGGTACAGCTCACATCGTGGCAAATGGAAGAAATCCTCTCCTGAAAACGGTCAGGAAGCTCGAAGTGATTGGCGAAGGAGCGTTCCTCTACATAGCCGCGGAGCAGACGGGCGAGACTCTTGACCTGGATCTTAACACCAGAAGTGAGAAAAGTGAATTACTTCATCAGGAGGCCTCACATCTTAAAGCCCGAGCGGAGAGCAGTGGAAAACAACTTCCGCGAATAGCTCCATGACAAGATCATCGACGGGAACTTTCACAGAAATGTAAAAGATCAGTCCTTGCGATGGAGTAAACATTAGCTTTCCTTCAGTTATCCGGGCTCATTTCCGGCAACAAGGGTTTTATTTTTGCGTGTCAGGATGTTGTCATTTCGACCTTGGTATACCGTAGCCGCATCTTACGTGAAGAAATTCCCAGCGACAGTTGCAGATCGTATCCCGCACATTTTGAGTACCTACGGCACATACTATCCAGGTATCCCACTCACATGGAAAGACGAATCTCCACCGGCATAATGCGGCCCTTAGAGTGCTTTATTACCATCTTTGTCGCTCTTACGGTTTTAACCGCGACCATGCCCTGCCGAACGCTCCCAGATAGATAGAGTCAATTGTAGAAAACAAGTTGTGCAAAATTTACTGGATTTTCCAGTTCTGGTTCAAAGTCCATATTGAAGAGTCGAGGCCTGACATTGCACGTCTTGACAAAAAGAAACGAAATGTGTTCGTGATCGAATTTTCAGCTCCAGCCGACGCTAACATCACAGTCAAGGGGAAGGAAAGGGGGAGAGGTATCGTGACCTTATACTCGTAAGGGAGTTGCCGGGAATGTACCAAGAACATTCGGTTGAAATTGTTATTCTTGTAACCGATGATTTAGGACGTGCCATTTTTCTGGATAGTGGTCACTCCCAGGGGGACCCTGTGGTGGTTGTTTGACCACCGGATTTATTGTTGGGTCAACTACGAGGGGCTCACGAGTGAAATCCACATTGGATCCTCATGGATTAGCATCTCGTTTCCTTGAGGGGGCACGCCCGGATTGCCCTCATAAGAAAATTTTGTTGATAACAAAATTAAAAGGAGGTTGGTACCGAATGCTTGAACTCTATACTTATAATATACATTTCAAAGAATTCAATTTGCTCTGTAGATATCAGAATACATTAAGAAATTCATAACTTTAAGCTGGATCCTATATACGAAATTGAGAAATTCTAAATTGAAATTGTTCATTTTGTTGCAAGTAGCATTTTACTGATTGCGAATAACCTGAATGTGATTTTCACGATTTTCGACAGTCGGCGAAAGTTTTAATAATATTTCTTGTTAATTGCCTAAAATCTTTTAATTTTGATAATACATAAAGTCAATTTTTTTCCTAAAAACGGTATGAAAGATGTTTACATTCTGCTTTCAGTGAGTCCAGATTGAAGTGTTCTTGTTAATCGTCAAAAAAAGCTGTCGACAAGCTGTGGACCAAAATAAATATTATGCTCGAATCTTGCTATAACGACCTTCGATATGACGAGCTCTCACTACAACGAACGTAATGGTCTCGCGGGGAGAGCACGCAAATTTTAATCAGTATTTGTCATCTGTCATCTTAAATATTTTAAAATAATATTATTTTAAATAATAATGTTCCAAAATATCAATCCTCGTGAAAATTTTAAAGTAAAAATTAAAATGAAATATATTTTTTGTAAATATGTATCAAGGGTCCGTTCATATATCACGTGACGCATTTTTCTTTTGTTTAAATAAAGACGTGAATAAACTTGCCGTGAAATTAAAAAGAACACAACGATATAAACAAGAGAAAAACGTGTCACGTAATATATGAACGATCTGCAATTACAGTTTCAGAATTTTTGAAAAAACTTGGAGGTTATACGTAATATTAGTCATCAACAGACATGCTAGTACAAATTTGCACCAACACATATTTTGAAGTCTACATGAAGTTTTTCATTTTTTAATAAGGAAAAATGTATTCCTTTCAATATAAATACATAATTCTAGTCCGCTCAGAATTTAAGATACTCTTAAAATGACCTATTATAATACAAACTTTATCAATTCAATTTGAAAGTTGTTATAACGTTCGGCGTCTTTTTGCGCTTTCAAGTAAAACGTTACGAATCATTTGAAAGTGCGAAATCGAGTATGCAATTCGAGGGTTACAGATATTAAAAAGTTTGTAAAAAGAAATTCATACTCCAAATGAAATTTAAGGTTAACAATAATTTTAGTCACATTATTAAGTTTCGGGATTTGGTGTATGCATTTTTTACATATTTTATCATTAATCAACTTACCTATTTCATAAATGATCTCATCCATGGTTTCGTTATCACTTAAAATTCAGAACACCTGCTTAAAATGTTAATTACATAATATACATACTAAGGAAAAACAAGAAATTATTTAATTTTTCAATATGACATGCATTTTTCAAAGGCCTTAGTTTTAAAAGAAAACAGGTTTTCCAAATTGATGCAGGAAATTTGAAACAGTTTTGTCGGTTAGCTCTGTTAGAGTTTCGAATTTCACATCGAGAGTTTTTTCCAAAGCAGTCGCTAACATACCGTGTCGCGAGATAGATCGCTAAAAAAGAAGGTAGTGGAAATTTATGATTTTTTATGAATTACCGGAAATTCATTCAAACTTACGAAAATTCGCGGAAATTGTCGGAAATGTATGAAAAGTTACGGGAACTAACGTAAAGTGATGGAGATTCACGGAAACTTGCAAAAATTTATGGAAATGTACGGAAACTTTCGAAAACTTATGGAAACTGTTGGGAAGGTTGTGAAAACTTTTGGAGATTTGTGGAGAGTTTAGAAATTGTGGAGGCCTTCTGGAAATTCATGGAAACTTTTTGAATCATGGAAGGTCTTGGAAATTTGTGAGAGTCTTTTTTGGAATGGAATTTTTTTAAATTGAAATTTGGGGAAGTTCATAATCTTATTGAGTTTTTAATCACGGTACAGATTTTTTGTCACATTTTTGGAGCAATGAATTGCCTTTTACCATCTTAGAGACCAAAGTGCAGGAGACTGGTGCCTTCCTCAGTGTACAACACAAACTTATCACAACTCCTTTGGTTCTGGCTCAGTTTTCATACTTTCCTTTGCATGATAGAGATTTCGTAGGACTGACGTTATGAATGGACACTCCACCTTATGACCACTTAGCTGCTTAATTTGCACATGATCTCATACTTATAGAATAGATTTTTCGCATCCAATTGTAGCTGGGTGTATACTTTTAACAATAAATGATACAAATGATATTGTAGCCTCGGATAGAACTGACACTTCTGTTGACGAAAGGCATGACCTCGGAAAAGTTTCAGGCGATGAATGGAGATTGGGTGTTTGGGATGCAAGAGGTGTGAATCATCTTAAGGAGAAGGAACAACATGTCAAAAAGTATGAATATGTATCGCCTTGATTACTATAGGTTAGAATGACAGTGGGAACCAGAAGGCTATTCATTATAGCGTGCTACACTCCAGTTGATGGTGATAGAAGGGATGTAGAAGATACCCTCTGGGACTCGCTAAATGAGATATTAGGTACTTGCGATCCCGGCGAAAGAATAATTTTACTCGGAGATATGAATGGCTGGGTTGGCGTGCAACGCGAAGCTACCGACAGGGTACTGGGTCATTTTGGAGACCCAGAAACGAACGGTAACGGGGATAAATCGAATAGCTTATGCTTAGAATAAGGCTTATTTATTACGAATACTTGGTTTAGACATAAAATGATCAACATGTACGTATACTTTGTGCTAGAGATGCTTGGAGGAATGATGAAATCCACGTGGCTGTCAACGAGAAGGAGCAAGCGTACTCGAGAATGTTAAATATTAAAGGTCTTAGCGATGATGGAAGAACTAGCTTAGAAAATAATTATACGGATAAAAACAGAAAAGCCAACATACTAGTCGAAGAAAGCAAGGATAAAATCAGAGCGGAAGAAGATAAGAAAATGCAAAATGATTTTAAAGGAAAAAGAAATTATTTTGGAAATGAGCTAAGAAGATTAAGAAAGGAAGTACTAGCACTGATATAGTCGAAATTAAGAATGCTGATGGTGGAGTGGTCAAGCTATGGAGCATAACAAGCTTCACACTGAAGAGGATACGTTAGACAATCCTGTTATAGGTAGCAGAGGAACAATCGATATCGACAACATTATATCCGTGATTAAGAAACTAAAGAATGGTAAGGCTGCCGGTTTGGGTGCTTTCACCGCCGAAATGCTTAAGAGCCGTAGTGGAAATTTGTTTGTGTGGCTGAGCGAATTTATGAATATGTGTGCCGTGAATGGTGAGGTTTCCAATGATTGGAGAAAGGCGATTATCGTCCAATTTACAAGGGAAAGGATGATGAAGGTTACAGTACTAATTGTAGAACGATTAGCCTACTAAGAACCGTGCGCAGAATATTTACCATGATACTTATTGGGAAGCTCATGGGAATAACTAAGGAAAGAATCTGGGAAGTCAAATGTACAATTATGCCAGGGAGATCATGTGCGTATCAGATATTTAGCTTGAGACAGATCATAAAGAAAAGTTTGAGAGTAAACAAAAGAGTTTTCTTTGCATTTGTTCATCCGGAGAAAGCTTCTGATAAGGTTAATACAGGTTTGGAAAGTTCTGGAAGAGCATGGAGTTAATGGTTGGCTTCTAAGGGCGATAAAAGAAATATATAATAGTAGTAAAGCGAGTGTAAGAGTGAATAGACAACTGAACGATTGGTTTGATATTAAGCAGGGCGTTAGGCAAGGTTGCGTAATATCCTCCTGAAAGTTCAATATATACATGGACAAATGTTTAAGAATGGCTCTCTCAGACGGAGAAGTCTCGGGATAGTGAAAGTACGTGGACGGGCTTCTGCAGATGATAAGATTGCTACTGCAGAATCAGTCGACCATTTCCAGAGAATGAAGAGCAGACTGGATACCAGCATGAAAAGTATGGGTCTTAAGATTAATTCAAATAAAAAAACGTGTTTGAAAAAAGGGGTGAGAAAACAGTATGCAACATTGCCTTGAACGAAGAGAGGATGGAACAAGTTGATGAGTTTGTGTATCTTGGAAGTTCATTTACTGCTGACCGAAACATAGACGCAGGGATATCCAGACGTATAAAAGAGGGTGGAAAGATTATCGGCAGTGTATAAGCTATTATTAGGAGCAAAAACGTAACGAATAAAGCTAAAATTTCAATATATAACTCTACATTTGCACCTACTGTACTGTATGGGAGCGAGACCAGGACGTATCAAGAAAAGGATAAAAGTAAAGTGAACGCGGTTGGCATGCAGTTCCTGCGGAATGTGTGCGGTAAAATGCTAATGGACAAAGTCAGTAATGAGTGGATTCTCAAAAAATGTGGAGTATAACTAGCATTGTTTGACAAGAGTGAAAGAAATTTCCTGAGATGGTTTGGTCTTGTTGAAAGAATGAATAAAGATCGTTTAAGGAATCAAGTGTATCTAGGTAAAGTGAGTGGTAGCGTACCGAGAGGTAGACCGGAGAAAGAATGGTTGGAATGTGCGAATAAGACTCTGGAGTGAAAGGATATGAGGAGTCGTAGAAACACAAGAGCATGCATGAAACGATGTATGGATGTAACGGAAGCAAAAGATGTATGCAAGGATGGGAATGTATGAAGGACAATTGTTTATAAGAAGAAGAGTGATGCCTGAAACGAAAGGTTTTGGATGCTAATGGGCCCGGGTAAATAGGTTTTCTTAGTGGATTAGTATAATGGCTTTGCGTAGCTCTTCACCTGGGGTGATTGCTAGAGATATTGTTTAGCGATCCGGGTCGGAGCGGTTTTGTATGTCGAGTGTGTCGTTTGAATGAACAACACGCGAATTCTAGATTGATATAAAAGCCATCCCCTTTTCCTATACATCCTTTACTTACCCATACCATATAAGTCCTTCATCCTCGGTAGTATAACAAGGTTAGAATCGAAAGAGTTACGCTTACCCCGAAAGGGATTTGGCTTAATGATATGATAAAATAAATAATACGTTATCACATGGCTTACACTTGCGCATCGTTCTTCACATAACATGAGACACAGACGCACTCACACATATTAAACGTCCTATTGGCGGGGACCCCTCTCGCCGTCGTTATAGCGAGATTTTTGGTTCTCGAGCATCTGGGAGAAAATTGTAATGAAATTTTTTGGCACGTTACTAATTTTCTACGTAAGTTTCATATTTAGAAAATTCAAAAAAAATAAAAATGGCATAAGTCAAAAAAATATCGCTATAATTTCTTACTTTAATTTCTTAATTTTAGCAATTTCGGTAAACATAACAGATTTGCTTTTTCCTTCCTCTTGAGCAGTGACATCAAGTGTCAATATAACCCACTTACTAGATATTAAATTCTTAATATTTCTGATTCTTCGATAAGAAAAATGATTTCATTGTCCCAAAATGTAGGTAAATGAGAATTGGGTTTGTCTTAAGTCTCAAGACGGTCCTGATTCCACCACACTGTCGCACTAACTCGGAGTGCGGTGGTCGCCTTTCTTTCCCAAGAGTTTGATATTAGTTGGAGATTTGTTCAGCGGTGCTGCCTTGTAGAAAGAGCGCGGCCAAAGGATGGCAGCTGCCGAACGAAAAGGGTTGGGGTTCAGGGGGTTGAGAGATCTTCTTGGAGGGTGCTCTCATTGTCTCTACGTAATTGTTGGACAAAAGCAAACTTGTCTCATTCAATGCTTTCACCCAGGCTCTCTAGATCTTTTAGTCTTACCAACTAGAATTGGTATTTACATTCTGCGGCCGAAGGAGGCATCTTGACTACCTCACCAGGGATCGTCGCTTTGCTTGTTTTTACTTTCCGTTTTGTTGTTTCCCCATTTCCGCGACCAAGATATTCATATCCTGCTCAAATTCTTGAACACTCCAACATTTCTCTCAAGCACCTGTGCGCTAATTGCTGCTCTTTGCAAATTAATAAGACGATGTCTCCATAAAAGTATTTTACTTCAAAGCCTTTGTAGTTCTTTTTAGCTTCAGCTTTCCATAAATGCTTTGTGTTCTTAATTGAGTTATGCAATCAGAATAATTTTCTATTTACATAAAATAAGTTTCATTTTGATTTGAATGAAATATTTTTTAAGCGAGAGTATCAGTAGAAATTTCACAGAAATTATCCAAGAATTTCATACAGAAAGTTTTCGGAAGTTCAAAGGAATTATCTTTTAAATACACTGCCATCATGAGTGCGATTTCAACGCCTGAAAACGATCCCTAAATCAGTATTTAGAGGCCTAGGCCTTTAAAAGGTTCATTCAAGATCCTAGACTTATAAAGTGATGACGTACTGTGATCTGATTGGTTAACGACCAGACGTAGCACACTTTATCGGACACTGAGCGATTCATATTCTTGCCGCACCATGGCGCCATCTACACACCACATGACAGCTGAGTAGTTAACGGCAGTCGTTCAGAGAAAGTGTGATTGCAATACTCGACAGAGCCCTCGGTTTCGCCTTGACTTCGCTTTGCCTCGGTTCCGTTATGCTTCGGTTACATCTCGGGCTCTGGCTCATATTACAAATTCACGCGAGAATAAGTGTCACTTAGGGTCCTTATATCATGAGTAACTATTACATTCACTTAGAACTCAAGTCATGGAATATGTATGTGGGCGTTCGCTTGAAAAGAGCCCTTATGGCCGGTTCTAGTTTAGGAGATATTCGCGTTTTTACAAGTCAGGGTCAAAATTATTACTATCGGCTTGGAGTAGGGAATGATACTTGGACCTATCTTGAATCTCTTGCCATTGTACTTATACCCGGAAGCAACCGGAAGTGGGTATATTTCATGTTTGCAAAAGGAGTATAAAACGTGCGCATACCACCGTGATGAAAAAGTTTTAGGACTCCATTTAAAAAATAAAAAATACAAGTTTATTCATCATAATCGATATTGTCCCCTTCAAAGTACTCCCCATCGACTGCAACGCAC
>JAUMHM010000031.1:15905430-15915720 GCA_032362435.1 Melikaiella ostensackeni
GAAGAATAAAGCCAATTTTTCATTCAAAATATCGTTTTTTCATTGTCAGACCGAAGACTTTTCAGCCCATGTAGTACACCTGATTCACACGGAAGATGTACAATGACGGGTCGTGGCAGTAATCGTTGGGGTGCGGCCAATTTCCATTTAAATGACAACTTCAACAAGAAAGATCCATTTTGTACACTTAGCGCAAACGGAATGTGTTGGGATGACGATCGTGACTTGCGGGAATCGACCGGTGGCAAAGGTAGACATAAAACAGCATTTTCTCGGAATCTCCCAGGTTCATTACAGGCTGGAATTTGCAGCCTGAAAGTTACTGGAATTTCCACGGAAAGTCAATGGCATTCACAACTGGAATTTCCGGAGAATCTTCGTGGAGTACTTTTCGGGGAATATTTACACGTGGGCGCGGACGTTGGAGAAGCACCAATGTCCGACCATAACAGCGTGGGATCACTGACTCGCCGCTGCGATTCCGTGTGCCGTCAGTAGTATCAGTTGGCAGTAGTCAGCCACATAACGCTTTCGGATCACGCCGGTCTGTGATAACTGATTCTTTGCGCTCTCAGTGGTTCCGTCCGATTATGGACAGACCTACTCGTTAGCATGAATCGTCGGCCAATAGTAGGCCGACGGATGAAGCCATGGTTTATTTTAATTCAGATCGTTGTGATTACAGAATGTGATTATCCTAAAATTAAAATGAGTAACAGAATATAAATATTTAAAAGATTATTCAGGGTCGCTTCACCAACTAATGAGACAAGTGGGGAAAAATAGAAATATAGCCGACGGACGATAATATTTCTGAAAGGAGTATGGTCGGCGAGCGAAAAGATTAAAGGTTCCTATTCTTGCTTCTACTGATGAATCTACGGGTGCAGAAAGAGCCAGTATGTTTGATAAAGTTGGACATATTTTTTGACTTAATTTAGCTGTGCTGTAATAAGGAAAATCATACAATTCTTCTTTTAAAGATAGCTATTCATATTCTGCCGTTTGTCAGGAAACCATGCCATTTGCCCAAAATATTTGAGCTTTTCGAAAGCACTAGAAAAATGATTGAACTGATGTCTCGGTAAATCTCAAAATAATTTGATGAGAATAATTTTTTTTTTAATTCTCTTGTTCTATTTTTCCCCTGACTTAAGAGGATTCAGAAAAACCACTTTCTGTGATTATTTTCAACGATTCAGGTCAATATTTCTGCTTTTATTTCATATAGAAGAAGTACTCTGAGACCTGAATCGGAAATCTGTGAACAAAACGGCAATAGAAATATTTTATACGTTTTCCATTACGAGCTGAAGTTGATCATTTATTATTCAGCCCGTGATGTGTGGTAGGTAATATGTAGTAGATATAGGAATGTACTTATTACTTCTTCACTGATTATAAAGGGTAAGCTCTAATTCTGTTTCCAAAGTCAATTACTTATTTATAAATGTTTGAAAAACTTCCTAAAACTGTTACATTTAAAACAAAATCTGTTAATGGAATTTAGATACTAAAAAATTATCTTACCAGAATGCAAAAGCAAAGAATTCAGAACTGCAAAATTTATAATTTCAACCTTTTAAAATTTAATAATATAACTGAAATAATATAACTAACTAATAAAACTAATAATATAACTAAATATATCTGAGGTATTCTTTACTAAAGCGATGCTTCATAAAAATATTGCACTCGGAAGATGTACAATGACCAGTCATGAGAAAAATAGGTGAATCGCGGCCAATCCTTATTCAGAACCTAACGTCCTTGAGGAAGATGTATTTTGTTACACCTGGTTCACACGTAAGATGTTGTGTGATGACGGGTCGTCGCAGTAACCGTTGGGGTGCGACCAATTCCTATTTTGTTTCATTGCTTTCGCTTTATTAATATGCTTTCGTAAATTCATCTTCTCCCTTAGCGTCAGGGTATGCACGCCTACTTGTGAGAATATTAATATACGTGCATACTCTCGTATGCGTACAACAAGAAGTGTAACAGCTGTAGCGAACCCAACATCAGGTCTTACAACAGCCGCGAGCGTAATTATGTGGGGATACATCAAACTCTTTGAGTTTCACCCTAGCTTCTTCTCTTTACTTCACTCCAACTCTCTTTCCACTTGTTCTGAATTTCGAAAGTCCTTGCGAATTTTATGATTTATCGAAGCGAGAATAAAGCGTTATGAGCTTTCCATGACAGGGGATCGAATATTCTAGAGCTGTGGTAGAAATTAATCTAATGATTTTATAAAATATTTAAGTTATCACTGAGAAAAATATTTGTTTGTATCAAATAAGAATTATTGTTTTATATAACGGAACCAAAGAAACAAATTTTTCGTTCTAAGACAGAAAATCGTTGGTGGAAATTTCTTGCATCGAATTTGTTTTTGTGTCTGAAAAATGATGTGATTGAACTACACTAAATTCGTCGTACTTTCGATTATTGGCGTTTTGAAGTTAATCAACAAAACACTAATTTAATTTTAATGAATGAAATATATCCCGCGCATTCTGAAAAGTAGTATAAGAGTAAAAAAGTATGAGTGTGTAATAGTATAAAAGAAATGGTAAACACTTACCTTAAGAATTTAATATCATTCAAAATTATTTATAAAATCGAGAAATACATATAACATAAAAGAAAATATATACTTAATAATTGAAAGATGGATGTCTAAAGTAAACAAAAACTTTACCAAGGTTGAGCAAGGGATTTATTTTATATGTACAAAAATCTGTTCAATCAAAATAAATAAAGGCAAATAACATTTTTTTTAAATCAAACAAAAATATGTTTGACCCTATATCAAAGATATAATTTCTTCGATTGAAAAACATCTTTCTCAATGTGCAAGATCTAAAATTAATTAACACGAATCGCCATTTGTCAAAATCCTCACATAATTAGAATGTTTAAATGAATTTCAGGCTAGGTGGCTTTTGGAAAATGAAAATGAAGTCAAATGATAATTCGACGAATTCAAACTATCTAGAATGGTTATTCTGAAAAATAAAAATTGTGCCAAATAGTCATTCGGATGAGTTGAGGTTTTGGCAAATATTGTAATTCGTAATTATAAAAATTAGGTCAAATGATGGATCGTAAAAATAAAAATTAGGCGAAACGTCAATTAGGAAATACAGAAATTAGGGCTAATTGCTACTTGGATATTTCACGGAGAAAAAATCCACTAATATTAGAGCAATTACTTGCAATTATTTTTGTAGAAGGCTCTCGGTCTAAATTGCTAATATTTTCATTCTTTGCATTTCTACTTGGTAATTAGCTCTTAATCATTTCATCGATTATTGATCAAAGTTTTATCTTTAATCTAAACTCGAAGATTAGTTATATAGTTATATATTTTAAATATTCTGTGATATTTACATAATTGATATAAGCAATGCTTTTTGTACCTATGTATTTTGGGATCAAAATTAATATTCCTTTTTTTAAATCCTAGGGACAAAGCAACTATTTTACCTCGAGGCCTGAAAATGTTTTCTTTGTCAAAAGTGAAATTTGCAGATATCCTTCTAATTATCTTTGTTTTTTTTGAATACTGTCAATCTGCAGCTATTTCAAATAGAATACTGAAAAATGAAGGCATGTAAAAATAATATTTCAATTAAAAGCGTCGACAATCAGCGATATACTTAGTTATGCAAGCGCGGATTGGCACGTGTCAGTCTGTATTAAAATACTTGAGAGGAGCTATTTGAAGTAAAAGCGTCTCCTGAATATGGAACTCTCCCTTGTCGACATATCCTTACACATAGCGTTACCTGAATGCAAGGGATAGCTGTGTGGATGGTCCGGAATACGAATACTAAGGCACATTGTACATCCAAGTTACCTCGAGAATTCGATAAATTCCTGTCGATGAATCCAACGGTCGAACATCCAACTAGACGTCCCATATACATTTCTACTGGGAATTCAAGCTTCGCTACTATTTTCTCAGTTGATTAAACTTATTTTCTTCAAGGAGGTTTTAAAAACTATTTTTCGAAAGATACATTATTCAAAGTCAGTGCTTTTGTTGAAAAAGGAATTTCAATAGAAAAAATTAGAAGAGAATTCCTGTCTTTCATGATCGGGAAAAAAACCTGTGACCGGGAAAATAACTCCTGACAGAGGAAAAAAAAACTCGGAAGTGCTACCTCCGACGGAGAATCTTGTACTCGTTACGGTGGTACATCCGTTCAAGAAAATATCATATGCACCACGGGATGAAACAGGCGAATTTTATCTCGCGCGATGTTTACAGATTCGCCTTCGGTCTCGGGCAGCTTCGGTGCCCTCGAAGCTACAACTCGTTCTGCAGCTTCGCGCTCGATAAAAAACGCCTGTTTTCATTCCTAGGTGCATAATATACTATTTCTCTATTCTCCACATACAAGCGAGCAACTTTAGGAAAGTTGATTATAAATAAGACAGATACAATGAATATTTCGTTCATTATCTTTCAAAAGCTTACCTCAAAAACTATAATTTCACAATAGACATATTCAATTTAACACGTATATACCTGATTAAAAACTTGTTGAAACAGTTTCCCCAAAATTGTTTTTTGGCGGCCGGAGTTTACATTTGTATATCTTTCCGTCAATTCTGTTGAGTTTTTCAATCAATAAAACTCAAATCTTGGATAACAAGATCCACATGTTACATGTACATCATGATTCCAAAGTAAAAATGACAAGATTTTCATTTAAATCAATATGAACGAAGATAAGATAGATAGATAAATAAGATATCAACGTAATAGTTGCTTAAAAAAAGTACATAGGAATATATTCTACAAAGGGTTATTAAATTAATTCAGTTTTGAGGTTATAGTTTTCTTTTTTCTATGCTTTGTAAACTCTGGCCTCAAAATATATTAAGCCAGTTGCGGAGCACAAAGATTTTAGGCCCAGCCTGCTTGCGGTTATAAATAAATTTACAGAATAAGAATGATTATGCTTTCCGAAATTTTTTGGTCCAATAGGTGCTGAAATATCTGCCTCTAGGTATGTAAATTTTAGTGCAAATTTAATTGTTCATAACGCTATTACTTGAAAACGGTTAATTGTACAAACGAATTAAAATCAGAAAAAAGTCTTGTCTGGGCACAAGCCTTCTGAAAAATATTCCACAGAATCTTTTTTTTCTTGAATAATTTATTTGTTTAAAGAAAATTGTTCAAATGATTAACGACCAACTTTTCAAAAAAGTACGCTGAACCTTTTAGTGCATACACAAGTATTATATTATAATGATAACTTCTGAAATGCTAAAAAATAAACACCTAAAAATAGTATTTAAGATTGAATATTTTTGGGACTACTCTATATTCTGTCAATGAACTGCACCAATTAAAAAAAAGAAAATCTTAATATTTTTGTCTTAAAGTTACTCTTGTCAAATGTATTCTGTTCTGGAGACTCATCCATATTGAAAATTTTCTTACCATGTGTAGAGATGGCTTTTAGTTTGTTGTGCTGCAAACTCGATTCGTGAAATAAAATGGTAAATACAAAGGAAACTTTTGATAGATATTTCAAATTGGTCAGATTGAAATTTTATTCTGTAGTTCATGATGATTTTTCCGTAGGTGAGACAGTGGGCTTGTTTCCTGATGTAATATTAACTAGCCTCGAGGAAGAAGGACAGACTTATGCACTATACATGGAGACAAGGTTTACTGAAAACAAGCTTTAATATAAACTAGACTTTTTTACTCTGATCTTAGAGATTATATTTGAATACTCAAAATCCTTTATAAAATATGAAATTATTATATTTTATATTCAATTATTCAGACATGTAGCATTTCTCAGTTTAATCTAACAACAGGAACATTGTATAATAACAAAATGTACAATATTATGTTAATCCAGAACTCCAGAACTTAATGAAGTTGAGAAAACTTAACCGAGATGTGTCCAGCAATAAATAAATGTTTTTGAAAACATTGATTAATTTAAGAATCGGCAACGGTAGAAGTTGCCCAGTTTGAAACTGATACTTCGAAAATTATCGATTCTAGCCATGTTAGGTTTCCCCGCTTTTTCTCCCAAAATAATAAATATTTGGTCATAGAAATTTGGGAAATGGTAAAGAACATGCTCACGGACGTTCCCGAACTCTTGTTTCGTGGGATAATTAAAAAAATTTAATCTCGCTAAATTTGATGAAAGTACGTATATTTTGAGGTTATGTGTGTTACAATTCCCCCCAACTTTACTTCCAAAGTGCACAATATTTTTGGCCAAAAACATAGGATAAGCTGAAAAACATAGAAACAAATGTCCCGGAACTAATATTGTTTGTAGACAATGAAAAAAGTTTTTAAAAAATAAATAATGAAAATTGGTTTCATACTTGTACTTTCCACGGTGGTTAGTACGTCCTCTTACTTACCGACAAAGTATCGGCACGACAGAGACTGTATAATTCAAAGAAAAAAGAAATTTTGACACCTCGTGCTCGCTTTTATTTTATAAGGTTTTTTTTTTATGATGTTATGGCACACGATAATGCTTACGACGTTTACGTGCATGGTCGAAAATGCGACAGGCCCCCTCTCTACTCACTTACGGGGTTGCGACTGAGCCAGAAATTCCCATTTATATAATACCATCCTAACCTCGAAACAGTTAAGTGCTTTTCACAACTTTAGCATAATTAAATTTTTTTTATACATCCAAAAAAAGAGTTCGGGACGTCCGTTAGCATGTAATTCAACTTCTCTCAATGTATTTTTCCAAAATTTTAATTATGATGGAAACAAAGTAGGAGAAATGAAGCTAATTGACCATACGCCGAAGTATCACATGCCCTTAAGATGAGCAAAATCGTTCGGCTGACTGCATTTGGTTGATTGAAAAATGTTCGGTTAAGTGAACAAAACTTGTTTATTTTTTTTTTTCATTTTCACCAAATACTTGATTGATTTTGTCAGATATGATGTAAATTTAAACAAATGTTTTCGTTGAACACAACGAATTTTTAATATTTAGTTACGTCAATCGAAACTTCTTGAGAAATCAACTCAAGTTTACTAAACAACAATTTTTGTTATTTTTTCTTGGTCCAACCAAATATTTTGTTTTCCATATAATAAAAATATAATACGGTTTGACCAACAAGAATTCTGCATAGTCCGGCGGATAAGGTAACCAATTATGCATTTCGTGTCACAAAGGAGGCAATATTTTTTCATATATTTGGCACCCCAAGGAATGTTTTCAGGGTGGGAGGCAATATAGATAATGGACTAATTTACCTAAGTACTATTTCAAAAATGTTATGTGCACTTATGTTATACTTACTAAACCAAAGTGAGATGAACAATTTCGCCTTGTGACATTTTTTTGTACCTTGCATAATTGGATTAAAAAACAAATTTTTTTTTTAAATTTTCAATCACATTTTTCAGGATTAAATCATAAATTATGCGTTTTATTAAATAATGATCTGCATAAAATTCGTAGAACTTTTTAAGTTAAACAGTTTTGTAGTGATAGAAACTCCAAACGAGTGCTCGGCTATTCGGTCCCCCGGGTACCCGGTTCGGAACGGGTGATACTCTATAACCAAAAAAATAAACAAATGCCACGAGTAAAAGTTGGGCGTCATTTTTTAATACTTATTGATTTTGTTTATACTGTTAGCTTCTCAGTGTCGATGATACTCACGGACACCCGGGTAGCCGGGTATTACTCGACTACCCGGGTACTCGGGTACCCCAATTTTCGTTCATTACTCGGGTACTCAGGTACCCAGGTATTACTCGACGTAGCAGATACCCGCCCGGGGTCCCGGGTATTCGGGTATCTGAAAAATGCCTATCACTACCATTTTTCATGTTAACATTTTTTCGTATCTAGCATAGTTTGAAATTGCTTGTGACACGATTTGTACAATTCACTCAAAAAATGGTTACTATCTGCCGGACTATTAAATGCGGATCAACTTCAAATTGAAAATTCACAAATTTGAATAATTATTAATCAAAATGTTCATGACTTAGCCACTATAATTGAATCTGAAGTGATGTAAAAACACATTTTTTTAATTTCAAGCCTTAATTTCATGCCATAAAACATTTGAATTATCTAACTTAAGCCTCAATTATACATGATTAAGTTTAACTCTTTAGAATTCAAGTGAGTCATTTAAATTCAATTACACATTAGTCTTTTTAATGTGAAAAAATCTCATTTTGATAGTGTTAGATATACAAAAATTTCATATAGTGCCGCTCAGAATTGAGCCATTTTTAATTTTTACTTTTAAACACTGAACTATTTTAGCAGCTCCAAAATAAAATGTTAAAATATCAGCTTCATGAGTCTTAAGTTTAATACCTTTCAATACAAAGGTAATGAAAAGCGACCGTTTTCTTATAGAAAAAAATAATTCAGAAACTTTATTATGTTGAAGGTTTACTTTAATGCTGCCTAACGCAACAATAGCCTTTTAGAAAATATTTGACTTTGATACAGTCTTACTGACTCAAATTCTTTAGTTTTCTGGATACTATAAACTGTTTATTTAATTTCTTAAATTGTTGAGATACGGCTTTATGACTGGTTCAAATGATCGAAAAGACACCATTCATCTTACAAAGATAACAATTTTTCCAAATATCTCTGACTACTTTTCCAAATTTTTAAAATAATATCTCCATTATATATTTGCTCACTAAAATGTTTCAGAGACAAACAAATGTCTGTGTCACGAATTGAAAAAAAAATTATTTCAGCTGATTTAAGTTATGTTCGTGTCGTGTTTCACCGAAATTCGGTGAGCCTAGGGAAACTGGAAAGGACGGCCGGAATTCGGTGAGCTTAGACCAAATATTTTTGGTGTGCCTAAACACTTCGTTAAATTAAACAGAACATTAAAAAAAGACTTTCAGATTTCCATAATTGTCGAGATTTCTTGTTTGGAATGATCGAATCCATTTTACAAATATTGTTTAAATCCATGAGGTTGAGGATTCACAGAAATGAAATATTAATCATATTGTAATCTGCTTAATATTTTTATTTCTGTTACATTTCTGTTTTGACTTTATAATTATTTATGAACATAAGTAGCAGCAGCTGCTCGAATTTTGCATCAAAATTCCAAATGCAGATAATTGGAAATGTGCAATCAAGAGTGTGTATCGTAAAAATACTCGAAAAGCCCTTTCCGCATTGTGCGTACCGTGACTCATGGATTTTATGGGCAATATAACCAATCTTCCACCCCACTTGAAGCGTATCAACACTTTCATGATATATTACAGATTGCTTTTTTTAAATATTCATGCATCGAATTAAAGAAGGAGAATTCAAAATTGTTTAATTTGTTACACATGCAAAATCAAATCAATTATAATAATAAATTTCTCTACTTTAGCATTAAAATTTTATTGTGAGTTTATTAAATTTAATATACTAGCTTAATTATTTATAGCATCATTTTCTTGGTTTCTTTTAATTTGCCTGCGAAAGCTGTATTTTATTTTCCCGAAGATTATTTTACTGCATTTATATGATCAAACGACTGCCGAGTTTTAAAATTACGTGACTAATTGAAAGCTCCAGAGAGGAGGTAGGAAATTCTTTTTCCATGAAAATTTCACGTGCATTTATGTCGTTGTCGGGAGGTAACGTTTTGGGAAAATAAGGTCTTAATTCACGAGAGCACGGTCGCACGAGTCTGCTGAGAAGAGGGATAGCACCACAATTTTTTGCACTTCTAACTTGTCCAGAAAAAAATAATTTTATTACATTCTCAGAAATGATTGTAGCTAGATTTTTGCTCATTTTCCTTTTTTTTATAAAAGTCTGGAAAACAAATTTTGTCTTTAAAATATAAACTTGAGTTATGATATTTATTATGCATATTAGAGTAGTTTAATGACATATTTTGAATTACCCCTTTCACGACATTCCTGGATGTCAACTCGTTTTTTTTTTCAGTTTCCGAGTACAACTTTATTATTTCCTCATACTACGCTTAGGTAAAATATGTTTATTCCTTTGCAGTACATTCCAGCTCTTGCACTCGTATACTGGTTGTGAAGTCCCAGAAAGGAATTAGAAAGTTAAAAAATTAATGAGTACATTTTTTCTTTGTACTTGTTTCTACAAATAAAATATTTCTTGAAACGCATGAATGGAATGTGCAATTTTCGATGCATGTACATGTACATGTACATGCTTTCAGGTTCATTTCATGGGCCTGTCAGCAACAAACTGTCCTATCCTTCAAGGAGCACCTTTGGGTCTTCTTGTT
>JAUMHM010000031.1:15935278-15947607 GCA_032362435.1 Melikaiella ostensackeni
CCAATCACAGGCATCGTAGAGAGTATATATAAGAGCAACATAATCTGAAGCTTCAGTTTCAGGTTAGCCCTGAAGAATTGAACTGCAATGTTCACGAAACGTAGACAAGATTCGTAGCTTTGCACACGATTGAAATCCGAAACACCTCCTTTCATCAAGATTCCTAAGACTTTTCAGTAACGCCGGAAGAGATTGAAAGACTTTTTTTGTACGCATATATTTTTTACAAATAAATGGTTTTTTTGTATACTGAATTTTATCAGAAACATGCAAGGAACTCTAACGCAGCTATTGTAAAACTGAAGATACTCACAACTTCCGTAGGGTTTGGGAATTTAAAAAAAAAAGACAAGTTCAGAATTTCTTCATTTTTTGAGCCTCGTATATCGAATAATGTAAAAACAATAAAAAGACTATTGAAGCTTTTCAATTCCATGTGAAGGAATCATGGAACCAAAAAAATCCTTTTGAAAATTTTTATAAATTTAAGAAAACCGAATATCCATGTCACAAAGTGTGAAGCTGTCTCAAATGAAAGCAATATTCTTTATTTTCTTGTTAGTTAAGTTTCGTCAATGAGTGGAGTAACCTGCTGGTATCGATAGACAGCTTACATTTTTTTCTGTGTAAATTAATTTTATTGGCAATACGCACAGACGCATTAATTTAAAAAATGATGAAACTCCAACGACTGCGGTATTTATTATTATTCTTCTTATCATTATTTCTATTATTATTATTATTATCATTATTATCGTTAGGGTTGAGAGCAAAAGAGCCCCTGACACTTGGGTAGTCCCATTGCGTCCTCTTTTAGGCCTTTGTGTGACCCCAAAGCCCTCTCCATAAGGAGAGGACCGCAGACACGCCCTTTGTCGATATGTCTGACTCACTGATGCACTTACTGCCAGTGAGTGCCATACGCTTCCCCACAATTGCGGGGTGGTAGCAAAAGATATAGATCGCTATCTCATGATCTGTTCAACACAGGTGACAGAGGGGGCTATCTACGAGCCCCATCTTATGTCTGAGATAGCCGAAGTTTCCATGTCCTATAAACATTTCTGATAGGACCTCGACTTGATTTCTACCGTGCTTGCGTATGTCCGCAGCTCGTTTAAAGTTTAAATTTAAACCCATAAGTGTTTTGGCCTGTCTGCAGCCAGTGACCTTATTCCACTCCTTTTGATGTTTCTCGGTCAGCAAACTGTTAATTTCTTCAGAGACTAAGCTACTGCAAATGCCTACGTCTGGTTCAGGACCAATGAAGTTTTCTCTCACTGCTAGTTTTGCTAGCCTGTCCGAGATCTCATCACCTTAAATGCTACTGTGTCCAGGGATCCAAATAGAGTCATTCGGTTTTCCGTCGCGAGATTGTTCAGTACCTCAAAGCACTCCCATACTAGTAGCTACGTAGTCGTTGTTCCATTCAGGGCCACCATGGCAGCCCTACTGTCTGAGCAAATGTAAATATTTCTTCTATTGCCATAGTTCTGTGCCTTATGAGCACACTGGAGCATGGCCATGATCTCAGTTTGTAGGACTGTGCAATAGGACCCCATCGGGATTGTGAAGCCCATTTCACTCCTCCTGCGATAGACACCGGCTACTGCTTTTTCCTTGTTCTTGAAGCCATCTCTAAACCAGTTGTACCCATTACCAGGCGAATAGGCCTCGCCGTTAGCCCATTTCTCTCTCGTGGATAGGCTGACCCAATACTTCTTGTCGAAGAGGTAGCATATAGGCATTTTGTTCCTGACCATGCTCAAGGTCGGCCTACTTGCGATATCGGTAGGGATACGCAATTCTGTCGAGATCCTGCCACCATTCACCATGTTTATTCTCCTGGCTGCCTTCGCAGCCATGGCCTTGATGGTAAGGTAGAGGGGCTCTAACCCTGTTAGTGCCCTCATTTCCACCGTGGATGTCGACCTCTAGGCGCCAGTGACGCCTCTTAAGATCAGTCCCCTGATCCTTTCCAGTTGAGATTTCACAGTGGACAGTTCGACCCTGCTTCACCAGACCACCGCCGCATTGGTTAGCCTGGGGTTTAGGACCACAGTATAGATCCACAACAGTGTCACCGGTTTCAGGCCCCAGTTTTTCCCTATGGCTCTCCTGCGAAGCCAAAGGGTCACTGCGAGCTTCTTGCACTTGTTTTCCAGGTGCTTGTTCCATAATAGCTTTCTATCCGGGATGACTCCCAGGTATTAAGCTCGTTCAGTGATTCCCAGTTGTTGTCCTCCCAGCTTCAGTGTTCTCGTGGTCCCCCACTTGTAACGCCTGGTGAATACAACTACGTCCGTCTTGCTCAGAATGACTGATAATCCGGTCTTCTTGCACCAGGTATCCACTATCCTAAGTGCTTGCTGCATTACCCCAAGAGCGCATCCAGATGCTGGCCACCTGGCACCCCTGTAATCGTCTTTCATCGTCCTGAATGAGGACCATAGTTCTTTCGTTTTGCCAATACTGGCACGTCTGAACCTCTCTCTGGTTTGCCCGTGAAGTTCTTCGAGCTCCCATTTCCACTAGCGCGTCACCCCTGCCTTGCGGATTCTTGTGGGTTGACAATGCCTTTCATATGTAGATTTTATGGCCGTCGTAAAAGTTTTGGCTTGCATCTTCAGGGTCTTCACGTCCATGATTGACTTGGACACCTTTGAAAGTGCACTCCTCAAGTCAGTGGAATACCGATCCCAGTCTGTTCTTTTTGGATTTTTCGCCCACGTAGGGCCCGAGGATACGGTACATGTGCAGGTACTTCCTCTGGTGGGCTGGTTTTGCTGTCATGCGTAAAGTATGCCAATCCTATGAATAGCTTGCCGATTCCTCTAAGATCTGTGGATATCAACATCAGATCTCTTGAACACAGTTCCAGCAGCGAGACAACGTTGACTCCTTTCGCCAGAATGCAGGCCCTTGATTTGATCGCCTTGGGGTCTCTGTAATAAAAAACAGCCTCCCCTTATTCCCTTGTGGTATCTTTAACTAACCAAGGTTCTTGGACTAGTGAGATACCTGTGTGCCTCACAGCAATGCCCCTCTGCAGAACAGCAGAGGTGCCTTTGCTGTAATGCAAGTTAATATGAGTAATGCTTAGACCGAAAGCAGCTATTTACGTCTGCCCCCGATCTTCTTCCATTCCAACAGGCTTCTCCAGTCTCTGACCAGCAAACCTAAAGTTGATTTGGCCGAAGTGGTAGAAGGGCCTGTTGTTAAAGATGGCAAGAGCCCTCGTCTGGGACTGAAGAATCTGCACAACTAGGAGTTGTTTAAGTCCTCTCTTTGTGCCCTCCTGCTGAGGCCGATCGTGCCTGAAAAATTCACCAGGACGATGTCTTTAGTGAGGGCTATCCAACCCCACTGACTTTGAGGTCTGCACCTACCTAGAGACTTGTCTCGGATACTGTGTTTTGCAGCCAAGCTTTCGCCGCCGAGTCGGCTGCAATATATATGAACAGCCCTTCCCTACAGGAAGAGGTCTCAAATTTTGGCTATTGATTTAGGGACAATCTTTCGAGTACCCTCCAAGTGGCCTTCCTGAAGAGCTCGAACTGCTCCGCAGTGAGCATCAGGTCCGGATAGCTCGTTGCCGTCATCACCATCGTAAGGGGGTTAGCTCTCTGGGCAGCTGTCAGTCCAGCCCCAACAACTCCGCCTTTTTTTGGGAGGACTCCTTGGTCGCTCCCGTCTCGATAGTCTCATTCAGACAGACCGTCGATAACTCAGCTCCCAAGAGATCCGCGGGCACATTCGCCGCCTGAGTTTGGCTGACCAGAGTGACAGATAGAGTGGGAAGGGTTGTGTTAGACCCATTCACAGGCTTGACTCCAGGGGAACGGTCACTCAACGCCTCTGGTTTGGAGGTGTAGTCACATTGAGTAAAACTCTCAACGAATATCTATTCGTGGGCCATCACACCAACTGAGGGCTGTTTCTTAGTCGCAATGCGGGTCGTAGGTTATTTCCATCCCGATTCCAAACTGAGGTTGGCCTGGGAGGAAACTCGACCCAGAGATCCAGTAGTATCCGCGTTAGCTAGGCTCTCTCACCCTTCTACCATACTACAGTTATCCATGCCCACTCACCGGAGAGCCCATTTATAGGGATCCGACCTGTTTTGAAAACAAGTTTATAAAATTTTTATTTTTTTGAAGCCTCGTATATCAATGTATTTTGGTACGCGGATTACGAATACGTCAATTAAAATATCCACGAATGTAATTGTGAAAAATTTTCCAACTTTTTTTAAATTTCAACCTTGAAAATGACATTTGCTGATATTTTCATGGTCATATTCTGATCTTTAAATTATGTTTTCGCCCCAAATTCCCCAAATCGCCATATAACTCCAGGTAATGTCTGACATACTCAATCCTGTGTAGTCCCTAAATCCCATATCGTCCCATGCAGAAATCGCCGTGCCAGACCGGGTTGCATTGTTTACCTGTTGCAACGCCACCTTGTAACCAATCAGAAGTGGCAGCGACACGACCAGCGCCGAACACACCCGAAAACGCCTGAACTGAACTCATTGAAATCTCGAAACCGTTTTCGGAGCGATGAGCGAGTGTCATTCAGCGTCATGCTTGCGGTGCATTAAATTGATCAAATTTAATCTGATTTATCATCAGTTTCAGTACAGATTGCCAATGTTTCAAACATGCGTGTAAAGTGAAAGGCATAGAGAGAACATGGTGGGGAGTGTATTAAGACAAAGGCGTCTCTCATCGACACTTTAGCGATCCAGTATGTGTTCTTAACGTGATGTTCTCGACTGAAAACGTGCTCGAAAATCTAAATTTTTTGATTCTCTAATATGGGAACAAGAGTAACGAGATGTGTGATATGTATTTATATCAGCTTCTGAATTATTTTCCAGTATCTAAAACGTTACAATTCAGTGCAGTGACGCCGCGCGTTCTGAGCCTATTGTGCTACGGAGAATATATCCAGAAACTGCACTGTTTGTGCGAATCAAATCATGTCTCGTGCACTTGACTCTTTTCAAGTAATAAAAAATGCTTTCAAATTTTGTTAATTTTATAAGGTTTAGCGTACTCGATCGGGGCGTGTGTTTCATCACGGATCTGGCCCCTAGATTTGGTAAGGGGAGTGGATAACACTGCAGAGAACCAAAGCTCTCGGCCACATCCAGTTACTGACAGATGACTTTGGATGCAGAGATTCGGTAGCATCGGGTGCTCACATTCATTCTAGGCGTTGAACTTCCCGCTCGACAGCAGTTCAGTGCAGTGAACGCTCGAATAAGCGAGAATTTAGAACATCTACCATCCGAGCGCTAGCCGCGCCCATCTTTGCTAAACCTTCGAGATCTCCACGAGTCGAGAATCGCCACCCAGCTACTGCCGTCAGTGAAAAAACTTTTACTATGAAAAACCCATTTTTCAAATAATATTTTGTAGTTTAGTTTTCATATGATAAACTGATCATGTATTAACTGCTGGAAAAATTGATATTTCATATCTCTAAATCTGAATTGGTGACAATTTTACTAATTGAATTAGGAAATGTGTATTCGACTAGCGAAACAGTAATATTTTCACATTTCACGCATGAAATAGTAAAAAAACCATATGTTTATTTTGCTAAAGTCAATTGGTGAAAATATTGACTAATTCTTTACTCCTTCACTTATTTCGCTCAGTAATCAATTATTTAACTTTCGTTTCCGATTTTTTCTTATTATAAATGTTGGACATGAATTAAACAAATCTACGTATGTCAGGTGCGCTCTGTTGTGAAAGGTAAAATAGATTAACTATGTAAATAATTATAGTTTTTTCATTCCGAAACAATAACTTGCTAATTCATTATGTTAGTATAGAGTTAGAGTAGCCTATTTTCAAGCATGTACACATTTACTTATGTACATATATGACGTTCTATGTAGGCAAATCTTGTGCAATGAGAGTGTAAGCTGGATCTGCCCCAGACTCTATTTATAAGCCATGGTCGCAAACGAATAGGTTGTCAATTATCAAATGAGATGAATAATACAATCATCACCATTGTTGCTCTTTTGTGTGTAGCTCTATTCAATGGAGCAATAGCCCAGTGTCAAAAATTAGACAATGGCATGCAGTGTGGCGGTATTAATGGAGCCTGTTGTTCCAATTATTGTGGTAAGCTTAATTTTTGTTCGAAACATATACCGTATAATTGTAGGATTATTCATAAAAACAAACTTGAAAAAATGTTGCAGGAATACCATACGAGAATTACACATAGAAATTCCATAAGGAAATTTTACAAAATTCTCTTGAAACTAGTTTCATACTGAAATGCATAATACGTCGGGATTAAGTTGGGTTTCCAGTTATTGCTTGCCGCTTTCCGGACGGTTCAGCTAAATGGGTTCCTCTAGGACACGACATCCAATCGATGCTTCATGTGTAGAGAAGATGTATTTTCCATATGAGACTGATTTTAACAGTCCTTCCCTGAAATCTAATGTTTTTGTTTTATTTCCAGTCCATGGTTTGGATATACTGTCTTTGAGGAACTCATCCGGATGAAACCTAACTTCCTCCACAAAGATGTAATTTGCGCAACTGGTGCACGGCTTAGTAGTCAGGGTTGTAAGGTATCGACGGAATAAGCGCAGAAATTTGTCCCAAAAGTAATTTTCTCGAAAAAGATGTTGTTCGTATACCTAGTGGAAGGGTTTGACTTCTGAAGTATAATTAACGCAAGGAAGATCTTGCTTTGTACTGACCGAGTAGACCAAAAGTGGGCCAATTCGGATTATTGCGGATAAATTAAGCTAAAGAGTGCAATTTTCAACCGATTTTACCTTTTTTCAATCGATACTGTATTCAGTTGAGACAGACTTTGTGAGAATTAATTTTTGAAATGGGTTTCAATTTTCTTTTAACTAACAGAATGAGAAAAATAAACATTTATGAAGATTTAAGCCTCTTATTTTGTTCAAACGGTTTGCAATTGCACAAAAATATTCAAAATCAGTTAAAATACTTTCTGAGAATGCTCACCCTAAAATTCAATCGCAGCATATATAAAATCAATGTTTAATTGAAACGTATTGAATGTCAATAGTAGTTATTCATTACGTCATGAACAAATTTAATAACCAGATTAATTGTTTAGTTGTTGTTGAGTAGATAGCTTTCCGTTTTACATAAATGAACTAAAAATTTTTTCTCAGTAAAAATTCTCGACAACACTTGCTTAGTTGGTAGAATCGGTCGATTGCGAAAATAGGCCAACAATTAAGCAAAAGCTAACCATAAACTCAACAATTCAGTCATTTTTCAACACCTTGAATTTGTTTTTTCAGCAATTTTAAATATGAGTAAATCCACAATGGCTTCCTACGAGGATAATTTACCAACCGAGAGGCCCTTTTTATTTTATCAACAATTTCAATAAACAAATAGACGATTTGGCTACTATTTAACGGATGAACATAGATTCCAGTATTCTCATTTTGTTAGATTAATAAAAGAAAGTAAAATCCTGTTTTAGAAATCCGCACTTAGGAGGTTTTTCTCAGTTTAATACAGAATAGATCCAGAAATAAACACGTAAATCGGTTCGGAAATTGACACTCAAGCTCAATTTCTATTCAATATTATACCATTAAGCCAATTTTCTTTCGGGGTGAGTGTAACTCGTTCGGTTCTAGCCTCTTTATACTACAGGGGATCAAAAAAATTATATGGTAAGGGTGAGTAAGGGATGTGTGGGAGAAGGGATAAGGGATAAGTTGTAGATCGATTTAAAAGTCGCGTGTTGCTTATTCAAACAACATACTCGTCCCACAACATCGCGCTGACACGGGTCGCTAATCAATCTCTCTAGCAATCACTCCAGGTGGAGAGCTTCGCAAAGCCATTGCACGTCACGGTTCACACATAACACAAAAACTGACTAAAAAGCCCATAAGAAGATATATACTCCTCACCTCAACAACATCCGCTAAGCAAAACTCTCAACGAGGATCCATGAGTATCCATGATCTTTTGTTTCTGGCGTCTAACAACCCGCTAAGTGTAATTTCCCCATGGAATTTCCATAAAACATTTGAAATTTTTCCACTTCAATTACGAAATTGTCTTTGTTAATTGTTTGGCACAGTTCAGATCATTTCACTTTGTCCATCCACATAGTTTTTAACCACAGATTTTTATCGTTAATCCAATCTCGAAGTGTGCAAGGAGTTATAAAATTTATAAAATCCTTTAATAGTAAAAGTAGAGCTGTTATTTCAAGAAGGTTATTTCATCCTGTCACAATTTCTGGCTTTATTATTTTTGAACAGTAAAAAACTGTGATTTTTTATCAGACAAAAAACTACTTCCCTATTCAATGTTTTTGCTTGTGGACAAAATAATTCTTTCTTGTAATATGTTGTATCATCAAGATGTTGCTAATAAATAACTAAATGAAGCACATATTAGAATATTCGTATTAAATAATAAAATATGCATCATTTTGAATTTCAGATGGAGTCTGCAAGCCGCGTCCTGGAAAGTAGTAGAAAATCTACTGATTTTTATTACATTGTATTAAGTGTTTAACCACAGTTATGATTTCCAGCGCCGATGTCGAGAAAAATAAATAATATATCAACTAACACAGTCATGCTTATTTTACATCATCCCATGAAATAATATACATATTTTAAGCATACATAAAAAGAAAGCGTGAAGTCGTTTGGTTCTAGTAATACGAACATTGAAAGACATTCAACTGTTTTTCAGTTTTAACATTGCTCATGACAGCGAACCTAGCTGAAGTTTGAAATAAGTTTGTGAGAGAATTATCTAAAACGAAATTGAAGTCCTATTTTTTCTGTGCACAAGCAGGTGTTACATAAAGGCGCGGTTGACAGGTGCCGGTTGTGTGGAGACACCAATGAATTTATCGAGCACATTGTTGATGGTTGTCGCTTAATGGGTCAGAGAAATTACACGCACAAACATAATGATGTAGCGGCAATGATACATCAACAACTTTCCCTAAACCTAGGATTTTCAACAGACTGGATGCCTTTCTATGGATACATTTCGGTGCCCATTGAATAAAACAAAGACTACATTTTATACTAGAATGCTACTATCCAGATGGATCATTATATCTGAGCAAATCGACTCGACATCGTGATACATGACAAAAAAGGTGGAACAGTCCATATCATTGACATTGCTTGTCCACTTAACCAGAACTTGCAGTCAACCTATACAACTAAGATCCATAAGTATAGCGAGCTATGACATGAAGTAAAGACAATATGGACGGATTTGAATCACGCATTCATTCATCCTACTGTGATTTCGTCTACAGGCAATGTGCACCCAAGATGCACTGAACATCATCGAACATCTAGGAGTCAGTAGGGTATTGTTAGCAGCTCAAATAGCAGTTTTAATAAACACCTGTCACATTGTAAGGAAATTTCTAGAAAATCAGGAAGTAGGCGAATGAAAGCGTATGGAGTAACAGTTGGTAGCTCTAAAAAAGCATCCAGAGGCGAATAATGTCACTTTCAACAATCTCGGCTGCTACGTAAGGACAACACTGGTAAAGGAGGAACTCCAAACTACACCATAAACCCAATTTTGTACCTGCTACAACATAGTCGCAAGACATTTTAAACATAGTATTGAATTCATAACATCTTTCATTTATCAGGCACTTGACTTAGCCTGTGGCTGATGATGAAACGCCGGGTTCATCCGAGATAAAGTTTAAGCACAGCATAACAATAACTGATTCGTAATTCCTATTGGAAGTTATTTAGTAGGTTGGTGATTTTTTTTACATTCAGGATGTGACGTCGACGCCAGAAAATACGTTTTGCTGTATATAGATTAGTGCTAGACTATTTGGTATAGAGGAGATGGTAGGGTTCCGTGTAAGATGGAGAGTGAGAAAGAGATAGAGGCAGCGAAACAAGGGGTGGGAAGGAGAGACTCTTGGGGGTTGGGGTACTTTGGTATTCCAGTGATGGTCTAGGCAGCATTGCATCACGTATGGCGAACTGGGCTATAACGTAGGCTGTACGTTTACATGAAGGTATGGATACTGCGGAATGAGTACCGCTTAAATCCGTTCAGTAATGTAGATCGCTCTCTAAATTGCAATACTCTTGATTCCCCTCAGCGATTGTCATCCTAGAGTTGGCTTAACTATGAAACGTATGTCGCAAATGCCCTTTCAATTCCCTTAACCAGCACTGGTTTCCGCTAAAATGGGTTAACGTATTATCCACGAGTCGATGTAGCGAAACGTTCTGAAACAATATACAATACGAAAAATATATTCATCATGAAAGCTACGACTGAAAATTTTAATTTCAATTCCCTTATGACTTAATAGATTAGGCTGCTTTTAGATAAGGATTCCTGTTACCGACATTCTGAGTGTTCGTGTCCGTGTTAAATGAAAAATTTTCTAGATAAATGATAGAGTATTGTTCACGCTAATAACGATCTTCAACATCTACTTCAATATCACTATTTTAACACGAATATGAATAATTGTGTATTGTTTGATTAAATTTAATGAACAAAAAGATAATTTGGCTATTTCTCAGCACATAATTTTTCTTTGCAAAATCAACTTTTATATGTCGTCAACGCTTCTTATTGTGAAACCTTACAATAAAATAACAATTGCGTATTGTTTCAGCAAATTCAATGAGCAAATGCATGAATTTGACGTTTTTAACTGCTAATATGATTCCAATACATCTCGATCTGATAGTTAACCCTTAGACAATAATTGTATATTGTTTGAACAAGTTTTATAAACAACTGTAAAATGTAACTATTTTTAGTACATGAGTATCATTCTTTCAGCAGAAGTAACTATAAATATCTCACTAAAGGTCTTTTGCTGTAACACTTTGCAGCTAGATAACAAGTGTATATTATTTAAACAAATTCAATAATGACCTGCATCATGTGGCCATAGATTTTGTGCTTACGGTCGATTCTAATTTATCAAATAAATAGCCGCAAAAATATGCATTTGTTTATTGGATTTGTTTAAGAAATACACAATTCTTATCTAATTTCAAAATATCGCATTCCTGTGACCGTCAGTAACAGGAATCTTGAAAGTAGTATGGCCCATCTCCTCATTACATTTCATTCGCCTCGTCACAGAGGATGCATATTTTAAAAATTTCTTCTGATGAAAATAAGATTTCATAAAAGAAGTGGAAGCGGTTTGCAATGATTCTCTAGTTTAAAAAGCATCTGTAAAAGATTGAAGGTTGATTAAAGAAGGTAGGGTGAAAAGTGAAGGTCTGACATTTGGGGGTTCCGAAAGTTCATCAGCGAGAAATTCTAGTGAAAAATCATCCTTGTCTTGTCGTAATGGACTTTCCTACTTTAATATTGGGATGCGATAGGTTAGTCGCTGGTTACGAAGGGAGTGTCGGGGTGTTAGTTTCCTGGCCGGATATTAGCTGTCACGCGGCTCACTGGACAGGACACTAGATATATACGTACAGAGGTAGTGTGAGGTCCAGGTATAGTAGGTGACCAACATTGGATGCTTGCCACTTTTATGTATAGAAAAGTCTGATCGCACCGGGCGTTACGGAAGCACGGCATGGTGCGCCGGAATTCCAAGGTTCGACATCGTGAAAGAAAAGTAATAGCTCGAGAATTCTGCCCGAACATGAGCGACCCAAATTGCGTTAGTATCAAACTTTCTTTGCAACGATTCATCAAACTGACTCCAACGAGGTTGTGATTTCCTCTATACCTTATCTCAATACAAGCTCCTTACAACCATTCCACAAAATAGTTATTTATAACTCTTCAGAAATCCATCATTATAATTACTATTCCAGGGATAAATAATAAAATGGGTCTAAAATACATTTTTTGACAGCAAGGTTGACCACGAGTTTGTCCACTTGATTTTGAGTGCATACCTGATTCAATGATTTCAATGATTACAAAATATTTCAGGGATTTCAAAATATTTTAAAGATTTCGAAAGATTTCAAGATACTTGACAGTTATTTAAAACTATTTATTAACTTTATTATTACTATACCATCAAGACAAATCCCTTTCGGGGTAAGCGTAACTCGTTCGGTTCTAGCCTCGTTATACTGCCGGAGATTAAGAAATTTATATAGTAAGGGTAAGTGAGGGATGTGTGGTTCACAAAGCCATGATACATCACGATTTATACCTAAACACTCAAACTGACTGTTAAACTCATAGGAAGATTTATACTCTTTACCCCAACCACATACACCGAGCAAAACTCTTCACGAGAGCCCATAAATGTACTTAAACCGTACGCAAGTCACAGGC
>JAUMHM010000031.1:15947707-15958262 GCA_032362435.1 Melikaiella ostensackeni
AACGACAGTAAGAGATTTCGTTCTTGGGATCTTGGAAGGAAACATCAAACAGTGAGTAAAACCACTCTTTAAGAGAATGATTTTTGTTCCTAAAGGCAGGAATCTTACTTGCAATGGTGTATAATCTGTAATTTGGTTCTTTTGAGGGCCCTGAAAGAGCAGAACATTTATAATATCACTTGCAAACATGGAAAAAGATTTGGGTCTTGCGGGGCTGTGACTGAAAATCGAATAATGTCTAAAAAGTGGACTATCTGAATTAATATTTGTGCCTCAAAGCAGGGCTCTTATGTTAAGTGGCTCACACTGTGCGAACTAGATGGTCTCGAGGTCCCGAAATGACAGACGTGTTAAAATTTTGACTGAAATTACTGCAAGAGATTTCGGTTCGGAAAAGTGATGGTAGGAAATCGAATATTGCCTAAAAAGTCGACTTTGTGAATTGACTTTTTTCCCCCGAAAGCAGGAGTCTTATGTTTCTTTGGTAACATTCTGTTAAGTTCTTCGTTTTTAGGACCTAAAAATTCAGCCCCTTTACCATTTGACTTCAAACTACAGCAAGAGATTTCGTTCTTGGGAGCTTGGAATTAAAAATCAAACAGTAGGTGAAAACTCGCTTTAAAAAAAGGTTTTTTTCCAAAGGCAGGAATCTTACGTGCAGTGGTATATAATCTGGAAATTGGTTCTTTTAAAGGTCCTGAAAGAGCAGAACATTCATGATATCACTTGCAAACATGGCAAAAGATTTTGGCATTGCGGGACTGTGACTGAAAATAGAATAATGTCTAAAAAGTGGACTATTTTAATTGATGTTTGCGCCCAAAGCAGAGTTCTCATGTTTAGTGGCTCACATTGTGCAAACTAGATCATCTTGAGGCCCTGAAATGACAGACATTTCAAAATTTCGCCTGAAATTACTGTAAAAGATTTCGGTTCGGAAAGGTGATGGTAGGAAATTGAATATTGCCTGAAAGGTCGGCTTTTTAAATTGATTTTTTCCCCCGGAAGCAGGACTCTTATGTTTATTGTGTTATATTCTGTAAACTTTTTCGTTTTAAGGACGTAGAAATTCAGATGCTTTACCATTTGACTTCAAACTACAGCAAGAGATTTCGTTCCTGGGAGCTTGGAACGAAAAATAAATGGGTGGTTGAAAACTCGCTTTAAAAAAAGGTTTTTTGTTTCCAAAGACAGGAATCTTACTTGAAATGGTATATACCACTGTAAATCGGTTTTTTTGAAGCTCCTGAAGGAGCAGAACATTTATAATATCACCTGCAAACATTGCAAAAGATTAGGGCCTTGCGGGTCTGTGACAGGAAATCGAATAACGTCTAAAAAGTGGACTTTTTTAATTAGTGTTTGTCCCCCAAAGCAGGGCTCTTATGTTCATTGGCTTACAATATGCAAACGAGATCGTTTTGAGGTCCCGAAATGTTAGGCATTTTACAATTTCTTCTGAAACTACTGCAAGAGATTTCGGTTCAGAGAGGTGATAGCAGGAAATCGAATATTGCCTAACAAGAAGACTTTCTTAATTGAATCCCCCCCTCCCCCTAAAGAAGGACTCTTATGTTTATTGGTTTATATTCTGTAAACTTGTTCACTTTGAGGACCTAAAAATTCAGACACTTTACCATTTGACTTTAAACTACATTAAGAGATTTCGTTCTTGAAATTGAGCCAAAGGAGAATGTTTGTTGATCTCCCGTGACTATTAGAAATATGTGATCGTGAAGGAAGAAAGGCACCAATTCTGAAAAAAAAGATTTTTAGTCTTTCACACCAATGATTGGTTTCTTAGTTGCTTTTTTATAATGAAAAAATTACTTTTATTTGCAAAATGCAAATTCTTATTGAAATTGAAAGTAAGGCCGTCTTATGGAGTTCCTCCTGTAGAATGTGGCTCCCGCCTCAAGGTCCCTTTCTTCGTGGACGGTCACATATTCTAACGGCAATCATAGTTGCATGCGTATGAATTGTAAAAGTATTGCATGAAAAGAAACGTAAGACTGATAAAATACAGTGTCGCATGAAAAAAATGTCCTTATCAAAAATGCTTTTTGCCTTTCGACCATTTTGAAACGTTATATACATAAATTTTCACCTTAATTTACCTAAAGATATCTATTTTTGGATAAAGTTCCGAATATCCCTTACCTCTGATTTTTTAAAACTCCGTATGCTCATGTATTTTGACGCGCTGATTACAAAAATCATAGTGACAATTGGCGCAAATTTGATTCTCATTGTGAAAACCAAAAAAACCCCATAAAAATTATGGTTTTTAGCGTTTATCTCGAGAACCATCAATGATAAAAATGAAAATTTCATACTCAGCCCCTGCCGAAAATATAAGTATTCCTGTGACCAATCACTCCAGTTTTATATTTTTACACTCCCATCACAGAAGGTATTAGATTTGTGTGAAGTTTGACCCCTCCCCCCCGTTTTTGTAAAATGTCCACGTTTTGAGACCCCCTGAACGCGAAAAATAGGTTTTCACGAATGTGTCTGTATGTCTGTCTGTGAGCATGATACTTTTGAAAAAATTAATCTTTTAGATTGTCCTTTGGTACACTGTTTAGTGGCAGAAACTGAAAGTCAAGCTCGTTAGCCGACATTTGAGATGAAAATTCAAAAAGTTGAAGCATTTTGAAAATTTGTGAATTATCATAACAGCTTTTTGAATTTTCTTGAAAAATCAAAAATTCAAATTTTGATCGCACGAGAAATAATGAAAAATGAAAAATTTCATTTTTTGGTGAAACTATGCCTGATACAAAAAAAAGATGAAGACACAAAAATTGTACACCCAAAAAAGATCTACAAATTGTTGATCGATCACTATTTGATAGGATGCGTGATTTTTGTTTCATTCATAAAAACAACATCAAAAATAAAAAAAATTAAATTTTTCGACAAACGACACAAGCTGAGAAAAAAATCAATAGACAAAATTTGTTCACCAAAAGAAGAGTTACAAATTTGTTATCAATCCTTTTTTTATAAGACAGGCAGTTTTTATTATTTGAAAAATAATAATAATAAAAATAAATGAACAAAAACTGTCTATCCTATTAAGAAACCATTAGTAACAAATTCGTAGATTTTCTTTTGGTGAGACATTGTGAAAAATAACATGAAAATAAAAAAATGAACTTTTTGGGAAAACGACACAAGCTACAATATTATTTCATTTAACAAAATTTTTTGCCTAAATTATAGCTAGATATTCTTAACACCACTTTTTTGGATATTATGCTTACATTCTCATCATAATGAGAAGGTATTAGTTTTACGTGGAAACTGAATATCGTGGTTGCGCTTTGGCACACGTAGTTAGGGACCGAAAAGAAAGATCGAGTTTGTTAAACAGCATTTTTTGACCAACGGTTTTGGCTTTAACTACCAAAAATTTATTAAAAACAAAAAAGTCCATCTTGCGGTCAAATTATGCAGGTACAAGAAAAAATAAATTTACAAAAATTGTTCATTCGAAAAAGATCTACAAATTTGTCATGAGCCATTTTTCGATAGGACGCGTAGTTTCTGTTTTAATCGTCAAAAATGACATCAAAAATTAAAAGATTGAATTTTTGGAAGAACGGCACAAACACGGAAAAAATGAATCGACAATCCTTTTTCACCCAAAAAGGAGCTAAAAATTCGTTATAATGCATTATTTGATGGAATGCGTAGTTTTTGTTTTGATCGAAAGAAATAACAATGAAAATAAAAAAATTAATTTCTTGGAAAAACGACACAAGGTACGAATAAATGAGTGAATAAAAGTTATTTACCCCAAGAAGATATGCAAATTTCTCATTGACCATTTTTTTTACTTAATTTTATTTACGTCTCCCCACGAGACTTTAGAAAGGGGTGGGAGTTTGACAAACATTATTTCTGTGGCTAGACAAAGGGGTGCCTTTCCGCCGCCCGCGACAAGTTGAGAGGGGGAAGGGGTTTGACCAACATTATTTCTGTGGATAGACAAAGGGATGCCTTTCCGCCCCCCATGAGGAGATGGAAAGCGGAAGGGGAAATTTGCTTTTTTATAAATTTATATATTCCATTTTCAAATTGTTTAATTTTCAATATTCAATTTTTCAATCAGAATTTCTGAATTTCGAATACATTTATGTATTTAAAATTGTTCGCTCTTTAAATTAGTGTTTTTTGAGGCTTTATAATTTTTAGTTGTTCAGTTTCTGAATTTTGAATTTGGCATTTAAAAAATTTTGAGTTTCTAGAATCAGAAAATGTTTATTTTTAAGGAGTCTGCTTGTGTTCTATTCAAAAATTTTGAATGTTTAATTTCAATTTAACATTTAATTTAAAAGGAACACATTATTTCTAGGCGACGTTTAGTCATCCCGAAAAATTGACGGAGTATTAAAAATTATGCGATTTTAATGAATTTGTCTGCGGAAATATTCTCTGCCACTGCAGCATACAACCAATATTTTAAAAAGTAAATTAGTTGACGAATTTAGTTATAGTTTATAAGGACGTTTTATTGAAAAACAATTTTTGAAAGATTGTAGACATTGAAAAATTTCTTTGAAAAAAATGGATATTGTGAAGTCGAATGGAATTTTTTTGCTGACAAAATGAGCATAATTTTTTTAATGAACGATTTTTGTTCATATAAAGTCTTTTTAATGTTAAAAATTGTTTACCCATCAAAAAACACCATAATTATTAAAATGGTGATTCTTGAATTCATATCATTTTACCTAAATATATACTTTGACCACCTAATATTGTCTTTTTGTAATTTCTTGCCTAATTCGAGTCGTGTAATTTGAAGTTCCCCAATTTTAAAACTAAAAATTTTTGAGTTTTAAATTTTTGAATTTTGAACGCGTGAATATAAAACTAATTCATTTGAAGTACCTAAAATAATATATATCTTCAATGGAAGAGCTTCTGACTTAAAATGATAGAATTTTGATGTCCGTAAATTAAAAATTGTTCAATCTAGCCGACCTTTACAGTTTCTCTGGGCTCACCAAAAATATTTGTTCTAGGCTCATCGATCTTCGGTGAACCTAGACACGGCATTTTTAATCACAATTGGTTGTGATCAGATGAAAGGTGTCTATAATCTATACATATCAAATTTTTGCACCCCTCAATATTATTGCATTTATGTTGGTTCTTAATCTATTCAAGTGGTTAAAGTTTTGAGTAAAATGGTTTTCAAGCAACATATCAATGCGAATCACTTTGAACACTACATTTTTAGGATACTGATCTCTTTTATAAATGATATATGTTTCCCTCTATGTATGCATAATATCACTTTTCCCCCTTTCTATATTATAAAAGTATGTTTCTAACGCGACGCAGATCGAGATGCATGCGATCGAAGAAACGTCGAAGAAGTAATAACCGAATCCAATATTCGTTCCTTTCAGGCCGTACGTTGACAAAAAGTGAAATTTTCTTCGAAGACAGAACTGTCAGTAGCAGGGCTGATGCCAAGCTATATTTCCTCTTTGCATTTTCATATACCCTCGGACAACTTTTTCTCCTCTTAAAAAAACATAAGATCCTTTGATATGATCTTTTTTTACTTCAACTGTTAATACTTAATTAATTCAGAAAAATTATTTATGGAAATAATCACGAGTTTAAGAATCGTTGCTCGTTTTCGAAGCAAAAATGTGTTTTTTTTCTTCAATTACAAATTAATAATATCATCAAACGTCTGGAAATGCAATTAAGGGTAATTAGTATATTATTTTGAATTATCCTATTTATTTGTTTTCAGTCTCCAAAAATAGTTTTGTTGAAATTTTGTGGTTAAATGATATCTTTGCTGGTTTTTCGAAAGACATCGGTTTTAATTGACCCAAGGTATAAAATTGTAAAGAACATTTTCTTTAATTGGCATTAGGGCCTAGAATTTTTATTTTACTTATTCAATACACTCTTTTGATTCTCGTGATTATCAAGCTTTCCAAATAGTACGAAATATAATGCGTTTTGTCATAGGCTGAGTCACTGGACTCGTCAGTAAGGCAATGTTAATCAGCCTTGCCTTAGCCGCTTTAGAATTTAATTGACCTAGAATCAATAATATTCTAAATTTTAAATAATTTTCAATTTTTGTAAGTTTAGAATTTATTTCCATTGTCACTCGGTGACAAGTTCTGCTGTGAAAATTGTCAAATGATGTCTTTGCTGGTTTTCCGAAAGATATCTGTTTTAATTGATCCAAAGTATAAAATTGTGAAGATTTTTTTCATTGGCATTAGGGTTTAGAGTTTTTATTTTATTCTTTCAATATATTTCTTTAAATTTCCATAAGTATCAAGCTTTTCGAATACGAAATGATAATACGTAATACGAAATCCAATACGTTTCATCCTAGGCTGACTCACTGGACTTATCAGTGAGGCAATGTGAAACAGCCTTGCCTTAGAAGCTTTATAATCTAATTGAACTAGAATTAATAATATTCTAAATTTTTAATTAGTTTTCCATTTTTGTAAGTTATAAATTAATATTATATAAGATATTTCGGCCACGGATAGGGACAAAGAGTTGTGGAGGAAAGAAGGAGAGGGAGAAAGATAGGATAAGTCTTACGATATGTCCAGTGTCGATCCCTCTCCGTAGTCAGAACGTATAAAATATTCTACTTATGTGATCTGATTTAAAAAATTTTGATTATACTGAAACTTAACATAAGACTCGTGTCATTTAAATTGAACCTCGGTCCCTATCCATAGACGAAACCTCTTAAATAATATTAATTCACAAATTACAAAAATTGAAAATTTAGAACATTATTGATTTTAGGTCAATTAAGTTCTAAAGCATCTAAGGCAAAGCTGATTCACATTATCTGACTGACGAATCCAGTTAGTCAGCTTACGGCGAAACGCATTAGATTTCGTATTGTTTGAGAAGCTAGATACTTATAAGAATTAAAGAGAATTTATTAAGAAGAGAAAATAGAAACTCTAGACCCTAATGCAAATCAAAAAAATCTCCTTTAAAATTTTTATACATTTTTTATGTTATTGCAGTGCTTTCGATATGAAGAGCACGATATATTGATTTGGCGGAAAGAAATATGATTTATGAATTGCAGCGTGAAGCCGTCGACAGTTATAGTCGCTATCACATATTTATCGGTTACACTTCGTTTATTTACTATGGTTCAATCGAATCGATCGAAAGTTCTTGTTCGTTCATTAATCAAGCGGAGGGACGTTGTCTGTGCTTGGAATCGTGATCTGACGTTGAAGTCTTTATATACATCGAGTTTCCCTTGTGCTAAATTGGCCCATTGCCTTCCCTGTTACTCGCACGTGCTGCCCAAAGCTTCTTCTCAAACAATTTACTACACTACAAGTATCAAATTTCGTGATGCAGGAGATCTTCTTTTGCTTATATTAAGAAAGTCTTTCCATTAAAAACGTACTTATCTTGAATAGAAAAACACGATTTATTAAACATTAAACCTTATTTTAAAATCCATTACTATTTAGTAAAATAATTTCCAATCTTAAAGAATTTGTTAAGTCTAAGATTTTTTATTGGAAGAATTTCTTTTAAAACAGGGAATTCTGATAATTTTAGGCGATGAGTAGTTGTTGAGAATTAAAATTATGAGGAATAGTTCAGATTTTGATAAAAGCAAAAATATTGAGGCTTACGTCCCCAATTTAAATTATATTATGCATAGAAAGACTATAAATCATTTTCAAAGTGGAATTGATGTTTCGAACGGTAAAGTGACAAGCGATAAGCAATTTTATTGAGATTTGAGTTTAATTCAAGAACTTAAACTTGGGGGTCTCTGCTGATACTGGAAACCCTGGAGGCATCCCATTACATAAATATTCGTATAGAAGGTGGAATGCATTATAATAATTCCTTTTATATTACCTTAGTTTTTGGAGTTTTGTTTCCCTCGGGAGCAACACTCGTTAATCATGCACGGGGAATATGTTTCAAATATGAGTCTGCAATTACGTTCATGAAACCTCTCAAGAGCTTAACGAGGTATGTAACGTCGAAAACGGCAGGGTATTATATTTTATTTTGTTCTTTGGATAACTTTTTGAGCTGACGTATTTAAATTTTACATCTCATTCGGACAAAATAGCAGTTTGAATAAACATCTTTGCTTGTTTAAAATATATGCATACTTACAGGAAGAAGGAGACACAATATTATAAACATATTGCTTTTCGTTACAAAACTTCATTTTTAGAAATATAAGAAATCAGTCATGAGTATTGCTACTTTCGAGCCGTATATTTGTCCAGGGTTACCGTTTCAGCGAATAATAATTGTTGTTATTGAATATATACATATTTTTTTGAAGTGTTCGAAACAAGAAAATTCAAAATTGAGGCGCATTAATATTAAGTTTATTCTAAAAAAGTTAGTATTGAACTTGAAGAATTTGGAATCTTACAATTTAAATAACAAGCTTTTAGTAAGAAAAATGTTGAAAATTTTTAAACATAAGCGTTTTTCCGCAAAGAAGCGTCCAAATTCACGTGACGTTATTTTTAGTGATTTTTCACTCACCTCTCCCTCTTGTGACAATTTGTGACATTTCGGTGAACCTTTCCTCAAAATATCTTGTGACGCTGAAGCTGACCACTCTTTTTCATATACGAAATATAAATAATGTAATAACACTAAGGCTTACCCCTCTTTTTTAAATACGAAATATAAATAATATAATTTTTTGTTATCGTCAATCGAACAATAAATAATGAATTAAAATTATTTGATATTAGTATGAGAATACTTTTAAATAAATTCTTTAGACACTTTTTTCATTTGAGACTTAATCTTAATATAGGTTTTTAATGTATCCACACGGATTTAAATTTTATTTTTTGAACAGAAGAATGTCGCGTATTACAAAACTTTTGCGGCCATAGAGATATTATAAATAGAGGAGGGGAGCCAGGCCTCCAAGCATCCATGGCAAAGAGAGACGATCGGAATGACCCAGTACGCGCATGTGCAGTAGGAACGAGTATCAGAGACTGTCAGCTGAGCAGAGCATGGTCTCTGCTGCGCATGCGCGTGCTGGGCCATTCCGATCATCTGTCTCTCTCGCTCTCCCACGTTCGCCGGTGGACACTTCCACTTACAGAGGCCCCTATGACTCCCCACCTCTATTTATAATATCTCTATGTTTGCGGCCCCCTCCTATATGACTCTTCGTGACGTTAGGGCACACTCCCCATCCACTTCAGAGCGTCACGTATTATGTGGACGCTCACCAACTCAAAATTAGAGAAGTGAAACTATCACGCTGAATTTTTTAAAATAATTGTTTGAGAGGGACGGGGTATACTTTTTGATTTTTTACGGATACCATTTATTTTGTTGATTTATACCTAACTCTATTAAAATCAATAAAAAATGTTTACCACTACAGTTTCAATAAGGGTTATAAAATCGTTAAAAAGATGGTATCGGCACAATACGTACCGAACGCTTATTTCTATGAATAAATAATAATTTGCAAAATTTTAACCTAAAGGTGTTTAGAGGAAAGAAGCTTGAGATTTAGCTTGCTAATACAAGTTTTAGATACTCTTCTGAGTAAAATTAGTCACTTTTTACACTCCTAAACTGACAGCGTAGCTGGCAAGCCAAAATGCTGTATTAGTTCAAAAAGTAGTGAATTATGTTAGTCAGAAAAAGTTAGAGATAGTTACGGAAAAAGTCATGGAGAGGTCAGGGATTTTTAACCTGGTTATTGCTGGATACACTTATTCTTGTTTAAACATCTAAAGTAGTAATTGCACAATTAAAATACAATTAAAGTCTTGGCAGAGATAAAGGTGTATCATCTGAAATCTATTTCGTTGGAATCTTTGTTCACACTGTGAGTATATGTTAATGTGTTTTTTTTTTATATGACATAGTTCATTATTTGGACATATTATTATACCATTAAACATTCCTATCCTTACATACATATTTCACTTCCGTCACATCCATACAATGCTTTATGCACACTCTTGTGTTTCTATGACCTCTGATATTCCTTCGCTCCAGAGTTTCATTCACACATTCCAACCATTTTTTTAGGTCTACCTCTGAGTACGCTTCCACTCAATTTACCTAAATATACTTGATTCGTTAAGATTTCTTCACTCATTCTCTCAACCTGACCAAACCATCTCAGCAAATTTTTTTCACTCTTGTCAAACAATGTTTCTTCTACACTACATTCTTTGAGAACCCACTTATTACTGACTTTGTCCATTAGCGTTTTATCGCACATATTTCGCAGGAACTGCATGCCAACCGCTTTCACTTTGCTCCTATTATTTTCTTGATACATCCAGGTTTCGCTACCACACAACACTGTGGGTGCAAGCACAGAGTTATATATTGTAATTTTAGCTTTAATCGTTACATTTTTACTTCTAGTAATAACTTGTACGTTGCCGATAATCTTTTTACCTTCCTTTGTGCGTCTGGATATCTCTGCATCAATCTTTCCGTCAGCAGTAAATAAACTTCCAAGATACACGAACTCATCAACTTGTTC
>JAUMHM010000031.1:15958362-15979534 GCA_032362435.1 Melikaiella ostensackeni
GCCGTAACAATCTTATCATCTGCAAACGCCAGTCCACGCACTTTCACTGTCCCGAGATCAACACCTTCTTCGTCTAAGAGGACAAATTCTTAGACATTTGTCCATTTATTAATTGAATATCCAGGTAGAACAGGTTAATAGACTTCCCTAAATTTTCGTTTTTTTCAAAGTCTATTTTTAAAGAATCTTGCAAATCTCGAAAGCCTTCTACAATTTTAAAAACTTTCAATATATTTTCAAAACAGTGCACAAATTTCCAAATGTTTCAGTAACTTTCCATAACTTTCCAAAAAGTTTACAGAAATTCCCATGTTTTTCCAAAAATTCCCATACTTCTGAAGACTGTTCTGCACACTTTGAAAACCTTTGAAAAACTTCCGTAAGTTTTCATAAATTTTCAAATGTCATAAATTTCCGACAGTTTCCATAAATTTCCAAAAAATTTTAACTGCTTAGTAGAGGATACTCGAGGTGTAATGTAATACAAAAAGAAAATCCAGAAAACAGAAAAATCTCTTATTATACTATGAACATAGATTTGAATACATATATTTTTGTTGATCTAACACTGAGAAAAAAAGGTATTTGAAGAAATAAAATTTCTTTAATTCAGAGGAACGGTGTAGTAGAATTTGGCTGAAAAAATATTTCTTCAGTTCAAAGAAATATTTCTTCGTGACAAACAAATGTTTTTTAACGGGAATAAATACTTATGTAGTTCAAAGATGCGACATACTGTTTAGAATAAACAAGTAACAGAGTTGATAAAATATTCATTGATTCAGTGAATGATTTACTTTACTCAAAAAATGTATCAATGCTTCAAAAAATTCGGATAATTCACGTACGAAAATAAAAATATCCTATTTGTCGAAAAAAAATTAGATGCAATAATAATGATTAGAATTTATGAAAATATTTTTATTTTTACGGGGAAAACAAAAAACACGGCCAGTGCTTAAGAAGACCGATCACCGTCAATCATTACATATTTGCAGATTATAACTATAGTGGAAATTTTTCAATTTTTAGCTAAGTTTTAGACTTGAGAACCAATTTCTATTGTGATACCATACGCGCTGCGCACCTGGCGGTATTTGTCCTGAACTATTCGGTAAAAATCATGAATTTTACAAAAATATTTTTTTGAACGAATCTCGTATGAAGTTATTCCAAAAATATATTCCTTTACTTGAAGGAAATGTTCATTTGCCATGAATCACTCTATTTTATTTATCACAAGAAACGCAATGATAAAATCCTTTTTATTTGTACTGAAGATTACTCAGGCTGACGAAAATTTACTCTTTTTTGTATCCAAATACTGGACTATAGGTGATCCCGAAGCGATTTATTGTCCTGAAAGAAAATCCGTTGTCCAAATTTTTCCTATATGTCAGGATTTCGAAGCATCCTAATCTAAAAGTACAAAAATGTCCGTTTCAACCATATTTGAAATAATATAATAAGAAAGCGAATATTTTTGCTTAAAACCGCTTACGCCATTTTTTATTACATACATCTTTTTACCTTCCTCTTCCAGTTTGGATCATACCGAACCAATTTTTTTTTCTCGCAGATATAGAACATTAACCATTTCTTTTCTTTCTTCACCTTCTTTGCTAGTTCTTCAGTGTGAAACTAAAATTGTTAATATGCCATATCTCGGAGAAGAAAAAATCAGTTCGTGCTGGTCCAAAATGGAACTAAAAGGTTAATAAAAGTACTAAACGATGGCGTGAGCAGTTTGAAGAAATAAAAATTTGCTGCTCGTGTTATATTGTTTCAAATATGGCTGAAAATGGCAATTTTGGCACTTTTAGATTTGGATATCTCGAAGTTATTACTGGACACATTTTTTATATTTCGATTTGCAATATAAAACTTTTATAAATTTTTCTTTCAAGATTTTTGTTTCAAGGATTAAGAATTATATATAAGTGTAGACTAATTTAGAAGAACAGCACAGGAAGCGCACAGATTTTCTAAAGACAATGAAGAAGCGGACTAAGCCGCAAAATAAATTGGCATTGAATGAGATCGGGGAACGCAATTACATTCCGATTGTCTCATCATTTGAATAGTTCCTCCATCGGTTGTATCCACTGGTATAGTGACTTGTTAATTGATCGTGGACTCCGAGTTTCAGGCACAATGGTCTCTTTCGTCCGTAGTTTTCGTTTGAAAGGAGGAAGAAGATGTCTGAATAACGGTCGATAATATTATTGTTCCAATCTCTGTTTCGCATTGCAGTCTCTCAGAACATTGAGAATCTGTCTCATAGGTCGAAGAAAATATCGATGGCGTAGTGATACAGATCGACGTTAAGTGTCGATTCGAATTAATATCTAACAATATCAATTGTTTATATTGCATTTTCACATCAAATAAATTTCTCTCTTAATGGCATTATCTCGAGATTAACTGGGAACTCTCTTCCAACTTCATTTTTCAAATGAAGAAAAACAGGTATCCATTTCGAATATTATTTGGCATCTTCAGTTGTGACGTCAAACCAATCAGATTTGACGTCACTTATTTCACTTCGTTGACTGCTAAGGGGAAAACAATGGACTAAAGCTTATTTTATTAATATCCTTGTAAACAAAATTCTCCCCACTATGAAATAATAAGGAGACCGAACCGCAATGGGAAACTTTTCCAAATCTGTCAGGAGAAACAGCACGTGTTCGGTCTGTAAGAAGGAACAAGTCTTTTATTACTGCGCATGTGTGACGCTGTCCTCCTCTCACTCACAGAGCAGACCGAGTCAGATAGCTATTGAAAATGAAGTATGCTAGAGAGGTTATGCGCGTTTATTTTCTTTGCAAGCGGAAAAAGTTTTCTCGAGCCGTGAAGTAAAGTTATTGTATAAAATATTATTTTTTCAACACATGCGTGAAAGCCGCGGATTTTCGAGCGCGTGAAGCCAGCTGAACGTTGTTGTTTGTTGACCGAGGAAAAAAAACTTCTGACTGGAAAAAGCTTTTGACAGAGGGAAAACAACTCGAACGTGCTGCCTCCGATGGAGAATCTTGTAGTTCCGCCGCCATAATGACTACAAGATTCTCCGTCGGAGGCAGCACGTCCGAGTTATTTTCCACCTGTCACGAGCTTTTTCCAGTCAGGATATTTCTTCCCAGTTTTTTTCCTCGGTCAACAAACAGCAATATCTGACCCCATTCACATGACGCGAATCCGCGATTTTCCACCATGCGTTGAAAAAAATATCGTATGCACCACTGGGTGAAGCACGTGTATTATTCCCTAGATGCATAGTATACTATTACACTTTTAGTGAAGTCAGTAACTCAAGTTTATAGATTACGGCGATGAAAGGAGGGTATTATTAAAGTGATATAACGTTACAAGCGAGTCACGTTAATTCCATAATTTCTTGATCACGTTTTACTTTCAAAAGGTACTTACTAGTGTTTTTTCTTTCCAAAATTTGTTGACACTTCCTTCTCAGATACAAAAAATATTGTTATTATATATATTTACTTCGTGTCGTTCGTATGATGATCGACGACATCAACAGATCAGCTTAACCTCTCTGACACTATTGTTCCAAAAGTTGTCTCACTCGCACTTTTCCATGCATGAGAAGAGGACAACGTCGCGCTTGCGCAGTGAGTAAAGAGTGATTATTATTCGTGATATTTCCACTATAATTGTATTTACGAGCGGATCATGACAGCTACGATAATAGTGGCTTTTTCATCCTTCCATCTTGCGCGCGCATGAGCGGTAGAATTTGAATTAAATTATTATGCACATTAAAAGGGTACAATCATATGTTGCAGATTGGGTAAAGATGGGTAAATGTGATACGAAATTCGAAGGTTAGATTTTCATGAATGATGTTTCAAATATTTCAGAACCCCTTGGTTTTAATTCTTATAATTCGAAGTGTTACTCTTCTAAATTGAATTAAAAATTAATTTTTTGTGTAACTGCATTTACAAAAATGTAAATCAACCATCACTATTATTTACTTACATTTTTGTTACAGAAACAGGAGAATTTTAGTTTTTTAAGAGCATCTCAGTTTCTTTGAAATTAATTACACTCGAACCCCCATAGAAGCCTATCCGGTTTACGCCTTCCTAGAACTGCTGGCCGACTGATGGCCCGCGCAGTTTCTCAGCGGTCGGGGCGAGAGACGGTGTTCAACCAAACGTGAAATGCTAGCAGCGAAGCAACTCCCGAAACTGGGATTATATCGGGGTTTGAGTGTACCTGTAAAATATAAGAATTGGTTTACTATTTATTCCGAATCTTCTGTTCGTCACATTAATATTGTACTAGATTTATATAGCTACAAGATCTTCAAAAATTAAAACTAAACAAATTAATTTCTTACAAGAAGCAGCTCATTTGACAATAATTTGCAGTAAGCACGTACAATCACAGAATGCACATCAAAATATATAAATTAGAAATGTTAATAAATAGTAATACATCACATTAGGGTGTTCCAAAGAAGGCCTTTCTTTCTAAAATAGTTCACCTACGAATTACACCTTTGGTTACCAAAATTTCCACGGAATTTGTTTAAAATTCAAAGAAAATATTTAAGGGTTGCCCAAGCTTATTTTTGCAAAAAATGCTTCCTTTATTTGAATTGCTGCTGTTAATAAATTATTTTACTTTGTCTTATCTGCATTATATCATATTTATGAGGTGTACATCACCCGGATTTTTGACAGAATGCGTATACTCATCTTTAATACAAATATAAAAAGTACAAGAATATCAAATAATTCGAAAACTCTAGAAAATGTTATATACAAGCCATAATTTTAGATTTTTATGAGTTAAAAGGCGCTAGTGCCTAATGAAGAACACAAAAAAAGAAGTATTTGTTTATCCTCCGATTTTTGTTCTACCACTGATCAGTCGAAGTATCTCTGGCTGATACAAAGCTCTTCAGAATTGCACAAAGAGGTCGTTCTGGTGAAAAAACTCTGATCTAAAATTTTAAACAGTACTCAGTTTAATATTTCAGAAGATTTTAAAATTTAGAAAAATTATTATTCAATTTGGTAAATGTAGGTTGTACCTATTTTGGTTTTGATAAGGCAGAATAGTCAGTATGATCAAAGTCAGTATGTACAAGCTAGGCTAGTCCGTCCATCGTTATCCATTGCTGCTTGAATAGAGACCTTTTGCAATTCGTTTGGTTTTGACAATCTATGCTCGGATGCTGTTCGTTTCTTCTTCGTACTTTGCTATTATCCACCGTTGATATGGTGTCATGATCACTATCATGAAATCTTCCTTTAGTAGAGAACTGCCATCTTCACATTCTTGCATTTTGAAGTATAGTGAAGGTGAATCGTCCTTGAGACTCATCTGTTCTTGCACCCACTTCTCGGTACTATAAGCATCATTTTTGTGTGCGATGTCCCGATCCAAGACGTAATCCCCAACAATATTGTATGGGTCTTGCTTATCTACAATATGAGAATGGCCCATTGTTCCTACTTTTTTTCTAATGTCGTTAACCCTCAAGTGCTAGAACGGGTTCAAGAGACCCGATCGTTTTTTTCAGCAGAGCGAATCTTCCGAAAAAATTTTCTAATCTTTTGCAAAATATTCATTATACGCAATTGATTTTCATATCTGCCTTTCCAAAATTCATTTTTGTGAGGTTCTGAGCTACCTTTAAAAAAATGTATTGAGCTAAGTCTATTAAAACCGGAGATATTTGAGTTTGAACTTTGCCCAGGTCTACTGTACCCATTCTAGGTGAAATGAAAAATTTCGAGATTCTAGCACTTGAAGGATCAGAATTCGATTGAAGGGCATACCCAATTTGATTTTATCTGCTAGTTCGTCTCTTTGCTCTTTTGTTAGACGTAAAGACTTATAGGACTGAGGATGCCCCACATGTGTCCTGTAAAAGTCTACTGTAATGCGACATTCACAATTTTTAGTTACCTATAAATAAATAATAATTCAACAAAATTATTTTTAAAACTATTATACTTTGTAATTGGTAGTTACCATTCTAGCAAGACATATTTTACCTGTTTTACAGGTTTTTTTTCACTTCAGCCTCTTTCCTGTGCCTTTCGGAAGATATGATCGTGATCTATGACACTGGTAATATTTTTTATTTCCGATGGCCTTCTGCACGGAAAAGCCTGGTTTTATTTTTCGACAAGGCTTTTCCATACTTTAAAATCTGTAATTACACATAGAAAATCTGTTTGACTAATTTTTTTCAAAAATAGAGAAAATCGCCAGTACGAGCGAAGACATGGAGTGCAGAGGCAGCCATGATTAACAAAGTAAATATTGAAGTTAATGAAATGAAACCTTTTAAAACCTATAACACAGTTAAATTTCCAACCAAAAAAGTGAATTTTTTAACAAACAAGATGGATTCTCAACGAAACTAGTAACAGATGATATCTCAAGCAAAAAAGACGAATTTTCAACAAAATATAGTTGAATCGTCAACCAAAATAGATTAGTTTTCAACCAAACATGTTTGTATGCACTTTTTTTGATTTTCATCAAAACAGCAGACGAATCAGTATAAACTTCACCTATTCTGGGAAAGTCAGTGTTATGAAGTTGCACATAATCTTATGTATATGTTCAGTATTAAGACTCTACTTACATGGAGCATGTTCCAGCCTCTGCTTTATGTACATTGTCAATATGTTTCGACAAACTTGCGTACCGAGAAAAGTCTTTATTGCAGGAAGAGCACAAAAATTCACCGTATTTTTTTCCCAAACCGTGTACTTTTTTGCAATGCCTGGCTAAATTTTTTTCGTGAAAAATGCTACACTACAAATAATGCACAATTTTTGTGGGACTTGCTCCGTTTCCTCTTCGCACACTCCCATTGCTTCCATTCTATTCATTTGTAACAATAATTTCAGACCTCGCAAAAGACGACCGTAATCTAAACAATTTCGAATTCGTATCCTATTCGTGTTCGTACTTCTCCTCCGTTGAACTCTGCGTCATTGCGCGCGCAGGGTGGTGGTAAAAAGGATAATAATAATAATAATAATATTATTATTATTATTTCAACAACACATTTCAAGCTTCGTAATTAGTAATTAAATTTTTAATATCTTTAATTCATCAGGCACTTAACTCAGTCCGTGGCTGATGATGACGCACCGGGTTTTCCGAGACAAAGTCAAATATAATAATAATAATAATAATAATAATAATAATAATAATAATAATAATAATAATAATAATAATCAGTTTAGAAAAGTGACAGTTCCAAATACTTTTTCAATATCCCTCGAACATTCAAAAAATAAAATAAAAAATATGTCTGCACGCACATATTTACGACTTGAATAATATGAGAATTTAAAGCAAAAGGTTCTCAAGTACTTGAGACATCATTTATGAAAGTCTAACCTTCGAATTTCGTATCACATTTACCCATCTTTACCTAATCTACAACATATGATTGTACCCTTTTAATGTGCATAATAATTTAATTCAAATTCTACCGCTCACGCGCGCGCATGATGGAAGGATGAAAAAGCCAGGAAGAAGTCACTATGATCGTAACTGTCATGATCCGCTCGTGTGTATTTGGAAATTTCTTTCATTTTTCAAGAAGTATTTAGTGGAATAATAAAATAATAATAATAATTATCTATTACGAAGATATCACATCAATAAAGTATAACCCAGGGATGTCCATAGATAGTTTTCTAACTCGCTTTTCTTTCCCTTCTCCGAGTGCTTCTCCGAGTCTTCTCTTCGCACGCTCGTTCGCTTTATCTCTAAAGTGATTAAAGAAGGGACTGACGAGTGATAGATTTCTACTCTTTCCGTATAATTCCATACATTTTGTGCCATTGTTTTCTCTTCAACACTAGACAAGGTAAAGTTAGCTGGTAATGAAGTGAAAATACCTAATTTCCAAACTCGAATTAACGACTACTTTTTCACATTAAAAAATTTGGCCATGCATTTGTTTCAGGACATCCTGCAATATTTTAATAGTGTACACTGTATTTTCCAGAGAGAAGGATCTATTATAAATTAAATTGCATATAGGAGTTTAATTGTTCCAGCGTTCTAAATTTCATAGGGTGATGAACGGATGTCAATCCCGGCTGAGCCTCTAGGAAAGGATAAGTTGAGACAAGCTGCCCTAGGGGCTTTTACGTATGGAATCGAGAATTTCCGAGAAAAGGAGGGTTGGAGTTTGGTTTACCTTATTTCCGCTTGGGAGGAATTCGCGGACAAGCCCAGACGCGATGCCCGTCAAATCTAGGAAGCTTCAAACTTACATCAACGAAATGAAAGCTACCTACCTTCTCCTCCCTTTCCTACTACCCCCATATCTTTCTCTCTTTTACGCGAATCGACTCACCCATCCCCCTTTCAACCCTTTCTCTTCATTCCACTTTTCCTATTTTTTTTCTTTTGCTGAATAAACCATGCCTCTTCTCTTTGCTTGAGTTCAAATTCATTTGTGAAGACTGAGGAGATATCCACTGACACAATAGCGAGGTCTGCGGTTTCACACTGACGAAGAGTTTCATTAGGCGGCGAGATCCATCGAAGATTCTAATCTAAACTAGCAGTCTAGCGAGCATTCGGGCTAATTTCTGCCCGAAGTTTCCGTAAACAAGTGCATATTTCTTCAGAGTATCTGGCCAAGTTGGGGACAGCGGGCAAGAGTACGAGTAATCGGCGCTCATATGTGGGCATTGATTCATCTACAACGATGTGTTTCACTTATGAAGCTGTTTTTCCTCGGTGACGTTATCAGGAAACGGAATTTTCATGTTCAAAAAAATACTTATCTTATATAGATACAAAAAGAATCATTTTAAGAATTTATTTGAGTTTTATTAAATACAGTGGGTGATCGGATAGCAAACATTTTCTTTCAGTTGTGGTACACGCAAAGAAGATAATGGATCACCATAATCTGGAATCAGAGCAAAGAGTACAATTTATATATAAATGAATGAATTCAAATCTTAAAGGAACCTTCGAAATTTTTACCCCTTCTATAAAAAACGATTCAGAATAAAAGAGTTCCATACTTAATAGTAAATTTGACCACTAAGTTGTCGCCTAAACCTAATCGGTGCTATCCACAAATGGCAATTTTTGCCACTTAAATATTACATTTTACTATTTGAAATGGTAACTCATGCTAGGCGCATTTGCAGTGTCTAGCGTATATGGAAATGATGAAAATTACCATTACCGTTTGCAATTTACATATTTTAATATTTCGAGCGTTACATCTTTTAACTAGACTGAATTTATAAATTTTGACATTTAGCACATAAGTCAGTAACCCGACCCAGCTTATCAAAAATTTTGTGTGTCATGCAACATATGGAACACCCAACAGTCAAAGCTGGGACTATCGTGAGATATAATGCCGATAGTTGGCCAGGGTCCCTCCTTTATATCCTTAAGGATCAAGATCTCTTAAGAAAACCGATCTTAGCGCGCCCACATGGATTAAAGCAGGTACTATTTTACTCACAAAATGAACATTGGAAGCGCGATTATTACCATGTGAAATGGTAATGTATACCATTTCCAACCATTTCTAAATTTCTTCGGAAACTATCATGTCCGAATGCACAATGGGCCAGGAGACCCGGTTCCGTGGCCAAAAGTCGGCAGACCCATTAAAATGTACTATATTGAATTCTAATTACACCTTATGTATAGTTGTTGGGGTCGCTAATTCCGAATCTGAAGTAAAAATGTGAAAAAACTAAAAATTCTGTTAGCTTTCCCCACGCGCTTGATTTTCAATATTTTTCAGTGTTCTTAAATATTATTTACGCGCAGTAGGCATTTATCCTATTGAAAGCGCAATTTACGTTGAGTATTTCATTTGTAGCACTTTATCTTGTTTAAAACATAAATTTTTCAATGGTCTCAGTTTCAAAAGAAAACAGGTTTCTCTACTTTACGCAGAAAATTTTGAAAGGTCTCGTCAGTTAGCCCCGTCAGAGTTTCAAATTTCACTTCAAGAGTAAATGATCTTGAGGAAGAGGAATTGCGAGGTACAATGCGCGCAAGGAACCTAGATATTCTATGTGTACCGAAAACAAAAAAGAAGGGATGTGAGGTGAGGAAGATAGGGAACAGACTCGAACTCAAGTCGGTTTGATTATGAGTGAGAGAGCAAAACAACATATCAAAAAGTATGAACGTGTATCGCCCAGATTACTATGGGTTAGAATGAAAATGGGAATTAGAAGGCTATTTATTATAGCGTGCTATGCTCCACTTGATGGCGGCAAGAGGGATGTATAGGATACCTTCTGGAACTCGTTGAATGATATATTAGGTACTTGCGATTCTAACAAAAGAATAATTTTACTCGGTGATATGAATGACTGGGTTGGTGTGCAACGCTACTGTACCGACAGAGTACTGGGTCATTTCAGAGACCCAAAAACGAACGGTAACGGGGATAAATTGATTACCTTATGCTTATAAAAAGGCTTGTTTATTACAAATACTTAGTTCAGGGTGAAGGAGAAGAAGAATCAATATAAAGTCGGAGCAGACGCGAGTTAGAATAAAGAATTTGCAGAAACCGGAGTTACAATTGGTATATCAAGAAAAGCCTAATAAATATTTAGGACAACATGAAGGAGACTGGAAGTCTGGATTAGATAATAACAATATAGATGGTACACGGATAATACTACGGGGCAGTATCTTCAAAAGTGCATATGAAGTGTGCGGTATGGCGGCTGTAGGAAGATAGGCTGGAGGTGCTTTGTGGAATGATGAAATCCGCGTGGCTGTCAACGTGCAGAAGCTAGCGTATTCGAGAACGTTGAATAGTGAAATTCGTAGCGATAAGGGAAGGAGTAGATTAGAAAATAATTATAGGGATGTAAACAAAAAGCCAAGATACCAGTCAAAGAAAGCAAGGATAAAATCAAAGCGAGAAAGATAAAAAAGGCAAAATGATTTTGGAGAAAATAAGAAATTATTTTGGAAATGAGTTGAGAAGAATAGAAAAGAAAGTGCTGGCACTAAGGTAATCGAAATTAAGAATGCTGTTGGTGAATTGGTATGGAATTGGGACAAAGTGAAAGACTATATGAGAGATTTTTACAAGAAATTGCATGGAAGTCAAGCTATAGAGCGTAACAACCTTGACATTGAAGAGGATACGTTAGACAAATCAGTTGTAGGTAGCGGAAGAAGAATCGATATAGGTAAGGCTACTAGTGTGGATGGTATCACCGCTGAAATGCTTCAGAGCAGTGGCGGATATTTTTTGTGTGGCTGAGCAAATTTATGAATATGTGTGCTGTGAATGATGAAGTTCCAAATGACTGGAGAAAGGCGATTATCGTCTCAATCTACAAGGGAAAGGGTGATGAAAGCGACTTTACTAATTATAGAGCGAGTAGACTACTTGGTACTAAGTGCTCCTGGATGTTCAATATACCATATACATGGACAAGTGTCTAAGAAGGGCTCTCTTAGACGAAGAAGGTGTTGATTTCGGGACAGTGAAAGTACGTGGACTGGCGTTTGCAGGTGATAAGACTGTTACGGCAGAATAAGTCGAGGATTTGCAGAGAATGATGAGTAGACTTCATACCAACATGAAGATTATGAGTCTTCAGATTTTCGCAAATGAAACAAAAAATATCATGTTTGAAAGAAGAGGTGAGAAAACAGTTTGCAACATTGCCTTAAACGAAGAAAGGACAGAACAAGTTGATGAGTTTGTGTATCTTAGAAGCTCATTTACTGCTGACGGATGCAGAGATATCCAGACGTATAAACGAGGGTAGAAAGATTATCGTCAGTGTATAAGCTATCACTAGAAGTTAAAATGTAACGAATAAAGCTAAAATTGCAACATATGATTCTGTGCTTGCACCCACTTTGCTGTATTGTAGCGAGACCTGAACGTATCAAGAAAAGGATATGAAGAGTCGAAGAAACACAAGAGCGTGCATGAAACGATGTATGGAAGCACGGATGGAAGCAAAAGGTGTATGCAGGAATAGGGATGTATGGAGAAAAATTGTTTATAAGAAGAAGAGTGATGACTGAAACGAAAGATTTTGGATACATAAAGGCTCGCGTGAAGAGATTTTCTTAGTGAATTTGTACGAGTATAATCGCTTTGAGAAGCTCTTCACCTGGGGTGAATGCACGAGAGATTGATCAGCGACTCATGTCGGAGCAGTATTGTGGGACGAGTGTGTCGTTTGAATAAACAACACGTGACATGAAAAATTTCAATGATTTTGATGAAAAAAAAATTTTTCTGCAACAACTTAATATACTGAAGAATTTGTTCGAATGAATAGCTTATTAAAATTGACCTGTACTGAGAAATATACATCATGCTGTTTATTGAAAATATCAGATTACTCCAGTCATTCATGAAAACAAAACTGAAATAAAAGATTGCATTTTAATATATTGGGACTGTTTCATATTTATGCAGAGACAAAAGTCCGGAAAAACTTGTCAGAAGACACAAAAGGATCCGATTTGTTTTGCGGGTCGCAGAGTCCAAATAACGCATAAAAAATCGAAAATACGACATAGCGGGTCCAGTATGGATATCATTTTTTTTGTAAATTAACCGACTTAAATGAAACTTATTTTCTGGGGACCTTCTGAGTCACGGATTTCAAATACTGTATCAAACATTTAAAATCTCGAATCCGAAATTGCGAACAGATTTAAAAAATATATGCTTCTCATATAAAACTTATTTTCTCATGGTTTTTATGAGTCACAGATTCTAAATATTGTATCAAAAATATTTATTAGAAAATTCTGGTCACAAAGTTAAATCCGTAATTATGAATTTTTAATTTTTGGTGCAATGATATAATATTTAAAATCCATGACTTGAAAACTCAAAAATAGTGATTTGTATACAAATCGCATAATTAAAAAAATCCTAGTCGCCAATTTGGATCTGCTATTTGAATTTGGAGTTTTCGAAACTATATTTGGAATCTGTGACTCAAAAAACCATCAGATACTAAATTTGATATAAATCTGATCATTTTTGACCAATTTTGGTTACCATATTGGAATCGCCATAATGAATTTTAACTCTCTGGTCCAATATTTGGTATCTGCGTGACTCAAGAAACTCCTAGAAAATGATATTCTGATAATCTGTTCCTTCAACCTGTGTTAATTAATACTGGAAAAATGAATTTATATTATGTGTCGAAATATTCACTAGTTCACGAAATATTCAATTAATTAATAGTGTGAAGCTATTAAAAAGTGTTTCTCGGACACCAATTTCACAGTACATAACTAGATAACCAACAAAATCGGAATTTTTCAGAAGAGAAGAAAAGCATACTGTAAAAGAGTTGACAATTTCGAAGTTACACTGACCACGAGAAGGCAGTCAGACACGGCTGCGGATTGTGATAAAAAACTATAACGATAATAATTTCAAGAAATTTCGACAATGGAGAAGTTAAAAAAATTATTACTACGCTAAAATTGCAAGTAAAATTTAAACATTTTTTTCATCGCTTCACTAAAAAATGAATATTCGAACAAATCCTTTAGCAAAAAATATCTTTAATTGTTAAGAATTTTCTATGCAATAATCTCCTGTTCTGAAAAATGTTGTTTATCCAGTTCTGTACTGCCACCCTTTAAATATCGATAAATAAACACAAAACTTTATTGTGAGATACTTTAATGTGTATATAGATACCAGAAAGACACTGGATTTATTTTTCTAATTTTTGACTTTTCTCAGTCATTCCGGGAATCTGTCTCACTGTTTTATGGCATAGATATTTTATTTCTTTCAATCTATTGAGAAATCATGTACGGTCAACCGCGAGAAATTTTTTTAAATAATGCAGATATTCAGACTGCTCCTGCAAGGAAACTGCTTCTATAAAAGATCGATTTTGTACAACCTCTTCAGCATGTCGATTTTCAAAATTCGTTTTCGATGAGATTTTGTTGGTTCCATTGCATGTTGATTATCGAATTCTGAACACACCATTTCTTACTTATAGACTATATGTGTTGTGGTTTCCAATCAGTGACCTATATAAACCCAACAACGATTTAAATTAAACTATAGGTAAACTATTTGCCATATGTAAACTATTTTTACATATGGGTGTTGTAAAATCATCAATATCAAGAATATATTTGCGTGTTCCGATATAAAATTGAAAATGTAAGAGATCCAAAATTGAAATAATCCCATGTGGAAAATGCGACTGAGGCCAGACCAATAAATGCCCATAATGGTTAAGCTAGTTGAGTCCAAGTTGAGCAATTTGTTTTCTGTCCATTTAAGAAAGAGGGATTTAAATATACTTGAAAATTTTAATTTAAATTGAGAGACAAGATTTAGTTGCAAATTTTAAGAAGTTTTTCTTAGTTTTAGTATAATTATCCTGTACATATGCGTAATGATGAGGATTCCCACGTCAAAGTAAGGTTTAGGACCTAAGAAAATTTGGTCATCCAGATTTTTATCTTCAAAATTCGCATTCACGTCCATCTTGAGGAAACAAATTTTAATGTTCGCATACGTAAACAATTATTTTTTAATAATGTAAATATTATTAGATACTTATTTGTACCTACCTACTTTTTGTTTCTCAGAATATGATTGGCATAGAATTACACTGGCCAAGCATAAAATGGCGCGTGAGACTGCTGACAGCTGATTGACTATTGGGAATGAAAACATCCGCCGCGCCAAAATGGGCGCTGCGGTGCCATACAAACATGGCCGCGAAAGCCATACGGATAATATATGGAGTACTAGCAATAATTTGATTAAAAAGTGTGTTTAATTTCAGAAAATGGTATTTTTGGACTTAGATAGTTTGTGTAGTTACGCAACAGCTATACCTGCATCCAGAAATATGATCGAAGTCTAAAATATTCTTAATTTAGGTATGATTGTAATGTGCAGCGAGCTACCATAAAAACTCGCGAAAAAGTTAAAATATATTCATTATGCCTTCAGATCAGTGCTTTAACTTCAGAACCACACGAAATAACGGAAAGGTTATTAATTAATAGCGGCGATAATAATTGCGAAATTTCATTAAAATGCAAGGAGCAGACAAGTAAATTCTCGACGTTAGTTTTTCACATTTAAATTTTTCAACCACTCACTGTGTTTATCTACAACTTCAATTTTCCCAAATAAGTTTCGCTTTTTTATTTTAACACTTCCAAACTTTGGCACTCTACGAAAACTTAAATTGAAGTTTTTATTCTCTTTGGAGTCACAACCACTGTCCCAGCAACCTCTGAAACTTGTTGGTTTTCGATATTGACGTACAAATTCCATTATTGGAGCAAATAATTATCAGCTCAAAAGTATTTTGCTCATCAGAGCTACTTATTGCAGCACTTATTTATTCAACTGGACGATTATTACAGTTAAACGTTATGTTTCTGCTGGTGTTCGTAATGTCTTACGCGTATTTAATATGTCATCCACGGCCATATTGGTTAGTTCGCGTAGGGGCCAACAGTCTTGCATAGCATGTTTGAATCCCCAATAGAACCGTAGAAGGAAAATAGGTTTGCGCATCGGAGCTTGAGCCGTGCGTTTTCACTGAAGCAGCCAATAGAAGTTCCGCGGGCAATTTGAAACACTAAAATATTAAATCTGTGTTTGTCGATGTTGACTAAATTTTAATGTTTGTATTTTAGTATTTCAGAATGCCTTCCTTACATTTTCATACATATTTCAGGTTATTCATTTTGATGTGTAATTATATATTACATGCTTCTACATTTGAAGCATTGGCAAGATATGAATTCTGCCTGGTACAATTTTCATCCTCAGAACTCTCCTGTATAGAAATTTCTAAAAGTTCGTCAGTGTTGACGTCCCAAACATGTTCTAAAATAAAATTCGAAAATTCTTGAAAGTTCTACTACATCCCTAATTCCTATTTCAAATTAAATAAAAACTATCTTTAAAACTCTTCTTTCTTCGTCTGTGAAAATGCTAACTCAGTATCCTCATTTTTCCTTTACATGCCACAGTGAACATATTTGCTGTAAGAATCGCGGCTACTCTCTAGCTCTCTGGAGCGAACATAATAAATTTATTGAATTAGCGATGATAATTGGATTCCACACGAGTTCTCAGTGGATCCTCTGGAGGACGTGCGACCTCGGAAGAGCCAGAACCTAGAGCCCGGGGCTGAATCCTGAACGGAAAGGGTGGACTTGTCGGATCCCTAAGGAACAGACGAGACGTTCCCAGGTCGGAGGTTCGTAACTCTCCGGTAGCGTTGAGGAAAGTTAAACAGTGGCAAGGTTGGAATTAGCCACTCTGGTTACTGACGTATAACCGCACCGAAGTCGCAGCCAGCGAGCCAGCGAGTCCGACTCCCAAGAAGAAATTCGAAAATCTTAATTCGGAGGCGCCGCCCTCTGAGCGCGATGGGCGGTGCGTTCCTAACAAGCGATTGGCTTGTTCCCCACAGGGTGAGATTTCTACTCAGTGTAGTGTGGAGGTGCGCCGTGCTTCGACGACGATGTCCAAGTGGCGCGCTCCTCGGGGATGAAGTCAGTCGACGCCGAGCGTTTCCACTGAGCGGTCATGAGCGCTACTCCCCTCGTTTCTGGAAGTGCCGGCTTCACGAGGCCGCGAGCTCTCTTCGTCTAAGACTCGAACATATATTATTTCAGCTGAAAAAAAACACAATTTAAAAAATCACATTTCCCATAGAAAATTTCATAGGAAGTTTTATAGGAGTTTGTGGTTCCTTCCCGAATGTAAATCCCTTAAAGTGACATGTTTAGTTTGCTATAATAATTTCAGATTTGGTTATATCTAGAGCTTAGATCTGCAGTCTGATCGATGGGTATTTCATCAGATTGGTGGATGTGATCAGCATGGACATAATTTTCTACAAGATCCTGATCTAGCAAAGATCGTCACGTGCATTCTGGGCCAATCGTAGAAGCTATGACAAGGGATGTTCGAAGGCATTCTCGAGAGTGGGATATGGATGATGATCCAAGTTTTGTTTTCCTTCAGAGAAATCGTGAGGAGTTGTTGAGTTTTGATTCGCGGAGGCGAAGGGTTAATTCTGAGTGCGTGACTGATGACATAAGTGAAGGTATCACGTGCGGGTGTTCGGATCTGCGAGTGAAATCTAGATTGTTGGGGAGGATGAAGGAAAGAGGTCTAAACAAAAATTTTCCGAAGATGGTGACTGTCTTTTTTACCATGTGGATGTTGCTCCAGGGAGGCAGGTCAACATCCGCTGCTTTCACAACGGGTAATTAGCTTCTTTTGATATTAGAAGTTTGGCAAGAGAAATAAAATATGAGAGGGGAATAAAATATGAGAAAGTACGAGAGAAAGTAAGACAGAATACAATTTTCCTAAAATGTCCATGTTGTATTAAAGATGTTCAACATCATTCAAGTTTGTTAGGTAAAAATTCCTATGCATCACGATATATTTCGGGATATTTTTTGATCAGAAACGGTATTAAATGTTCGAAAACAAATGACAAATACCTCGAATAAAATAATCGAATCCCGTATTAAAACAATAGCTCACCATTTCCTGTAACGCGGCTACAGTGGTGAGGGTCTAAAAAAGTTGATTGACAGTACTATATACATGTCTCATTTCCTCAACTTGATTATGCTTCTTATCTAATTTTTTTATGGTCAATAATGCCATTGACATTCCTTCGAATGACGGAAATGATCCCATTATTTGTATTCGTAAACGTATCCAAAAGCTGCAAACTCTTTAACCTAGTCGTCAACTGTTTGCAGTGTTTTCTTCCAATTTAAGGGTACCAATTATCCTCCGGATTGAAGTGTCTATAGCTAAATCTAAATTATAAATTGGATGTTTCTTTACCCGGATACAGTTAAGTATAATTAAAAAAGATATAATCTAAACGAAGACACCACTGGTGTTACCTTTCCTTAAGTTCGCAATCTCACTTTTCTCGGTTTTTCCTTAGGTCGACTATGTCATGTAGACTTTTTGTTGAGGTTGCTTTTCCTTATCCGAAGCTAAAGCTCGGGGCTAAACAAACTTACGTTTTTCTTTAGTAGGGCTGTGTAGTCTCATAAAATTTTAAGGACAAGAAAGATGTAAACACGTTTTCGAAACATGTTCCTAACTTTGGAAAAATACGATATCTTGAATAAGGAGTTGAGTCACACTTCGGTCGTTTCCACTAAATCGCAGTTCAGGATCCATGCAAACCTATCAATTCAATTTTATGTTGTCGGATAGTAACGTAGACGCCGTCTGCTATTACTATGTTATCGGGGATACTGATCATAATACCATTCTATGCTTGCGAATAAAATTAATAGGATCTTCAAATTACGCTTGTGACATCTTCGTGATATAAGATTGATACCATGTTTGGTTGATAGCTCTGTTGATATAATTGCGTTATTTTATCCAAGGAATCGATTTTAATTTATCGTAGAACTCGATTCATAATTTTTGATTTGTTGGACTATTGACAAAATATAGAAAGATAGGGTGTGGACATTCAAAAAATACTTTGATATCAAAGATATTAATTAGAGAATAAGAAAATAAGAATGGTTGAGGATAAGAAGAATCGTGGACTGATCAATGGAAATGGAAATAGAAAAGTATTATTAGAAGGAATTCGTAGAAAATAATAGGGTCAAATTTTATGAGAATCATGAATATAAAGGATAAAAAAGTATAAAGTCGTTTATGATTATAGGTAGGTCAGAGATGAGGCTAGTGGGAATATTACCGACTAATAGTGTTTATCCCACTTGGACATATATTAGCAAGATAGTTGCCTCACATTAATGTAGATCGTATACATTACGAGCTCTGATTATAGATAGTCATCTTCATTTATCAACATATTGTTATTCTTTAATATAAAAAAAAATAATAATAAAATTGGAAAAGACAAGTGAAATATATTTATTTATTGAGTTAGACCTACAGGAGAGCTTTCAAATAACATTGTTCTTTATCCCTTCGATAAAAACTTAATTTATCAAGCAGTACGTCACCAGTAAAAAGGAATGAATCCTCTCGAAGAATATTCCTCCCACCCCTTCTTCCTTTCGAATAAACAACCACAAATCTACATATCATATTATCTCTTCATCGAAATCTCCCGTAATTAAAAATACACTATACATGCATCATCGTAGCTTCAAAATAGTTTTCCCAACGTTAAGCGGTTAATTTGTGAATCGCGTGACGCGCGATATTTCCGAGTTTGCAGAGGATAGCCTGTGTATTTTCAAATCCCTTTTTTCCCTCTCCTTGCCAAATTTTGCACTATCTCTCTCACTCTTTGTTCCGCCGTATATCTTTCTCTCTCGCTCTTGATTTAATGTCACCGAAATTAAACCCGAGATTACGTGCTGATCCGAGTGTACGCGCGTTAAATCGTCATGGCCGGCATACGCGTGCAGCCACCGAGGAATATACGGGACAGCTTATCGCACCGATCGTGATAAACTTCACGATTGACTAGCGGTTGAGCGAAACTGGTATAACCCCGGAAATGGCTTGTAAAATTTTGTACACGCCCTGCGTTTATATCGCTCCTACCAAAGCCTTCACTGTAATTCCCACGCTATCGTCTTTCTAGTAAAAAAAAGGTATAAACGGGCTTCCGTGTCGTCGGACTATATTTCGAGATTCACTGCTGTTCTTGCGGCCACGTGCCACTTTAAAATCGCGCGGTTAATTGATATGCAAATGGATCTCGCCCTAGTTATACGAGAACCCATCATGGTTAGTTAAACGTTATCCGATTACCGCATCATGTAACAATTCCAATATGACTTCCGTAACTCGTTCGATTACCTTTCTTTGACACCTTCCTTGACAAACGCCACGTGCCTGCTATTATGCACCTTTAGAAAACTAGTGTCACTCAATTTTCATTCACTTCAGAACTTAGCCGATGTCATTGTTAGCGTATCGTGGTTGATTTCAAATGATCGTCTCATTTGAGATGGCAATAAAAGTTTTAGACCCAAATAGAAGATATTTTTCTTGTTGCATTTACTATTTTTGTGATTGATCAACCATTTTGGAAAAAGGTTTGCAAATTGTTCGAAAAAGAATTATTTCGCACGAACAGATAGTTTATATTCAGACAGCTTATGTGCTAAAAACGAATCCGTTGCCCAAATTTTTCCTGTACGTCTGGATTTCGAGATATCCCAATCTAAAAGTGTGAAAATGGCCATTTTTAGCCATATTTGAAACAATATAACACGAGCAGCAATTTTTGTTTAATCCGCTTACGCCATTGTTCAGTACTTCTTTTGACCTTCAATTTTTATATGGGATCATCCCTAACCGATTTTTTCCGAGATATGACACATTAACCATTTCTTCGCTGTCTTTGCCTTCTTTGCTCTTTCTTCAGAGTGAAACTGTAATGGTTAATGCGCCATATCTCGGGGAAAAAAGTCGATACGAGATGATCCAAAATGAGAATAAAAGGTAAGTTGGACTACTAAACGACAAAAAAAGGGTCGTTTTTGTCGGCCTGTGTTATTAGTGTTGCCGTCGAGCGAGGAATGTCAAGCATCAAGACAAGATAAGATGAGACATATCAGTCATCTTGAATTTTGTGTCTTGGATCTGGCTCAAAAATGTCGAAGCCTTGAAAATCAAGGCCTTATCTTGGGCTTGTCTCGAAGGCTTGAGTTTCCACTAGCAGATGTGCCAACGCCCACTACTTACTGAAAATCCCGTACTCTAAAGTCTAAGTCCTAAGACCCTAGCTTCCCTGCCCTTTCTCAGCAGATATCTTTCGTCTGTAAGCCGGCCAGATGAACAAAGTGAGATTTCTTTAATTATTGAATTAGCGATTTAAAAATATTACATTCGGAATCAACCAGTTTTCACGATTACCGGTGTATGTAATTTGACTAGAAAAGTTAAAAAATTGCAGGGATTTAGTTTCATCTTGAAGTTGGATCAAAAGAGATTCACAGCAGACTGATACTCAGTTGATTCAAATAATCTAGATTTGGTATGAAATTATAATTGACAAATGAACATTGACAAGTGAATATTGTCATTTGATGAATCTATCAAATGTCAATGTTCACCTTATGTGAGCACCGTAGTGACCATCCACAAATTACACGAGGTGTTTTTCGAACTTTT
>JAUMHM010000031.1:15988902-16013418 GCA_032362435.1 Melikaiella ostensackeni
CTATATATATTTGAAGATTTCTTTTAATTGAGATTTCTAAATATTAGCTCAATTTACTAAAAGATATCTATTTTACTCAAATCTTTTCGAAGAAGAAAGAACATTTTCTTCATATTAGCAATTCTTAGAAATGTGTTATTGGTTCGGATTATCAATTTTTTCTCTTGAAAGAAAAAAAATTGGAATAATCTGACCAGATTGGTTCTAAATCACCCGATTATATTAAATATATTTGAAATTGAAAACATCTGTAAAAAATCATAAAATTAGAGGAAATGTAAATAAAATACTCAATGGTACATAATATGCACATATTGTTAGTACGGCATCTTCGTCAGAATACCATTATTTGTAGGCAACGAGGGTATAATTTCTTTTACCTGAATGTATGTAAAACCTATGGCAACCTTTTTTTTGATAAGTACCAGGTTAACATTTAAATTAGTTGTACAATTGAAAAACTAAAAAAAAATTACTATAAGATTCATGTAACAGAACATGGGAAATGAAGGAAATGGATCATAGTGCCAAGATCAAATTTTGTGGGTTGATTTAGGACCAATCTATTCAGATTATTCCATTTTCCAAAAAGAAAAAGGTAATAATCCAAACCAATAACACATTTCCACAAAATTTCTAACTTCATCCAATTTGTGAACTATATTTAAGTGAAATAGATATCTTTTGGTAAATTGATTCAACCATTAACGCCTCAATTAAAAGAAATCTTAAGTATTCATAGGCAACCCTGCAGATTGGAACCAATCCTTGCGTAATGTCTCTCTTTTAAAATTTCTCAAAGATCGAAATTAAATCTACTTTCTCATGAAAATTTTTGGTGTACTGAAGAAGGAACACCCAAAAAGTTCACAAATCGAAACTAGACTTCGAGACTATCCACTTTTTCGGCTCATTAGAGACAAATTTACAGTAAATGTACAAACCAAAAGAATAAAATAGGGAGAAAAAGAAAAGAGTCAACCAAAACCAACCTCACACTCTTTTTTTTCGCTTTTCCTATACTACTGGGGACCAAAATGTTTCGAAGCTAATTTAGACTTCCTCTTCAGGGGTAATTTATAGGATAACTACAGTTATGAATAATGAAACATATATTAATTGTGTATACGTGCATGGCAGCTTTTCTTCTTAACCAAATTCAATAAGATTTATTAAATTTATTAATATTCTCATTTAAAGTTCCTTTGTTATCTTTTTTTGTTGAAGTCAAAACATATTTTCTTGTTAATATCAAATATTTTTTTTGGAAAAACGTTTAGGATGAAATAATGTTCACTTGATAATACATAAAATTCTCTGGAATTAATTTTAAATCTTCAAAATCGCGCCACAAAATGAAATTAATTTTTGGAAACTAATATTTTTTAAATAAATATGTTTGCCGTTTTACTTAGGTTCTTTAATCTTCTTTTTCAGTTCAAAAGTTTTTTATTTTGTTATAACTTGAAATACATGGAATAAAGAAGAAGCCTTTAACCCTTTTTACTTCCGATATTAATATCAGAAAAAATGATTAAATTGATAAAATCTATCACAATTAAATTTGTTTAATTTCAAGCGTGAGTGGAGCCTCTTACTTTCTTAGTTAATTATATAAGAAATTCAGAATGATTTCAAATATTATAAAAATTGTATGACTTCCGTTTTTAAATCTTTCAAAACAGTAAAAAAATTAATGGAAATAAAAAAAGATTTTTCCTAAAGAAAGATTTTCCCGTAAAAAAATTTTTTTTCTTAAAATTTTTTTCCTCTTTCATAATTATAAAAATTCAAGACGAGACAAACGTTCCTGAGTGCTTTTTATTTCATTTCCGAAACTTTCGACTTCATATCGTATTTCATGCGAACGTAAGTTGATTTTTAAAAAAATGTGAAAAAAAAAATTGAGGTTACTCTCACATGGCCTTAATACCATATTGAACAACCTTAAATTGAAAGCATGTATCGAAACATTCAAAATGGTTTGGTTTCATTTTTAAATCTTTTCAAGTAATGTATCGTTTAGGAATAATTATATTTTATAGTTCAAAAACCAATTAAAACCAATGCTTTTTTAAATAATTATTTTCAACCTGAAATGTCAAAAACGTTATACTTTAAATTTACATAAGTACTCGTAAAATATTGCAGGCTTTCAATATTTCGAACTATAAGCCTGAATAAATAAATTTGCTGATGTTAATTTTTGTCGGAAGCTAATGGTTGTATTTAAAGGTCCAAAATTATAGAGTTTTGAACTAAAATTCACGAATTTCATTATTTTTATCTTGCTGAAACTATTATTCATTTGCCCTTAAAAACCATCTCCAAAGAGATTTTTGCAATATGTTGAGGTTTATGAACTTTTTTTGAGAATTTTTTCCCCTAGATTATCACTAATCAACGTGTCATAAATTTTTATTATCTTTTGAATTAAATTGATGTATTCCAAAAAATACTGATAGTATTTAACTTTCATTATAGCTTTCTTGTGAAAAAAGCTCTTTAAAATGTGATTAATTCTCATAAATATCACAATTTTTATGTGCTTTCATAGGAGTGGTGCAAAATAAATAATTTATCAACTGTTTCTCTCCTTTCTTTAACAATTTTTAAAATATTTTGATTTTATTAATGCCTATACTGATATTTTTATAATTATTTTCCTATAATTCCTATAATATTCTTCTATAATCGCCAAAAAATTATAGGAAATTCATTATAGGAAAACCATCATAGGCCTAAGTTGAATTTCCTATAATTTTCTTCATAAGGGTAATACAAAATTATTCTAAAAGTTAATAAAAAAATATATAGCACATTGAAACTTAAAATTTAAAGTTCTCAGAACGTCAAAATTAATTTTTTTTTCTTTTTTAAAATTAAGAGTTTTATATTCAAGGCAATGAAAACTTGGCAGATTCAGAATGAAACTTTAAAAATTGTAAACGCAAAATATAATTATTTCAAAATTGAGAACTTTAAATTCAAATCTACAAAACTGAAATAACGTTTCGAACTTGAGACACAATATCAAAATGGAAAATGTCGAAAGGAGACATTCAAAATAACTAATTGAATACTGATACATATTTCAAACTCAAATTTCTAATTTAAATCATCCAAAATTTGTAGAATATAAAATTGAAAGCGTGTTTTTCAGCTTGAATGAACATTTGCAATTAAACAATTTCCAATTAAAGCTTGAAATAATTGAATTAATTCTAATTTAAAGCCTTCGATAATAAACAACCTGCAAATGAGGAATACTTAAAATTATACACTTTCAAAGACTTGTCAGCTATAAAACTGAAAACATTTTAATTCTTAGGCTTACCAGTTCCAATAATTTCACTAGTAAGCCTTTAAAATTAAAAATGAATTAATTTTACAATTCGAAAGTCGACATTTTTTTAATTTAGAGCACTTGTGATTGAAAAATGTTCAATCTGATGTGTTGGAAATTGGTACAAAATCAAATTTATAGACTTTAAAATTCAAAATTAACAGCTTTAAATACGTAAAAATTGAAAATTTCCATTCGCAAAATGAAACATTAAAAATTATACACACGAAATGGGAACGTTTAATGGTGAACATTTTTCAATTAGATATCTGCAAAATTGAAAACTTCAATTTCAAATCTGTAAAACTGAAATAACGTTTTCAATTTGCGACACAATATCAAAATTAAAAGACTCGGACTGAAACATTCGAAATAACTAATTTAAGACTAATGCATATTAGAAATTGCACCATTTCACTATATAATAAGTTGAAATTTGAATTCTGGAAACTTGAAACCCGAAAAAGCATTGAAAACTGAATATTTTCAAAGTATCTTTCTTATTTCCCGAGCTCCATTACAAATTAATCTGTGAAAATAATAAAAAGTCGTTGCCCTAAAAATTATTTTAAATTTAATAATGTCCTAAATTAAACATTTTAAACTGATATCCTCTTAAATTATCATTTTCTTAAAGTGATTAAATTGTACAATTCAAAATTGAAATCATAGTCATTTTGTTTTATATTTGTATATTATTAATTGGCAAAGTAATGTTTAGAAAGTAAAGTTAAGAAAGTTTTATTGATTTTTTCGAAAAAAATATCGCTTAGATAAATAAATTTTCAATAATATTTCCTTAGCTTTTACGATAAATTATAAACATGTGCAAGAATATGATGTTACAATGTAGTCTGTAATAAAAAAGTTACCTTTTCCAAGCATACAAAGTGCCCAAGATTTGTTTTTAACTTTCATTTTTAATCCATCCCTTCAAAAACTTGTGCATCTGGGGATGGGTTGAGAAAAAGTTTTCACAAAATTTCAATCTGACACAAGAGAAAATTTAGAATTTCTTAAAAAAACGTTTCGTGTAAAATTTTTAGTGTGGAGAAATGATCATAAAAAAATAAGAAATCAACAACAAATTGTTTTGTTTGTGTTTTAGTTTTTGTTTAATTGCAAAGAGCGAAAGTGAAATAATTTGTAAGATTAGGATAATTCAAAACTCATTTTTTAAAAATGATACATGCGTCCTAAACTACGACCTAAGACAGATTTATGTGTCAACATCTTGGACAAACGTTGAATTAAAATCTTTCATAAATCAAAGAATAAATATATCTTTTATAAATCAAAGAATAAATAAATCTTTGTCAAAGCTTCAAAATATTTCACAAAGATTTCCATCAAACGTTGACTTAAACTGAAATCTCATATTTATCAAAGATTTTACAAAGATTTCAAATATTATTTCATCAAGACTCATGAAGCGCAGCTGGAGCGATGAGAGGGAGATGAGTGAATATACATCGGGAAAAGCGTGGTTGAGTTGGAGCGACGAGAGGGAAAGAGAAGTGGAGAGAAGCAAGCACTATGTTTTGTAAGAAGTTTTATTATTTTATTATTTTTTTAATTATTTTTTTACAGTTGAAAAATGCATAGTTACAGCGTGTAATATTTGATCAAAAACCAGTAAAAACACTTAGATTTATAATTATTATACTTTTAATTATTTTTCAGCATATATTTCGTTCAGCTCATTTCATTAGTTCAATCTTAACCAATTTTTTCACTAAAAAAGTTTAAGTTTCATTTCCTTTTAATACAAAATTAGCAAAATCCGTAAAATTGTATTTTTGACCAATGAAAAAAATTTAACTCGAACAAAGATTTTTAAAGAAATATTTATCATATATTTTTGTCACGAAACACAATACTTAAATGAGTTTGCCATACTTTTCGACTCCCTAAGAAAAATTTCTAATAAAAAAATATTTGACTCCTTCACGAAACCATATATCGTCCAAAAGCTTACATCTTGTGAGATGTTTTGAACAAAATTTTTAAACTAAAAATTATCATAAAATTTTATCGATTTTTCTTTTGTTTTCGCCTAGATACAATAAACTTGAATGTTGCCCTAGTTTTCCTTATGCCTTTCTCTCTTTCCTCTCTTTCCCCCCTTTTCTTATTCTTCGCGAAATTACGGCATGTCGATACGCAGGATTGGATAGCTCCGTTTTCGTTATCTAACCCCGATGAATTATTAAAGGAGCTCGATAGCGGCGAGATTCGCGGCATTTGCTTTGCGAGTATTAAACCCCACCTCTTATCTTTGTACCACGAACCCTCTTCATGGGGGGGACTTTATCTGGTAGCCTGAGGGGCGCCATCTGTTTCACCCGCGCAACCCTCTAATTAGGTATAGCGACAGTAGTAAGCGTCGCGTTAAATCTAATGTCGAAATGTCTACATATTATATACCCCGGGGGTGACGGCTCGGCCGTGGCGAAAATTCGCCGGGTTTTTTCGCTCTTCGGTAAAGCCTCTCGAATTTCGCGTATAACGGGACTCCTGAAATTTGCTTCGGAGATTTGAATGGAAAGCCTGGGTCGAAAGAGGAAAATAATGAGATACGTGATCCATATTTTGCCGCTCGTAACGACGTGAAGGGGTAAAAAATGGAGAGCATCAGAAGAATATTTGGAAGAAGATTATATATTCTTTTCTAGTACACTGAGCTTATGTTTTCTATGCATAAATACTTTTGGTTCAAGAGAACCAGAATATTTATTCTGGTGACAAGATTCATTTCAACTCAGTGACTTTGCCGCTTGTCAATAAGGGTCAACTTCAGATAGAACCCTGGCGAAATTTTCGGATAGGAGTTCATTCCGAATCATTCAGAATTATTCCGAAATTTGTATCCGAACCAATCCGAATCAATCCAAACAAATCCGAAAAAATTTCTCCATTTTGTTTTATCCAAATCGGTTGAAAATTAATCCGACCCAATCCGAACTTCTAATCTGAATCAATCCAAACCAATCCGAATCAAATTTTCGGTCCGAATGAATCCGAATCAATTCGAGTTCGGACTTATATATACTCAATATTCATTGAGAATGGATCGGAATAAATTCGAGTTCGGATTAAATCGGTTTCATTCGGATTGATAATCGGTTTAGGTCAATCCAACTTCGGATTGATTCGGATTGAAAGTTTGGTTTGGATTGGTTCGGATTGAATCGGGCTGAGTCGGATTAATTTTGAACCGATCTGGATTCAAGGAAATCGAGAATTTTTTCGGATTGATTCTGATTGATTCGGATCGGTTCGGATACAGATTTTGGAATGATTTGGATTGGTTCGGGATGATTCGGAATGAATTTCTATCCAAAACTTTTGTCAGGAAAGTCAGTTTGAAGTTGACCTTTATTGGCAACCGACAAATTAGGCTGTCTTAATATGAACGTACACAAATGTTCTTTTTAGAGGAAATTAGGGGACACATATTTTTTCGAATTGACAAGAAAATACGTCACTGGTGGTGTCCACGTCATCTTATCACGGGAATTTTCGTGACGAAATGGGATTTCGTTTTAATTTAGGCTATATGATTGTTTAGTAACGGAGAAAAATCCCATTAAATATTTTTTGAAAATTCGAACAAAATGGCGGAGATATGGGACTTTGAGTTTTTGGACAACTTTGTTTGAAGTGATATATCTTTGCTTCTAATTAAACGATTAAGCCTCCCAGCATCTGAATTCACTTATCTTAAAATATATTTCAAAATTTGAAAAGAATGAATGAAATACATTTTTTTGTAAATTTGGTGAAAGAAAAATAAAAATGAAAAACACGTTTCCCAAAGAATGTCATTTTGTATTTATTTATTTTTTCGTACGGCGTGACTCAGCAGGCAAAAAACTGTGTCTGTGGACAAATTGTTTTTCAAACCACAATTTTCATCTGACTTAGACTTTTTTTCAGTGATATTAAGGAAAATTCTGCATACATCGTTTCCATCCAATTTTTGGAAAAAGGTTTTTTGTTTTTCTTCTATTTCTTAACCAAAATGGCAACAACATTTTTTTTACTTTTGAAGAATATCGTCCTTCATCAAATATTCAGATTCAATACAAAATATCTAGGATTATTGAAACAACTGTCTAGAACAGTTTTCTAGTAGAGACGTAGAGGTTTAAAAATGTATTGAATTTGTTATAAACAAATAAGTGGATGAAAATGGTTTTATGGCTATTATCAGTATTTAACTTAATTTCAACTAAAATTTATAGATTCATAGACTAAAAAAGTTTCCGAGTTATGTTAATGAAAATTAATAAATAATTTGTTGTGTAGTGAACAAAATTTGTGAATAATTATCCGTTCTAGCTGTTTACGAAGAGTTGAATACCGTTTTTTATGGAAACGATCATAAATTACCCATTGATTCCAGATATTTTTTAATGAATTTGAATATTTGATAACGAACGGTATTCTTCAAAAGTCAAACATTTTTTTCGTCATTTTGTTCATGAAATAAAAAAATACTAAAAACTTTTTTTTCAATCGGATGGGAGCAGTGTATGCAGAATTTTATTAACTCTCATTAAAAAAATATTGGATAAAATAAAAAAGAGGGCTTTTCTAGAAAATCTTCCTCTGATGTTTTTAAAATTCAAAGAACAAAATGCCCACTTTTCCATTTTTGCCAATACTTTATAAGCATTTCTATTTATATAAGGAACGCATCTCATCAGCTTCATGCGAGCTAAACCATTTCTAAGACTGGGAGGTTTTTTTTTCCTGAAATTTGATTTTTTGAATTTTTTTCGTAAACGATGAATTATATCACGAAAAACATTAGGTATTTATTGTAAAACTTTTTAAATGTGCAAACTCTTATCCAAACTTTTTTTTGTATTTTTCGTTATTTCCGAGAAAAATGTAAATATTCGATTTTATGAAGAATAATTTTTTTTGACCACAAAAATGGTTTAGTCCGCATGAAACTCACAAGATGTCCTCCTTATAAAAGATGAAATTCAACAAAGAATTGGTGAAAAATATAAGTATGGGTTCTTTATAAAAATCGACTTTTTATATTTTCAAACAAATCGATGCCATTTGTTAATTTTAAGCTTCTTTCAAATTTGTCATTATGCTTAGAAAGAGGACGGTAAAAGTCACTAGTTTAAAAAAAAAATTGGAATACCTGAATTATGTCAAACACTATAGAATTTTTAAGGAAAAGATGGTGTTTTTATGAAAAATAGACTTTGAAATTGCTGAGTAAGATGAATCGTTTCTGATAAAATAGATAGGGAAGCTATTATTTTATGGGTAAACTGTAGACCTTAGATGGTGATTAGAATCCAATTTTTAAATTAAATAATTAAAAAAAGAGGTCGGCAAGCGCCCTCAAGAAAGGGTTGCATAGGCTATATGGTAAAAAGTTTTCTTTCTTATATTCATTTATATCATCAATTCAATAAAATAACGATAAAATTATTTAATGTTTATTATAATTTATAACGTTCTGACGATAAACATTTTGTATCATTTCACTTATCGTCCAGCCTTCGAATTGAATTTGAGCCATCCCCGAGGAAAATCGGGCTAAAAGAAAATCTTTCAACATAGGGGTATAAAAAGCCATATTTCCAAATTTCTTCATCTTTTAGCTTTTAATCAATAGCCTCAAAAACGGAAGAAAATAAAATAGAAAATGTTATTCTTTATGATAATTCTACATGCCAAGAGCTTCAATTTGAGCCATCCTCGAGCAAAATCGGACAAAAAGAAAAGCTTCCAACATAAGGATCCCAAGAACCAAATTTCGTTATTTTTCTTATTTCTTGACATGGCAAATTTTATTCCCTATCGCAATTCTGCATTCCAAGAGCTTCAACTTGAGACATCTCTGAGGGAAATCGGACTAAAAGAAAAGCTTCCAGCATAGGAGTCTAAAAAGCCAAATTTCGAAATTTCTTCTTTTTTCTTAGTTTTTAACCGCTGATATAAAAAACTATAATAGATATGGAGATGAAAAGATATTTCCTCAAGTACACTTCGATTGGTTAACATGCATGCCAAATTTCAACCCTCTAGCACAAACATTGTAGAAGCTAGAAGTGGTAAACGACGGACATCCGACAGTCATTATAAGGGTTTTCGGCGTAGCCTACGAAACCCTTAAAGTACAAAATCAACTTTTTATATTTTATCACCGAATTGAAGCAGAAGCCGTTCGACTAAAAAAAAATAGCTTGCTTCAGAGAAAGTGAGCGGAGGAAATAAGTGTAATAAAATAATAACAAAGTGTCTCATAAGCCGGGGCTAATCAGCACACGCTGTGGAAACCCATCCATTCATAATTTCATATTTTACAATTAGATTTCTCTTTTTCTATATAAAAATCCCATAGCTTCTTCATTGTTTTCTGTAAAAATTAATCTCAAATTTTCTTTTAGAGATTGTTACGTTCACGCTTGTTTGGAGGTTTTGATAAAACTAATATTTATATAAGGTTCTCATTTTCTACATGTTAGTTAAATCGAATAAAAAACGCTGGAAAATATTTATTTTCTATTTTTTTTTTGCATATTTATATGACCTAACATATAGTATATCGCCTAAACGAAATGATTTTGAGTTTTAACTAAGATACGATGCTTGGTTTTTGCTGTAGAACAATTTTTATAAAAAGTTCCGAATTTGTAGGGGGAAGTCGGACATGATCCGAAATCATATACCGAATGTGGGATCGTCCCGTTACCTTGAATAGTCCATTGAAAATTATAAGAATGTCATTCTCGAAGTTCAAACAGGCAGAATTTCCTAAATTATTATCTTATTTGTGTTTTTATACTTATCAGGTTATGACGTGAAGAAACACATTAGGTTATGCTCTTACTGAAAATAAGTACGCATTTTTTAGATTTTACTTATTATATTCGAAGTATCTCGTCGTCCTGAAATTCGGGATGAGTATTCTAATATTTTTCATAAGCTTGGCTAGTCGTCCCGAGCTTTCGAGACGACTAGTCCATCCCCTTTTCCAACTTCCCGACTTTTCGGGACAACTAGACATAGCCTATTATATTAGATTAATTTACTTTGAGACAACAACAGAAACTCATAATAAATGATATTTTGCTAGTCTGTATTACAGAATAGAGGTTTCTGCCTTTTTTATAGAAAGTGGATGCCTCAGCCCCACTCTAAGGTATGCAAAAAGAAAGGGTCAGAAATTATATATTTAGAGCATTAATATCAAATTATGATTTCTGCGTGTGATTCATTAAAGAAAATCTAAGAACATGTTCTACTTAGCCCCGTCTTACGGTAAAATAAATACATATATTTTAAATTTATTCATTTTTGAAATTTCCATTTTCAACTTGTGGCATCTCACGTCTTGTGCATTGGCTGTAATATTTAAAAAAGTAAAAATTAACTTGCCATAGAGTTTTTGGAAGATGATGAGTAAAAAAAATTTGAAAAATAAATGTGATTGTGCAAAATGTAATTGACCCAATTTTTTGACACTCCAAATTAATCCTGTCCTTTTTCTTAAAATAAAACCTTGCTCCTTGAAACGAAAAATCCCTCTGTTTCATTAATAAATTACAATTTCTTTTCATACAATTTGAACCGCTGTGAAGTCATTTTAATTGAAATGTAAGATCTATAATTATTTAAATTTTAAATAAATATTTTAACTACAAAAAAGTTGTCCCTTTTTCATATGAATACAACTTAAACGATATTTACAACATATACGTATATTAAAAAAAGATTCTTCTGAACACCAGGTGCAAAAAACCGTTCTCGTTTGCGATTCAAGCCCCTTACTTAAAATCTTCATTTGACCCTCTCGACACTTTTTCTCTTCGCTAATGAACTAGCTTTTTCTCACCAGTGTCCCTTGAAAATTTCTCGAAAATGGCAAAAGCACTTGTTATCAAGCAAGCCCGGCAGCAGCATGCAAGCAAATAACATCTCGTTAAAATGTTAGGTCGGTAGTTTCCTTTTGCCAGTTGAATCGCTCAGTTATACGACTCGCCTTCCCGTATGGCTGTTTTGCCGCAAGGCTTTGGCTCTGGTGTCCCTTTTTGGGAAACAATTGTTCGACGTCCGACAATGCGAACGAGCGACAGAGAGAGATAGAGGAAGGAGACATGAAGGGAAAATAGAGGGATGTAAAAAGGGAGGACGACAAAAGGGAGGAAAGAGAGAAGCAACAGGGAGAAAGGAAATCCTCGCAACAGTGGTACAGTTGTACACACGTTATGTCTAATTTTCATGGCAGGTTTTCGGTGAAAGGGCGTCGACACGAGTGTGAAGAAGCCCAGCTCGTTTTGTTGTTCATAAAAGTGACCGTATGTGTAACTCGGGGATGCATATAACCTCTACACACAAAACCATATATGGATCTAAATACTTCTCACGCTTTCACACGTTACGTCCCTAACTCTTACCTGAATGTTATCTATAAATTACTTAGGGATATCAAAGAAACTTCTCTAATTTATTTCATTTGAAAAATCATGTCTGAGAATTGAAAGCTTTGGGCTTTTATCGAGCAATGTTTGGGGAGTTACTCGAAAAAGATTTGTAGACTAAAGGCAGAGAGTTTGGACACATCGAATTGTTTAAGGCTTCTCGTTCGATTATCAAAGTTAAGCAGCTCTTAGTTCGGTTAAACTCAAATGGGGGCCGTCATTCTAGATAGATTGTATTTATTATCCTTCAAGCAAAATGCCTAAGACATAATATTGGGCTGTGTCTGAGGTTTGCTTTTTTTAATAGGCTAGGCGTTCGGATTTCACGTTAGAGGGCCAGGGTTCGACCCCTGATCCGGTACCTCTGATGTACTTTTACTGAAGTTCTGGTGGTTTAAATCTCACTTTGTAAGCTGTAGGTCCCCCCTCTCATACTGTTCTTGGCTGTAATCCTGTCAATGGATGTCGTCGAAAAAAAGAAACCAGGCTGCCCAATATGTCATATTAGGCATTCTACTCTCATCAGATCACTTGATTGCATTATAACTTCACATTAGAGGTCCGGGGTTCGAACCCTGATCCGGTATATCTGGTGTACTTTTACTGAGTTTCTGGTGGTTTGGAATCCACCTTAAGCTATAGATCTCCCAATCTTGCACTTGAGTGCAATCTAAACCATGGATGGTGGGGTCAAATAGAAACCAGACTACCCAATATGTTAAATTAGGCATACTACTCTCATCAGATGACTTGGCTGCATTATAAAAATGCGTCCGTGACTGATGATACATACTGGAACAGCCCCGTGTAGAAAGTTCCGCTCAGAAAATTTCAATCAAGACCAAACATGCTTAAGATATGACGGCTAAGACGGCCTAAGACGAATGTGCCTGAAGTTTTATTTTTATTTCTCAAATTTAATAATATGATAATACAAATCACTGGAGTTGTGGACAGCAATAGTAGATGGCCTAATAATATAATGTAATATAATAATCTCACAAAAAATATCCATGATGCGAAAAATTCCGTCAAGTAAAGAGTTATCAGTACAATCAACATATTTCGTGAACTGTGTCTGCTGAGGATGCTTTGACTAGCGCTAGCGAGTTGCAGCCAACCACCTGCACAGGAATACCGTGAGAGAACATCAACTGGAGAACAATTATGAAAGAAGAATTGATGCGTCTCTAACATGAAAGCGCAAAGTTTGAAACTAAAAACAAAAAATTTACAATATTAGGATAAAGATCATTGCAATGTAACCTCATACACAAAGAGTTGCAATAAGAGATCTTATCGCTAAAGTTCAGGACATCAGAAATAATTTTCTTATCTGAGAAGGCCGAGCAATAGGATCAAACGAAAGGTTGATTCGGCAGGGAAAAACGTCACTAATGAACATCAGTTTGAAGAAGCTGGACCTAGAGGTCAAGCGGCGACCACTGAAGCAATACATCATCGTGCTATTGATGTTTCTGTGCGACCTCATGATGATCCAGTACCACTACATGCTCCAGAAGCGGATAGCCTAATTTAAATAGTGACAGAATCAGAGATTCAGCAACCAAGAAGGCGAAACAGAATCTAGCAGGCTAAAAACGTTCAACATCTGTTAACAAATTGCTTTCCAGTGTGTAAATAACTGCCATCAAAATGGAAGTGGAACAACAATAACTTAATGATGATATCTCTCTCTGTAATGAGTGAATAATCACATCTGGACATTAAACGTTCCCATTGATGTAAACAGCGAAATCTCTGAAAAACTGTAGCACCTTGAAAGAAATTTTGATCGTGCTTCAATAGAGTTCAGAAATGTAGAATGAACACAAAGGCATTCTTTGCCAAAGATGTACATCACAAAGAATCTGCATGCACTAATAGGGCACCTAAACAACAAGATCTTACCTATGCATTTTAATGCAGAATTAACTGCGTCACAGGTGCAAACTCTTGTGTATTGTGCTGCTGTGGTAGTCGTTAGAACGTTGGACTGTAGAAGTAGGCCTGCAAATACAGACTTTTTCCCAGGAGGAAAACGAGTCGATTGACTTGATATGAGAAGCGAAAAAGACTGCGTCGAAATAGTGAGAGTAGTGCAAGAAGACAGCAAAATCGAATTTTTTAGGCAGATGAAAGAACGTGCCATCGTGAACTAAGTGAAGAGCGAAATAACCAGAAAGAAACCAAAGTTCTTCAATAATGATTGCAATAACGGCATATAATACCTTTTGCCTGAGAATGGGGGGCTCCTCGCCGCTTGGATTTGACCAACGTTGACGGGCCTCCCAATTCTCAGACGAAAGATATTATATGCCCTTATTGCATCCCTCAATAAGAAGACATGCCCTGACTACTGGTCGGATTTCTGGGGCAAAATAAACAGACGCAAATAAGGCACTGCGTGGTTCCAACTAGTGAAAGAAAGAGCAAGCAAAAACCCTGTAATGGAGTCCTTACATCACAAACTCAGGCGATTCAGAGGTTTTGAAAAAAGCAAGTAATTGAAAAGTCCCAGGTCCGGAAATTGAGCACAATTTTTGGTACAAGTTCAAACCAAAGGCTGGAGCAAGTGATCCATGTCACAAAGTAGTTCTCCAATGACATCTACATGGTGTTTAGACTAGATAAATGTAGAACAGTGCATTTAATCAGGAGAGAATTAGGTACCACAGAATTAAAGGACGAGAACGAAGATCACATCGAGGCAATGACTGAGGGTGAGTCATATAAATATCTGTGTATTCTTGAGTCTAAGGGTATTCAGCATCCGATAGTTAAGAAAAGCCTAATAACTCTCTTCACTACAAGACTTAGATCAGTTGTGGAGAGTTCTCTCGACTCGGCCAACGAGAGCGGTACTATCAACACCTATGTCATCCCTGTCCTCATAGACTTTTTTGGGCCTTGAAAGGATAATCAGAACAATCCGCTTCGGAATAACCAAGCATTAAAGGCACCACAGTAATTCGGCGATTGCAAGAGTAGTCCTATCACGACATAGAGGGGCTAGCGGTGTTGTAGACTGGAAACAACTGTGTGAATCACAAGTTATAAAGTTGAGCGACTACTGTAATAGCAATCACGATCTTTACAATAATATCTGTGAGGCGGATCTCGATTACATGTCTTAAATTTGTCCTCAGAGGAAGCCTTGAATATCAGGCAACAAACCATGGAGAAAGTAGATGTGCAATGGAGACATAAATCTTTCCACGGCGAAAGCCCAACGCGTGAGATCAACATGAAGTGGACGATGTGGCATGCAATATTTGGCTGAAGAAGGGCGTCCTGATTCCAGAAACGGAGGGACTCACCATGTAGATTCGGGACAGGATTATCAGCACCAGAAACTATCGCAAGCACGTGTTACGTTAAGACGTGACTATGTGGAGATACCAACGAGTCCATCGAGCGCATTATTAAAGGTTGTTGCGTAATGGCTCAGAGAGAGTGCACACATAGACACAATGATGTTGCGGGCCTTATACATCAACAACTTGCCCTAATCCTAGACTTAAACATAATCTAATCCACTCTAATCCTAGACTCTTAACCGAATAGAAGCCTCTGTATAGATACAATCTAGTGGCTGTTTTATAAAACGAAAGATACATCTTATATTGGGATGTTACTATCCAGGCGTATGAAAGCGTCGGTGAAGTTTAAATCATTGACATTGCTTGTCCACTTAACCGGAACTTGCAGGCAACCTGTACAGTCAAGATCCATATGTATAGCGAGCTAAGGCATGAAGTAAAGACAATGTGGGAGAATGTGAAACATGCATCTATCCATCCTATTATAATTTCAGCTACATGCGATGTGCACGCAAGATAAACTAACAACTCGAGCATTTAGGAGTCAGTAGCATACTGATAGCAGTTCAAAAATCGCGTTTACTTAACACCTTCCGTATTGTAAGAAAATTCATAGGCCATCAGGAAGTATGCGACTCAAACCTCATGATCCAAAGCTGAATTTTATCTCAATAAAACATCTTCGCAATAAGTTTCAAACATCGTTTTACGATTTTAACATCTTTAATTCAACAAACACTTGACATAGGCCGTGGCTGATGATAGAAAAAAGGGGGTTCGCCCGAGAAAAAGTTGAAAAATAACAGCAGCAATATAATGATATACACTTTCAAATTACTTAAAATAGATTGTTCGGAATAGTTTTGAAGAATGAAACCCTTTAACAACATTTTTTAATATTTTTATTTTCGGGACTTGAAATTAGATTTAAAAGCAGTTTCCTTTAAAATTGCTTTTGTTCTCATACTACTTATTGCAAAATAATTAGGTATGGTCAATTTTTAAAAAGATACTGATTTAAAATTTGATTCAAAACGCTCAAATCTAAAATAGTCAAAATGCCAAAACTTTGAATGTTTTCGAAGTGAAAAGAAATTTAATTAGAAAATAGGTTTCCGTATCAATCGAGTCTCATATGGAAGTACTTCCATCTTTCAAAAAAGAATCTTGATGTGAAAGAAGTTAAAAAATCGAGTTGAATGATATTTTTTAAACCTTGGTAGTACAACGAAGCTGGAACCGAACGAATTACGCTAACTCCGAAAGGATTTGGCTTAATAGTATTATAATACTAAAATAAAGTTTATGTATTTGCAAGTTTCTTCAATTTCAGAGGAATTTTTTTTTGATCTCCTAATAAGTAAATCAATATCAAATGTCGATTGACTCAAGCTTCGAACACTGTTTAATTTGGAGACTTCTAAATTTAAACAGTATGAAAAAAGCAGATTTGAAAACAGTTTTCAGATGTAACAGTCTTCTTAGATCTGATAAAGAAATAAATATCATTAATCCAATAAAAAAGAAGAAAGTAATAAATGTGGGTTTTGATTGGGGGTAAAAGACTTGTCACGATTAAAGAACGTGTTCTTAATAATAAGTACTCGTCAGTCGTGAAGAGAGCGATAAAGTTGCCCTTAACTTTGCGGCCGAACAACTTACGAGTATTGTGAAATGTACTTTGACGCGAACTCTTTTCACTGTGGGAAAGCTGTATCGGGAGAGAACTTTTGAAGTTGAAAGCTCTCGGGTAAAAATGGAAAAAGTACCTTCACGTACGAGATTATTGAGTTACTGTGAGGAATGTCAATTTTCTTTGTACACGCGTCAATATAAAAAACGTACATGTTGCACAGTGAATAGAGAAATTCGAGGGACTTCATGTCCTATAATTAAATTAACGGAAGTACAGTCCTGGGATTTTTCTGCACAAAAACGTACTTGTATCATTAAATAATAATAATTATATATATCTTTTTTTCAACTCCACGTATACAGCAGCATGAAAAGATTGAGTTTACTAACAATTTTTATGCCTTGATTTTTGTTTAATGAGCTTAGAAGAATCAGTAAATTTTGAACCGACTGTATTTCAAGAGTTTTTTGGGGAGAAAAAAAGTCGCAAATCAAGAATTTTCATTTAATTAGTTCAACATTGTTTTTTTTTCATTTTCTGCCCTCATGATGTACAAAGACAAGTAAAGACGTACAATTTACCCTCCGAGCCTCGCAATTGAATCTGAAAACTCGATGAGCCTAAAAGGTAGGAGGGAAGTCTGGAAAAGAGTGCGAAACATGCTTGAAAGTTGAAATCCGTCGTTGTTGGAAGAAAGAAGAAAATCACACCTTCTCTCGGGAGTAGAGGGCTTTTCGTTCATTAAACTTATCGAATCGTCGGGTTCGCACAGGGCATGAGATTAAGAGAATCTCCCAAGTGGCTTGGAGTGTTGTACCCATACAAAAGCCTAGTCACGTGGGTAAACTTGGTGAAATGGTGAGTCGGTACCACGACCTGGACAAAGATATAGGAGGGAAAAACGAGGGGTCCAATGACCGTACGATGATCAAAGATAATTTTCGATCAAAGATTAAGGATCACTCTCAGGAGGACCATGTGGTCCCAAGTAACTCCCAACCAGTCTGAGAATCAAAGTCGGACGAAATATAAAATGCATGAAGCGAGAATCCCTCGGGTGTGGTGCTTCACTTCTCACCCCGTTCCACAGGATATCTACGAACCTACCCTCGGAAACATGTCGCGTAGGGCGCATAGTCGTGTCGCCTACAGAAAGGAGTGTCAATGGAGGAACAGGAAAAATCGTTTTTTATCTGATCTATTTTTATTTGATGTTTATTTTTTGTGTGAAGGATATGATTATGCAAAATCTTTAAAATATATAACAAATTGACTATAAATGAAATGCGAAATTGCATAAATAATATGGGAAATGTATTGCTGAATACACTGCACCTTGAGAAAAGGATGCTTCCCTATGATTCTTCAAAATCTTAACAACATACTCGTATTTGATACTTTGCCCAGAAGAAGTGTAGACGAAATTTATGGTGGGTTGAAACAAACATTTTAGGAATAAAAATCAGCTGTAGTGAAAATGGTATACTGTTAGCTGTGTGTTTTTTTAATTAGTTGACTATTTTTCACTAATATTCAGTGCGATTTTCAGTAAAATTATATCACTCTAAGTCTGACTATACATTGTTAGTTGTATTTCATTGTTTCCTTCAGTAGTTTTCAACTTTTGACTAAGGTTTTAGTAAAAAATGACCAGGTAATTGAAATTTCTACTAAAGTAAATTAGTGACCGCCTAATCACTAATTCAGATTGCTCATATTTTCAAGAGTGTCACTTCCACTTGCAATCACTGTACAATGCAGATTATCTCAATCCTAATAATTTGAAATAATATTATGTATATTGTAGTTCATAGTCTATTTCATTGCTGGCATGTTTACGACTTATCTGAAATTTGAATTTGTTAATTCATAAATGTTAAAAATTATTTACTACTTATAGATTTAAATTCGATACTTACGAATGTACGTCCTCAAGGCACAGCAAACACTGACGGTAAGAATTGTTGCAGGTAATCGTGAAACGGGGTGACCGCCAGCTGGGTAGTTGAGATTGGGGTAAACTCACCGTGGAAACTCGGAAAATTTCGCCGACGGACTTGCGTGTTGTAGATGTCTTTCAAATTTAGATTTTCACATTGTACGAGTTCTGAATATGAAATTGCTAAATTTCTACAGATTTCAAACTTAACATTTTTCTCTTTTATCTAGTTTTTATCTTAAAAAGTTTTTTCATTTGTATATTTCCTTAAGCTCCTAAAAAACGGTTAAATTTTGTAGGGATTTAATTTAGAACCGCACAGTTCCAGATTTTTCAATTTTAAATGTTTCTCGTTTTGAAATTTCCAAATATATCTTAATTAGAATGTGTTTCATTTGGAACAGTTCAAAGTTAATTTTTGAAAACTTTCATTCGAATGATGATTTGGATAAATGACACGCTCTAAAATCTTTCCAAACTTGAACGGTTCTTTTAACTGAGCACTTTCCAATGTTTAATTTTAATAATTCTTATTTTTTAAATTTATTGAATGTTTATAGTCGCATCAACTGTCAAGGTAATGAGCGACTGTATCATAGAGTTCTTTTTATAAACTATAGCATATTTGTGTGGTAGTATACCAAGGGACAGAAGCGAAACTTTCTGCAAATGCATCCAGCCTTGCTTCCTGCTTTGGGAATCGAACCCGCGCCAGCGTGGCTATCATGTTAGGACAGAAACCCATCACAAATACCATTTGAGCTATGATGACATCCTAATTTTTAAAATTGTTTCACAAAAAAATCTCTGAACCATTCATTTTTCACTTTCAAAATACTCATGTACGTACTTAAAATTTAATGTATTTTATTTTGTCCATTGCCAATGTCAATTAGAAATCGTTCAAGTTTTAATGTTTGTAATAAAAAATTTTTATTTGAATGCGGAAAGGTTAACAAATTTCAGCTTCAAGAATACCTTATTTTCTGGCATTACGAACTAGGATTTTTTTGAAAATTCACTAATCCAGAATCTTCTCAAGCTTTCAAGAATCTTTTACAAACTCAATTATGATGATTTTATAGAATATTCGAGCATACTCCACAGGATTTTGAAATATTTGGAAGCTGCGTATTTTTCTATGGTCTAAGAATTCTCCAATATCTTCTAGAATTTTGTTCAAATTCTCTAGAAACTACATGTATATTGTTAATTTCGGAGTTCATATTTTAGAAAATTTTAGAGCAGGGCCTAATATGTAAATTTTTGAAAGTTGTTAGTATACAATCCATTTTCAAATTTATAATAAAAGAAGGAAGGAAAGACTGAATGTTACTAAATATTAGAAGAAAAGAAGGTTACTTTTTAAAAAAAGGAAAAATCAAGAAGAGAATTCAAAGAATCATAGGATCACAGAAAAAATTGGGGATATGAAACGTTGCAAGTAATCGGTGAAACAGGTAATAACATGCTGGGTAACTGAGGCTGGGGTGAACTCACCGTGCAAACTCGGGAGCTTTCGCCGACGAACTTCGTTAGAGGCAGCACGTTATAGCCTGTTATTGAGCATCACGAAAATTTGAGGTTATTCACAACATTTCGTTTAGTAATAACTCAATTAGTTGCTTTATTATTCAGTAATTCAGAGTGGAAAATCACAGAAAAAACTAGGAGTAAGAAACGTTGCAGGTAATCGTAAAAACGGGTAATAGCACGCTGGGTTTCTGAGGTTGGAGTAAACTCACCGTGCAAACTCAGGAGTTTTCGCCGACGGACTCCGCTAGAGGCAGCACCGTGAGTTAACCTCAACCTCAGATATCCAGTTTACTTTTTTCTGTGATTTTCACTCTGAATTACTAAATAATGAAGAGACTAATTAAGTTATTATCAATCGTAAATGAATTCAAATGTTCATAATGATCAAGAATATGCTAATCTACAATAATTTATATCACCCATTAATTTATCACGACACTTCAATTTACAACAATAAAAAATGTACATGTTATTTTCGAATATAAGCATAATTTGAAAACGATTTGTACTTCCTACATTTAAATACTGAGCCAATTGTCAGTTCACCAAATGGCAAATAAAGAACTACAAAAGTTAAAATAAAAGGCGGAGAGTTGAAAAGGAAGAAAAGGAAGACAAGGAAGAAAGGAGAAAGAGAAAAGATGAGAAGGGAGAAGAAAGGAAAAGAAAACCTCGAGTATTTCGCCAACTTGGTAAGCCGAGTCAAGATCGCGCGAAGATTTCTTGAGTTCTTTCATCCTATCCCCTTTTGCACCCACCCTCACCTATTCTTTCCTCCTTCCGCTGCTGTTCTTCTTCTGTTCCGACAGACTTGCTGGGCTGTGACCAAATCTTTCGAGAACAGATTAGGAGCCGAGATATCGACTTCCCGACTCGTCGACAGCGTATCAAATATATATAAATGTACTGTGTATATACATGTGCATGAAAGTGCGAGAAGGATTGCAGTGGAAATCCGAGCGTGCGAAAGAATAATAAAGCCACCAGTGTAGAATCTCGAAAATGATTTGAAAAATCGGCGAACGCTTGCGCGCGTATCTGTAAAAAACAGAGAAAATACATGGAAATGAGGAGGAATTTCCTCATTGGTGACGTGTCATTGTGCAGAACCCGAAATCGAATAGATTTTCTTTTCTAGACGGAATCTGATAAATTCTGATTGAATCGTTAAACTGAAGAATAAATCGAAACGAATACTGGCTAATGGATATCAGCTTTTGATATCAAACGAGGTACGGCTATCGTATCTCAGAACAGTCTTACTCCTTTTCACTTTAGTAAAAAATAATATAAATTTCCAATATTAAAAAAAATTTCATTTATGTATCACCAAACTTTTACATTCTCATCATTTATGATAGAAAGTAATATTTCGAAAACGTGAATGTGAATTATTATAATTCATCTGAGACATTTTGACACATTCCAAGTGGATTTTATTCAAATATTTGAAAATTTTATGTATTTTTTTGAAACTTTACAGAAGTTGGTGAAATATTACGTCATTTTTGAAACATAATTTGAACTGTTTCGGAACATTCCAAAATGTTAAAGAATATTCTGTACTCCTCAACCAGATTCTACAATTTTCTGGAATATTCCAGAACCTTAGAGAATATTATAATGAAGCTTATAGAAAATTCTAAAAGATTCTTATTGTTAGAATATCACAAATTGCATGTTTATCGAATATTTAAACTCCTTGCGGAATATGCTTAAACATTCCAAAAATGTTTGAATATTCTGAAATATTACAGAATATGTATTCAAGAATATTTCAGTAAAGTTCGAAAGATTCTGGAAGATTCGAAGACCATTTGAAAATGCTTCTGGATTATAAAATTCTGTTCTTCAAAATAGGGAAACCACCCAGCAGCAGGTAGCCGAAATTTCCACAGAGTTTAACTGCGTCAGTTTACAACAAAAAAGAAAGATATTCGTATTTAAATGATGCCTGTATAATGAATTGACTATTCTTATAGAAAAATTTTTAATGAAATTAATTAATGACTTGTATTATATATTTTTATCAAACGCCTCTAAGGTACGATTTTGACACATCAGTCGAACAATAGATAATCGCTTCTAGTGTTACACCTGGGCATGATAGAATACTTAATCATCGACAATTACAATTAGGCTTAAGCATATTTCAACTTAAAACCAGTTCTTTGGTTGAAAAAAATATTAAAACTATTTCCAGTTTTTGAAAAATTACAACAGCTAAAAATGTTAACCTTTCTAATTCCTGATATTTTGTGATGTTTGTTCTTTTTCAATAAAAATTCGTCAGACAAGGTAGTATCATAGTCGAAATGTTCGATTAAAGGAATCAATCAACATTTTTGGCTAGTTTTCTAGTTGATCAAAATCATTTACTGTCAATCATTATCTACTGTAGGGTAGTCTCCCCTGTTTGATAAAAAGTTTTGAATATTTTAGAAAATTTTAGAAAATTTCATAACATTCCAAAGTGACCAAATTCATGCTTTTCATATACTTGAACTCGTAATGGAAATAATTGAGACAATTAAAATTGATGAACTTTTCGAATTTTCCAGAATAGGAAGACGTTTCGGTATTATTTTTTAATAATCTAGAACATTTGTGAATTCACCAGCAGGATCTAAATAAAATATAGCCAGATCAATTCTCGACATTTTAATTCCAAGACGAACCCTTTAGGTTGAAAGAACGAGTTGCTGAGGCGTTTTTGAAATTCGAACTTCCAAAAACCGCTTTTCGATAAAAACGCATTTTATTTTGGCGAGTGCCGTAAGCGCATGTACTTTTCTTCAAACATGAAATATAACTACTTTCGGATGCTTTTGAGACATGAGTATAGTGCCAATAAATTGAATATAGGCCCCTGTATCATCCCTCTCTCAAAAATGCTTAAAAAAATTTTAGGATGTTCTGGAACATTCAGGAAAAAGAAGATTCTCGATGATTCTAAATCATTCGACATAATTTATACCATCAACATTTTCGAATGTACAAAATTTGACTCATCCGGAATTTTAAATTTCCAAATATTAAAAATTATTGTAGAGCATTTAAAATTTTCATATCAAAGTGCTACTAACGTATAATCAGCATCTTTAAAAAAAAGTTTAATTCTTTGAATCAATAGAAATAAATGTACATTTTTATGAATATTTAACTTTATTCAAATATCAAATCAAATTACACAAAAATTATGAAATATATTATAAAAAAAGTTTGATGAAATTCGTAAAAGTTTAGAAAATTCTTCAGGGGTTTTTATCGCTCTCGTCCGTCAGAAATAGATACAGACAACAAAGAAAGCCTCCTTTCACAAAAGATTGTGCGATAAGAACGTCTGATATAATTTAATCTGTAAAAGCAGCATTGATGTCGACTTGGTGATGAATCTACAGTTCTCTTGCTCCAGCTGCCACCTCTTTGTACTACTGGGATTGCGGAAATCGCGCTAGGAAGGCGCGCGGCATTAATATTTGAGGTCGTCGTACAAGAGGATTTTCAGGGCAGCTAAAGTAGGAAAAAGAAATCTACCAAAAGAATTACGCATTTGGCTTTCAAGGTGTTTCAAAGCCACGTTTTCCAAAAGGAAGCATTTTCTCGCAGTATGTACCTGCACGGAGAAAAATTTATATTTAAAGGTAGTTACAAAAGGCAGGGCCGGCGGAACAATTTTCTCTCAAGTGTGGAGTTCTGTGATGATTGGAGAGTCAAGTGAGGTGAAGGGGGTGGGAGAAGGGATATATTAGAGGAATTTCTGAATTTCAGGTGTGAAATTCCACACCAGGTCTAGCTCCAGGTGTGGAGTATTCCTCATATTCTACACAGTTCGGGTCGGCCCTGATAAAAAGATTTTATAGTAACGCCTAAATATTTGCGGTCACCCTGCTGAGATTTTGAGCGTAAATCAAAACATATATTTAGTTTTACGATCTGAGATGTTAAACTGAAACATCTAGATATTTAACGCGCTGTTAGAGCGCATACGTGGTTTGCGATGAGCGGGAAAGAATTTTGACATACGTCGGCCACTTGATGAAGCTTATAGGCAATTATTAAATGACATCTTTGATAGTTTTTTGAAAGACATCGTTTTTTATTGACCCAAAGTATATAAAATTGTAAAGAAGATGTTTTTTCAGTTGGTATTAGGGTCAAGAATTGTTTTGAATATTCTATTTTATATATATATATATATATATATATATATATATATATATATAAAAAAATACACATATATAAACACATATATACAAAAAAACAAATAAAAAAAA
>JAUMHM010000031.1:16013518-16028307 GCA_032362435.1 Melikaiella ostensackeni
TATATATATATATATATATGAAATAGAATATTTAAAACAATTCTAGACCCTAATGCCAACTCAAAAAACATCTTCTTTACAATTTCTCATAGGCAATGTCATTTCCTGTCATATGCCAAGATGTGTAAAAATGATGATTATTGATGTTTCGTCTATAAATATTATCAATAAAATAGTACATTGTATGTGTAAACTAAAATAGTTGAAAAAATGCTATTTTTCTCTAGGAAAATCTTCAAAGTGCCGAATATTCTGTTTCATGGTCCATGGACCATCCTAGATGGCTGTCCTATAGTTAAATATTAAATGTGCTAACCCTTAACATCTAGATGTTACGGGTGAACATCCATTTTTTTCCGTGTGACAAAGGAGATTCCACCTGATACGGTCTTGGGATCAACGGTGAGTAGAAATATAAAGATTATATTCCACTCTTGGTAAAATTAGTATTGAAATTTTAAAACGCGTTAAAGAGAAAGACTGAAGAAAAGTCGGATGCGGAGAGTGAGTTTGAAGTTCGCTGGACGAGCGAACCGGAAATGATTGAACACATTCACCACATTCACAACTTTATATGTAGTTGTCAATTGTTATAACATTTTTGTCCAACCTCAGATGAAAAATATCTCTGGGATTTACTGTGTTTATAAGCAAATATTATTTCAAAAATCCATACTATCGACATTTACAGGGAAGAAAAAATTGTTTTTCCTCTTTATTTTCTTCAAATTATGTTGCCAAATGTGTTTCTTGATGAAAATTTATCATTCGATATTTTATGTTAATTTTGAAGCAAATTATATAAATAGATGCCCAGTGTAGAGTCTTAAAAGAAAATAGAAATAGTTCTTTCTATTAATTCTCCCCAAGTTATGTTGTGAGAGATGTTTAGTAATGAAAATTTGTCAACAGATATAATTTGATGATTGTATCAAAATTAGGTGAACAAATTACCAATGTGGATATTTAAAGGCAAATAGAAATAATTCGTTCTCTCAATTGTTTGTAAATTATGTTGCTAATGATAGTGTAATCAGAAATCAAAATGTGTAATTACATATTACTTGTTAATTTTTTAATCAAATTATATAAACAAATGATCATTGCAGACCATGGGCTCATTTGAAAAATTCAAAATAGTGTCAATAGTAGCATAAATTTTGAAAAATAGTAATAAAATAGAGTCATGCAGTTTTTTAAATATTAAATCGAAGGGTTGACTACTTTTGAAATCTGGTATACAATATACATCTTCCATGAAAACGCATGAAATGCTTCCAAATCTTTTAAAAAGTCCTATAAGCTTTGAAATTCGTTGAAATACTTTCAGAACCCCTGAAATTTTCGATACTCTAGAAATTTTTTGAAAAACTTGTTAATCTTTTTAAGTCCCTTGAAATCTTTAAAATCTTTCAAAATAATATCATTTCTTTTGAAATCCGATGAACCCTTTAAGTGTGGTAGAATCCCTTGAAATCTCTGAAATCGCTTAAAACCATAGAAGTTATTAGAAATTCCTAGAAGCCCCTTTTACTTCATTTCATTCCATAAAGCTCTCTAGAAATTAGTTGGAATTCCTTGAAATCTTTTAAATATCCCGTAAAATATTTTGTAATCTGTAATATCTTTGAAAATTCTTTTAAAAATTATGAAATCTTTAAAATCCTATAAAATCCCGTAAAATCCCATAAAACCTGATAAAGCCCCTTCAATTTTGTTGAAGTCCTCGGAAATTGCTGCAGGACTCCAATTTTTTTGACCTTTTGAAATGTATAGAAATTTCTTTTAATCTTATGGTACCTTCCAATTTCTTTTGAAATCATATGAATCCCTCATATATTGTAACATTCCTTGAAATCGCTTGAAACTCTATCATTACCGTTAATATTCCTTGAAATCCTTTAAATCTTCTTAAATCTTCGATATCATTTGAAATTCCTTAGAAATTCTTAAATCTCTTGAAATTTTATAATACCCTGTGAAACACCTCAGAATCTTTTAAAATATCCTAAACTATTTCAAAATATCTGAAATTTTGTAAATCCTTTCAATCTTTTCTTATTCAGTATCTTGCAATCTTCAATGTCTTTAAAAATTCCTTTACAAATTTTAAGTCTTTGAAATACGCTGAGATACCATAAAATTCCTTGAATTCCATAAAAATCCCTAAAAACCCCTTAAAATTTCATTTCATTTCTTTCACTCTCTAAAGTTTTATGGAAATTCTTTTAATTTCCCCAAAAAGCTGTTGGAAATCCTGTACAATCGCGTGTGTGTGGTGAAATCCCTAGATACTCCTCGAAATACTTTGAAATCGCGTAAATTACCTTGATCTTTGCAAAATCTATTAAAATTACGTCAGAAAATTTTAAAACTTCAAAATAAGATAAAATTCTTGAAATCTCTTCAAATGCCTCGAAATTCTCTGAAATTCCTTAGAAGCAGTTACAATCCTTTGAAACCCCTTGAAAGCTGTTACAATCTTTCCGAAAATTCTTCGAATCTTTTGAAATTTCAATTTTAGAAATGGTGGATATGTTATTTTAGCCAATCTAGCGAAGAAGTTTAAAAATATGTTCAAAGACGAAGTGAAAAATTAGTTGCATCGTTAAAAAAGTGTCAAAAATTATCAATAGTGGCGTTAACCTAAACTTTTCTTTGTAGTCACGGATTGAAACCAGTAAGAATTTTCACTGAAAATCAGTCCCCTGGAAAAAATTAGTGAAGAAAATGCTGAGGATCTGAAGAGCTGGAACGAACTGAAGCCAAATATCAAATATTCAAGGTTTCAATAAAATACGAATGTAAAACTGTAGTTTGCAAACTCCAAACTCTAAATAAGTAATCAGTTGAAAACGGGTTGGCCAGCCCATTCAAATTTTATGCTTGTTGCTTTTTCGAACTTAGTGCCTTTATTTATTCAAAAAATATGAATTTAACTTTTCCGTTTTCATTTTGTTATCCGAAAATAATAGAAATTGAGTTTAAGGTTTGGAATTTCGTTATTTTATTTTGTTGCTGAATTCTAAAATCTATAACTTTCATCCCTAAAGGAAACTGAATATTTTGCTACTCCTATATTCTTCACTCGTGAAATATTTGATCTATCAAATGATTTTAATGCGAAGGGCAAAATATTCTTTATAAGCTACAAGTATCTCGTAAATGTAGCAATTCGATCTGCCCTCTGGTCGAGTGCATATTGCATCGCTCGTGGAATGATTTCTGTTATATTGTGAAACACCGCATCCTCCTTTGAGACCTTCACCTTTTGCGTTCCCGTGGGTAACAGGGCAAAAAAGTATATTAATTGCGCTCTGCGTTGCGGTGTTATTAAATTCTTATGGAAATGCGGGAGTATCTCGGGCCCTACTCATAAAGTTCGCTATTGTGTTACAAAATCTAAATAATTCCAACTTCTCGAGCGGCAAAGAAGCTGGAGAAAGTGCCGGAGAGGAGAAAAAAGAGTCAGACTAAAAAAGAGTAGGATAAAGAGGGACCTTTGGTCTTTGAGGCTTATTTTGAGATAGTGATAGATGAATAATCAAATCGGATTTAAGTTTACTTAATTGTAAATATTGCCAATTCATCAATATTTAAATAAAAGTATTACTAATCATTGATCTCAAATTGGCGAATTACAATATTGTTTTAATATCCGAAACTGCATAATGGATAAACAAATCTCGTTCGTGGAGGGGTTGCGTTTATGCCTTTTTGGATTGCCACCATTCAAAATTAAATTGAAATGACTTTTATGAAAATATAGCTTAAGAAAGTTTAATCACGTTTGATGGAAAGGGAAACCTGTTGTTAAGCGTAGTTCCAATCCTTAAAGCCCAAAGACTATATGCAATAGAGTGACCTAAATAAAAAAAGGTTTCTTTGTTCTGAGGGGTCACCCCATAAAAACTTCCATTTGGTGGAAAAGCAACTGTGAATTTTCGTCAAACTTTTTGAGCAAGGGGGTATAGGTTCATAGCAGGGCTTTAAACCATCCCAAAAACGTTAAAAGTTCGTAATTTCTTGTCTGAAAATCGTAATAGGTTTTCAGAAAAGATAAAAAAATACAAAAGTACAGCAAAGTTAAAAGAAAACAACCTCATAAATAAAGAAAACACTCCTTTTATATTATCATTATGATAAAAAAAATTGTTCCGAAAATTTTAAACATGAAATTGTTGACATAAGGAACCCTCATGGGTCAAAAACTGTACAATTTATAATTTTAATGATACATTTCTCATTTATTGTAATAACATTCATTCAAAATACGTATGAAGATGTATGAAATAATATTTGAAACGAAATGTTTAGGCACACCAAAAATATTTGGCTTACGCTTATCGAATTTCGGTGAACCTAGCCGCCCTTTCCAGTTTCCCTGGGCATACTGAGAATATAAGCAAATATAAAAAATTGTTATTCGCCAAGTGAGAGAATGTAAATATTTTGCGTTTAGGTGTTGTCTAGACAGCTCTGGGAGCCTTTACTCCCTTGAAAACAAAATCCGACAAAAATTCACAGTTGTTGCACAGAAGCCTTTTGGGTGGTGTTCCTTCGAATCATTGAATAATATATTGTGTGACAAGTGCGCGAAGTAGGTGATTCTCGACTCGTGTTTCTTCTCGAATCTCTTACGCGCGCGCATTCAACCTACTATTTTTTGAAAATTTGCGTGAGAAGTTTGATTTAAAAAATTAGTCGAATTGGGGTTCAGGGGCGAACCATCAAAGACAAACCAAGAACGAATACGAGTATTTTCTAAATAGACAAAAAAAATCTCAGGGATAGTTTTTCTCTTAATTTGAAAATAACTAAAGTTTACTTTATCATCCAAGTACAGATATATCAGCTTCACAATCACTTTCAATAGTTTCAGTTTTTAAAGTTATTTCAACTTTACTGTTCAATATTTATTCGTTGCAAGTACATGGTAATATTTAACAAGCTAAAAAGATTTGACAAGTGAATATCCGACTTAAAATTGTACATTCAAAAGTAAATCCATCTATCGAGATCCATCTGAACGTGCATACAAACGGGCACGAATGCCATCAGATGTGGCTGAATATGAATTCTTTTTTTTATTGGTTATCAGCCGTGTGCGAAGAAGTGGCCGATTTACTTCGCACACGGTTTGAGCGCGCACGCAGAAATCTCCCATTTAGTGTGCGAATCGGGCGCTCTTCTCGTCCGCTACGCAAGCACGAGAAATTGAACTTCGCACGCAAATGTTTCAAAAACTTTTTTTTTATATATGAACCACCCTGATATGCAATAACAAAAGATTATCAAAATCCAAGACTTGATTGTTTCGCTTGATATGAAACGTTTTACAAACGGGAAAAAGTAAGGGAAAGGGAAAGAATAAAGATAATTTTTTTAGTGGCACTTCTTCAGCAGAAAACAAAATTCACTGCCGTACGGAACGTACAAGGATGCCAATCAGATATTTAGATTATGTTTACTAAATCAGCAGTCCGACCTCACGACTTTTTACTCCGTCTCCTAGCCACCCACTCGTTTCCCCGATCCACCTGAGTCTCTCTTCTCGTATCTCTGGTGACATCGTCGCCAAGAAGTTAACGGACAAGTTTGCTCCTTCTGCCACCAACGTCAAGTTAACAATTCGGTTAGGAAGTTGAAGCTTGCTTCTGCTCCAGGACCAGTCAATGTAACGGTCTTCCACTTACTAGCACTATACTTCTGTAGTCGAAAGAGCTTGACTTCTCCTTCCATTCCAGGGGTGACACGCGTGACGTGAAAACTGGTAAATTTAATCATCGTTCGCAATCCACTACCGTCCTTCGGATTTCGAAATTTGTTACTTTATGGGTTGCGGAGTCGAGTCTGACCATCTCTTTTGAATTCCCTTTGGCAGGATGTAGATATTCATAGGATCAGGTCTTTGGAGATCCTACAACTTTGAACTTAAGGGTAGCCAGTTATTAATTTAATTAATTAGGTTTGCTAATTCCGTAAGATTGGAGCCTTTTGACCAGAATATGGTATCAATTTGGACCTGTTGAGATATTTGTGGGCAATAAAAATGTTCTTCTTTTTGTTTCAGGTGAGTAACTTCCACACATATTCTTGTTAACTCATTTGGGATCAAGGAGCTTATACGGCAAGGGTAAGTAAAGGATATGTGGGAGAAAGGATAGGATTTAAGTCAATCTAGAAGTCGCGTGTCGCCCATTCAAACGACACACTCTTACCACAACACTGCTTCGGCACGGGTCGCTGATCAGTCTATCTAGCAATCACCTCTGATGAAGAGCTTCACAGAGCCATGATACATTACGATTTACAAATAAATACTCAAGCTGACTGGCAAACCCATAGGAAGATCCATATTCTTATCTCAATAACATCTACTAAGCAAAGCTCTCCACGAGGGTCGATTAGTATCCAAAATCTTTCGTTTCAGGCGTCACTCTTACTCTTATAAACAATTGTCCTCTATACATCCCTATCCTTGCATACATCTTTTTCTTCTTTTACATCCATAAACCTTTTCATTTAACCTCCTGTGTTTCTATGATTCTTTACATCTCTTTGCTTCAGAGTTTCATTCACACATTCCAATCACCTTTTCTTCGGTCTACCTCTGGGTACGCTACCATTCACCTTAGCTAAATACACTTTCTTCGTTATAAACGTCTTTCATTCATTCTCTCGACATGACCAAACCATCTCAGCAAATATCTTTCACTCTTGTCAAACAATGTTTTTTCTACTCCACATTATTTTCGAACCCACTGCTACCTACAAAGGAATTGTCTAACTTATTCTCTTTTGTTTCACAGTTGTTATGCTTTATAGCTTGACCTTCATACAATTTCTTGAAAAAGTCCCTCATACAGTCTTTCACTTTGTCCATATCCCATACCAATTCACCATCAGCATTCTTAATCCCGACTAACTCAGTGCTCGCTTTTTCTCGTTAACAGTTACACTGATTTCATCACTCCACCAAGCATCTCCAGTATTTTTTCCTACAGCCGCAATACTGCACACTTCAGATGTACTCTTGAAGATGGTGCAATTAATTGGTGTACATCTTATTTCTGTTAATAATTCTTTCAGAACTTAATTGCTTCATGTGTATTATTTAACGTTCTTTGAGAAAAATTTTCAATAAAATTATGCCCTAGTTTTTTGGTATCTAAAAGTCTTTCTGAATCGTCGAAATTTTTATTGATTGTCTTTACTCTCAAGTCAATCTTTTTTTATATACGTAAAATTGTTTCAGAGAAAAGTCAGTTTGTGGAAACCAGTTACTTGCAAATTATTAACGATAATCAATCAAAGTCGTGATCCGAGAAAACAATTTTTCACTGCTTTAACACGATTTATTTTGACATTATTATTATCATTGAATATCTGAAGTCGTCAAGTTTAATTTATGCCCCGAATGATTAATGTTCTATCAAACTTTTACCTTGAGGATGCAACAAATGTATACTCGTAATCTTTTTTCCAGTACCCGGGATAAATTTCGAGATTGATGAAATTAATTATTTACAAGAAAGATTCTCACCCTACTATAAAAGTTCATGGCAATTTTAAGACATAAAACCAATTGTACCATAAAAACGCAATGAAAAAGCGCAAAGTCAATAACAGTTTGTGGCCGTATGGCGCGCCGCAGCCATTCAAGAAAGAAAAGTCGTTTCGTGAATGTCGCCTAGTGTTTCGGGTATGTCACATGAAGAGAAAGAGGTGTACCTGTATGTCTATATCTACGTGCTTACGCGTAAACGTCGTAATTCACATGTGACGCTTTTCTCCCTTCCTTTTATTGGCAAAAATTATCTTTTGATTAATCTGCCGAAGCACCCTCTCAGTTTGACAGATATGTCTACCTATGCTTAGATAGGACCTTATGGACATTGGTATGGAAGGGCGACCATCACCCTCCAGTGCAGCACCAGTTCGAGGGTTCTACAAGTAGAATGAGTTTACCCTGTTGATTACCAACATTCGAGACATAAAAGAACCACAGATTCTCTTCTCCCTCGCCTTTCGGCTTCCGGCAATGATAATACTATTTTCGCGTTGGATTCAATTGAAAAATTGACGAGCCCATTATGTCGTCGCAACTTCACGATAATAAGAGGGGCGATTCATGTTTCATGTAGGCTTATCAGGTTCATTCGCTTGATGCAAAAAGTGACGAAAATGTACTTTCATTGAGCAAGCTGGTTAGACGTTAAATTGAAATACGATACAATTTATTCAACTGCAGGGTGGCCAGACCATGGAAATAGAAATTCGGGAAACAGGGTTATCATCCTGATTTTTTGTTTTGACAGGAAAATGCTCTTAATTTTATGATAATGTTTCATGGATTCCAACCGCATGCACTCAACATAAATAATTGTTCTATTTTCCTGTCGTGTTATATTATAACGTGAATTTCTGTGAAAAATAAGTTCCAAAAATTTCACTGCGAGCCGGCTTTGAACCGTCACCTCCTCCAATCATGAGAGGTGCGTATGTGTATTATTCATGATAATAATATCACACGACAGGAAAATGGAACAATTATTGATATATACTGACCGAAAACACCTCCAAAACCATCGAATGTAGGCTTACCTTTCACTCGATTGACCAAATGCAAGTTCAAAAATTTTCAATAGGAAGCTGCGATAGCTGAATTAGTCAAAGTACCTCTCATGAATAGAGGAGATGTCGGTTGAAATCTGGCTCGCAGTGAAATTTTTGGAACTTATTTTTCGCGTTTCACAAGAAACTAGTTTGGAATAAATTTACTTTATAAGGGTGTCGATATAACAGACATCTGTGGATCAGACATCCACTGCATGAAGTATAAAAATTGAAGTCATCTTTCGTTGTATGGCCCCAAAACTGCAGAAATGCACACAAAACATAAATATTTATTATACATTCTTTCTTAAACTTACGACAACTCATGTTAGTACTTAAATATGTTTATTTAAGTATCAGATAGGTGGTTCGAAATTTCTTTTTCTAGAATCTTTCATGAGTATCCCGAGAAATCTTCAATTTCATCTGAAAACGAATGATAAAATCTGGTGTATAAACAAATCCACCCATGTAATTTTTGAGAAATTTTTTGAAAATTTAGAGTCTCGAATTTAATAATGTGCTTGTTTGCCCATTCTTCATCTAGGATCTCCGGACTTTCCCATATTTTTCACTGTCTTACTTTTTCTACTTCTTTGTTTTTCCGTAGTTTGATGTTTTCCGCATTTTCATTCTTATCGCGTTCGCCTCATCGCGGAAAAGTTCTGCGAACCAGAGCGACGTGACCACCAAGATTACTTCGAAATTTTCCAAACCTTTCGAGACTCTCTTACGTGACGTTTTTTTCTTTAAGGGACTGTAATCACTATATGCTTCAGTCTTTCCTTCCGTTTTCGGTAATTCTCTTTTTGCAGAATTTTCCGAATACTCATAGAAGTTTTTCTATTAGATTTTCAATTCGAGGGATTCACAAGTTGTTTGAAATTTCCTCTTGGCCTTTTTTTCATTGAAAAGTTTAAGTTTATTTATAAACTTATTTCAGTTTTTCAAAAATTATTTCAAAATTTCTCTTTTACTCTTTTGGTGAAATGAAAATCGTGGCTTGAGTTGTAAAAACACCAAACAAATGTATGCACAGGACATACAATATGGACGAAAAACTAGTATTGAACTCTGTTGCTTTATCGCTTTTCAACCTAACGCTTATTGCATTCTTATATCTTGGAACCTTTTAAACTTAATATACGATTTACAAAATTGAAAATTCCAGAACTTGTTTCTAGTACCGATTCAACATTGTAAAAAATTGGTAAGAGAAATTATTTAAAAATTACATAATGCTCTCTCTCACTCTCTCGTTCCTCTCTCTTTTTTTCTGAAAATGAATCAGTAGAACATTACTCTCCCAGTCATCAGTCACTGATTTACCTTTAGGAAAAGTTACAGAAGGCTCAGTGATGGTTTCTAAAAATTCCCATCGTCTCTCTACTGAGAATCAGTAAAAAAGCGACTCAAACTTCAGTAAATTTCCACTGATTCCTGGTTTTATCTACGAACAAAACTGTCCTAAACCAAATGTTCGTGAAATATAAATTATAAGGCTTTACACGTAGTGAAAGCCCGCTGAAGAATCAGTCAAATTCACTGAAACATTAGTCAGATTTACTGCCTCTTAAGACCATGTGAGATTAGTCTCACAATATTTTTCACATTTTTTTCGTCCAACTTACGCCTATACAAAATGCGACATCCAGTTGAAAATCTCGGAAACTCATCTGGTCCTAAATTTTGATAATTACAGAAAAGTTTTTTTTCCAATTTTTTTATAATTGTACAGATTTAGGACCAAATAAACGATATTTAGTGCTTTTTATTATTTTTCTAAATTTTCAATTGGATGTCGCATTCCGTGTGAACATATGTTGGGCGGAAAAAATGCGAAAAAAATATTTTGAAGTTATCCTTACATGGCCTCAACGGCACAACTAAATTTAGAATCTTTTCAATTTAATGACTTTTTAATGTAGAATGATTAATAAATCCTAATTTATGAAAGATTGGCAAATTTATCGAAACCTTGAAACTGAAACATATTCTACCCCTCTCTACAATAATTTCTTTAAAATTCTTTGAAAAGGAAAATCTTTTAAAATTATAAATGTGAAACTTCAATTACGAACAGCAACAAATTATATTTTAGAATGATTTATTAAATCTCATTGGAATGATTTTATGTTTCCAATTTCAAATTATTTTTCTCTCAAACTTTTGGATTTGACTGAAAATTAAGAATATTAGTTGCAGGAGTTTTAAATTTGAAAACGAGATACCTTGCAAGCATTAATATAAGATTAGTCTTTAGTTTTCTTCTTCGTCTTCCTCTTCCTTATTTATAATCTGTCCCTTTAGGCTTTACAAAACTTCCGTTCTTTCAAATCTTCATTACATCTTTTAAACATCGCTTATTCTAACTTATTCTTTAATTTGATACATATAATTTATAATTCTTAAAAGTTTAACATGTCAGAGTGAACGAACGAACGAGTGATCGAATGTTTGAACGTACGAGCGAGTACGCAAAAGAGAGACAGAGAGAGAAAGAGAGAGAGTGTGTGTGAGGGGGGGGGGGAGCGAAACAAGCCCACTCATGCTTCTTATTCCCTCTCATCCACACTTCCTCATTCTTCTCCTTTAACTCCTCTAAACAAAAAGTATGGCAAGGATGGGAGAACAAATGGGAGGTAGTATTTAATTGACTATAGGTGTAAAGAAGGGTTGTTCTCTAAGCCCGCTCCTGTTTAATATATTAATTTTAGATTTGGAAGAGGACATGAAGAGGAATGGATGGAGAGGACTAAGGCGAGAGGAAGAAAGATTATATACTCTGGCATAGGCAGATGATATAGTGATGTTGACGGAGAATGAGGAAGGAAATAAAAAATTTTAATTGAAAGAATTTTAAATTTAAAAAGGAGATACCTTGCGAGTATTAATTGGACATTAGGGGTAGAATGGTGAACTTTGGGTTATATGGTGAGAGAAGAGGCTCAAAGAGATAAATTAGGACAACGGTGGGAAGGGAGGCGAGGAAATTCAAAAAGAAACTAAAAGGAAAGAAGAAAGAAGAGAGTTTTTTAGAGATCGATGGATAGGAGAAGAAGAAAATATACACTATGAGGAATTAGAAAAAAAAGATAGGGAAAGGCAGTTGATAGATAGATAGGGGAGGTGAAGGGAATCAAGATACAATAAATTTTATAAGGTGGTAAAGAGAGAAGGATGGCCAAACTATTTGGAAAGAGGATGGAGGGAAAGAGATGGAAATAGCTAGATGCAAACTGGGAAACGAAGTAAAAGAAGCAATGTATTGTGAGAAGGATAAGAAGAGAAAATGCAGAGTTTGTGAATGGGTAGGAGAGCCATGATAGCATGTATGGGATGGTTGTATGAGAGGAAACGAGAAGATTAGTCTTCAGCCTTTTTTTCTAAATCTTAATCGTAGTGTTTCTCCATTACATTCAATCAGAAAAATTGATTAATTTTTACACTTTTTAAGTTTTCCCAAAGCGGATGTAAAATGCTCTGACTTTTTCCCTAGTCTTTAGGGTTTTTAATATTTGAGGCAATCTCGATAAATATTGAAGAATCGTCCAAAGAACTTCTACGAAAAAAGAAAACTTTTTTTGTAACTTTTGCGTTAAAAACTCTGCAATTTTTTACTTTCACATAACATTACAACAGATAACTTTCGGATCACTAACAATAACTTAAATATATTAAATGTACGTTTACCTCGAAACAATCAAAATTAAATTCACCAGCTAATGGGAAATTGGAAGCAGAGCTATGTTGCAGTAACAAATTGGTTACATCTTAACTATATATCATAAAAATTTCTCTAGCAGCTTTTTTTATTAGCTTCAATGCTTCAAATTTTCCTTTTTGACATTTGAAAAGCTGTCGAATTTCAAACTTATGACTTGCAATATATACAATTTCAAAATTATTCAATTGAACCGTGGGGTGCAAAACTGTCTACCTTTATTTTCAGAAGTCACTTGTTTTTCAGTCGTTTTGTACATCATTACATGAAGAACAAATGGAACCGCTACCTCTTACTTTCATTATTAGTTCAATTGACTCTCAACTATTTATCTTATTTTTAAATTCTCTACGCCCGAAATTTTTACCTCGAGTTAACTAAAGTAATTCAAAATGAAATCATATTCTGTGACATTTGCAATCATAAAGTTCGGATAACATTTTATAGCAGATTCACTTTATCTTTCACGATATTGGAAGAAAGTCAATATAACGATAGTATCGCAGCCAGACTATTCCAGTTTTCCGGGCCGCAGCAATTGGCGTAAAAGAAGTTCTTCCTTCTAACGAGAATAAAGAGCCCGCTGTCGCCGATAGAGGATGAAAGAAAAGAAGCTCTGAAAGAAGAGGTCGTCGTTTTCCTATTTGATATTCGAGGAGCAATCAAGTTGGGCTCTTCCTAGAGCGGATTCTCGCCAGTCGATTACTGTAGTCGACGTATAACAGAAAGGTCTATTTCGAGTCTTTGGAAGATTCTTTTTGCAACTTTCCTCCCTGCTAGAGTGCCAAGGTGACGAATTGCTTGCAGACGATATTTTAATTCGGCCCGAACCATCTGCTCCTGGTCATTGCTCGATTCCTCAGGCACTCCCTTATATTATATAAAAAAGAGGAAATCCCGAAAGTACTTTGCATTTGGTATCGACTAAAAAATATAGTCACTATTAAAATGAATATTAGGTAGTAGCTCATGATTTTTGAAACGTACATGATGAATGCAGTTTAAATAATATTTTTAGTAATTTGAATCTATACAAAGTTAGAATGAAATCGAGATGTAACTTTAAAGTGATGATTCCAATTATTCAGAGCACGAGAGGAAATTGTTAGTTTTACGCATGAATTGATTTGTATGTGATGTACATAATATATAATACGATATAAAATGTTGAAGTTTTGGAGGCACAGTACAATAAATCACGCGGAAAATAATTTTCATTATAGTTCAAAATACTTTTATATTATGTATTGAAAAACTTTAGGCGACCGATGTTTAGACTATGATAAATAAATTTTGTGGCTCAACGGTCGAGAACGTTTATTAATGATCCATATTACATACATCTGAATTAGGGGAAACCAGTACGAGGTGGATACCAGTACGAACTGAATAATGGGGAAAAGTGACTACGTTTCAAAACAAAATTTCTGTAGTATTTCTCTATGAGTAGCAATATTAAGAACGAGTTTTATAATTAGCCTTTCCACCGCTTACTTGCTATTTTTGGATAAAATAATTGAAGACTCTGTTTTTGGTATGGTGATGAAAATTTTGTCCGCTGAAAGATGATCATTTTTTGAGGAATTAGATTGCTTTTACTACTCTTTCACTGGCTGCTTCAATTTGTCAAACTCTTAGCTTGAAATTTGTCTATGATTGATTCTCTTGATTTTTATCGAAAATATAGTTTACGTTTGTTCATAAAAAGTGTCATTCGGTACGAGGTGAATAAATTCTTGACAGGTTAGGCTTGGGTATCAAAGTAATTTTTCAGTTTTTAGGTTGAGAGTACAAACAAGTAAGTGTAACCAACTAAACAATTTTTGAATAAGTAAACAAGTTCATGCCTTTCACAATCATAATAAAATAAAATTATTCATATTTTTTTTTGCCTATGATAGTTGGTAGCAATGACTCTGAAGGCTGCATTTTAATTACGTCAGAGTTTAGAGCTCGTCCAATTTGTGTAATATATTGAAAAATAATCACTGTATAAATAAATTTTTTCTTTTAATAACAGTTTTGGATCATTGTTTCATGAATTTGTACACAATTTCTTTCGAAAACTGATCGGCAAGGCGTCAGATGTAAATATTCATTTCATACCAGAAGAGTACCATCTGAATCAAATTGCAACGTGTCAAATAAGTATAAAATATATTATGAATGCTTATATAATTTATCTGATAGAATTTTTATCTTCAAAATGAATATTTCATCTTTAATTTGGTATGTAGTATTTTCCTCACTTGTTCATCATTTATCAATATTATGACTTCAAAAGGTTTTCTATGCACCTCGTACTGGTTTCCCCTAGCCATAAATGAATGAGTTCAAGTAGGTGTTTATGAAATAAATGAAATAGATATTCATGCTGCCTGTTGTAAAAGATGTCTGATGGGTGAAAGGGGGGGGGGGGTAAGATTAAATTCCGAAATAATTCCGG
>JAUMHM010000031.1:16040769-16061722 GCA_032362435.1 Melikaiella ostensackeni
GGATTGTTATTGACTATTGCTCAGAAGATTGTTATTGACCATTGCTGAGAGTTGTTACTGAGCGTTGCTGGGGGATGCTATAAGCCGTTGCTAAGGGCTGTCATTATCCATAACTAAGGAGTTATATTGTCCGTTGCTAAGGGATGCTATTGACCGCTGCTAAGGGTTATTTTTTACACCTGGTGAGGGTTGTTATTATCCGTTGCTGAGGGTTTTTATTAACGGCTACTGAGGGTTGTTGTTAACTAATGCTAGGGGATGTTATTAACTGCTTCTGAGAATTTTTATTAACCGTTGCTAAGAAATGTTATTGAATGTTGCCAAGGGTTGATATTGACAGTTGGTAAGGGTTGTTACTGTCCGTTTCTGGGGAATTGTATTGATAGATGCTCAGGTTTGTCATTGGTTGTTGGTAGGGGATGTTATTAGTCGTTGATAATGGTTGTTATTGACCGTTACTAGGTAGTCGTATTGATCATTTCTAAGGATTGTTATTGACTATTGCTCAGAAGATTGTTATTGACCATTGCTGAGAGTTGTTACTGAGCGTTGCTGGGGGATGTTATAAGCCGTTGCTAAGGTTTGTCATTATCTATAACTAAGGAGTTAGATTGTCCGTTGCTAAGGGATGTTATTGACCGCTGCTAAGGGTTATTTTTGACACCTGGTGAGGGTTGTTATTGTCCGTTGCTGAGGGTTTTTATTAACCGCTACTAAGGGTTGTTGTTAACCAATGCTAGGGGATGTTATAAACTGCTTCTGAGAATTTTTATTAACCGTTGCTAAGAAATGTTATTGAATGTTGCCAAGGGTTGATATTGACAGTTTGTAAGGGTTGTTATTGTCCGTTGCTAAAGGTTGTTGTTGAGCGATGCTAGGGGATGTTACTGACCGGTGATAAGGGTTGCTACTGACCGTTGCTAAAGGTTGTTATTGACCGTTTCTAAGGGTTGCCATTGACCGGTGCTAAGGGTCGTTATTGACCGTTGCTCAGGGTTGATGTTGACCGATGCTAGGGAATGTTATTGACCAATACTGAGGGTTAATTTTAACCATTGCTGAAGACTTTTCATCTCGATTCTTATCTCGATTTTTAAGCCTCTTAATTTGCACGTGTTCTATCCTTGTCGTTAACAAATGTGAAAATTTACATTTTTAACTTAATTAAAAATTGAGTAATGACAAAGTTCCGGATTTGATATTGGACAGTTTTAAGCACTTCAAATTTAAATTGTCACCATTAAAATGAGAATTGTGTAATTTTAATGACTTTCAGTTTGAAAGAAGGCACTGACTAGCGTTACGGAATTTTCCGTAAAACTAACCCGTTTAAGTGTAGCGCTAAGATTAGAGTTACGGAAAATTCCGTAACTTTAGCCCTGAATGAGCTGGAAAGGGGCTGGTCTTACGGAAAATTCCCTAACAGTAGACAGTTCCTTAAAAGAAAAGAAAATTTCAGTGATTTTCACTTGCAAATCATCTAATTTTGTAGGCTTCGAATATTCTAATTCAGCTATTCTTTCAAGGCTGCGGCTTTGAAGTCAGACAATCGATTCATAATTGATTTTGAAATACCAACTAATTTTGAAGCTATTAGAATATTAAACCAATTCAAATTAGGAGACTGCCAATTCGCAATTGTACTTTATTGAACGTTTGAATTTAAAATTGTTGAATTTCAAAACTTTCAATTCCAAATGTTTCCAATTCAGAAGAATTCTGCTTTGAATGCTTTTATCTGTAGCTTAGTTTTGAATTCCTTAAAATAAACTTTTTTCAGGTTCAAAGGTTAGCATTTTTTAAATTTCATGAGCGGGAAAAACTTTTGCAAACCGATAATTCATTTCTCATATCTTAGTGGTCAACCTGAGTCCCTCATTATTTCGGTTTCCAATGAAAATATTCTACCTCTGAATGATGCGAAAGTTTCAAGCTTTCTATACTCAACGAAGGATTTGAAGACTGAACTGTTGTGCAGTGTATAACTGTATACATCTCTGATAATATCGTTTTTGGCATGAAATATGGATGACAATCAAAGCATGTCAATGCAGGTAGAAATGATTCAATTAGGGTCCACAGTGAGGTGGTTTACATATGTACAATTTGCAGATTTGCAGGTTTGCATGTCCTCTTCCCCTCCCACTGGAGTGGATGAGTTCAAGCCAGAGAGGTAAATTCCAGACACGCGTTAGATAAGATCGTTCGTTACGTTCGTACAAGACTAATCCTTCCTTTACCGTACATTTCAATTTCATTAGCCCGGCTTACACCATCCCGAAGCGTAATATTCTCCTCTTGTGGATGCGCGGTCTCGACTCTATTTATTCACCCGCGTAATTCACAACCGGAAGGTGCTCACCGACCGGAAACGCATACACGGATGTGGCCATTGTTACTAGCCCTCGCGCCAGCACTTTCGCCTCCGAGTCACCCCCACCACATACTCCCTTTTCCCCTTTCCTCTTTCCCTTCCCACACACTCAATCTCACCCTCTTCGGCCCACTAATCACATCCTCTCAACTTCCCGCGCGTCCTTGTTTTAAATTGCAAAAATGTCGACAGGGCGAAATAACTGTACTTCCTCATCGGGCAGAAGAGGCGCCTCGTTTGTTTTTCAAATTTCTGTCAACGATCAGTCTGTATTCTTTAATTCTTTTTACCACACATATACCATAAGTGCGATTTTAGCGCCTGCAAACGATCTCTAAAATAGTTTTTACAGACCTAGGTCTTTTAACAGTTTACTCAGGGACCTGGGCCTATAAAGTAATAGCGTACTATGATCTGATTGGCTGACGAGCAGCCGTAGCACACTTCATCAGATGCTGAATGATTCACATTCTTGCCGCACTGTGGCGCTGTCTACGTATCACATGACAGCTGAGTAGTTGTCGACACTCGACAGTCGTTCGGAGAAGGTTATGAGACACTCAAATCACACTTATGATTGCGTTGTGATAAAAAAGATTGTATGACACACGATTCCTGTATGGAATGTTTTCCTCGGGTGATTGAAATACATTGCATTCCAAATTACAAATTCACACAAGAAAAAAATGCCACTTAAGATTCTTGTATCATAAATAACTAATTATTCAACATTCGCTTTACGAGAGCTGCTCGAAATATTATTGCGATTTCGCCACTGTCGAAGCTCTATCGAGTAATGCTAGGCGGTCTGCGAGAGTTATGAAGTGACGAGTGATATTTTTGTAGAAGAGCGCTGTGAATTAATTTTCCGAGTGGGCTGGTTGTTACACTCGGGTAAATGTAGATTATTATTAAATATTATACATCATCGATTACTTTGATCTGTACGAGACTGTAATATTATTTTTCTTTTTGAAAATAGAAGATGAACATTTTGCATGAATTTAATACTCTGAATTTGTGATATTATTTTCTGCATCGTTTGATTGATCTCTTTAGCAGTTTGGTTGTAGTAATAAGAAAAGTGTTCATTTCGTAAATAAGCATGAAATCTGCAATAAATAATAGAATCATCCATTTTCATTGCATCAAAATCCGCGCAGGATTAGATTAGATTACATTTTTACTTAATGTATACCCCTTTTGGGGTTTTACATATCTAGAATCCCCCATCCCACACAATATTGTCAGACATTAAAAACCTTAAGCTCACATCCCTTCCCGAAATTTCCAGTTACCCCAACTTTTGTAATAAGCCACCAAGCAATGACTGACGTTTTCAATCCGGTGGGTTTTTTTAATGTCTAAAATTCGTCTGAACATTTGATAAGAGGAGTGGAAAAGTGCAGAAAACCAAAGCTCGAGTGGAGCCGGTTACTGACAGGCGAGTTTGGATGTAGACTTTCGGTATCATCGAGTGCCGAAATCCATTCTCGGCGTCAAACTCTCGCTCGACAGTAGTTAAACGCAGTGAAAATACGACTGAGCAATAATCCTGAATAGTCACCCATCCGAACGCTAACCGCGCCCTTTTGTCCTTGACATTTGAGATCTTGACGAATCTGGAATCACCACTCAGCTACTGCCATCGATTATGTCCATGCAGGAGAAAATGTTCTCTTCAAACGACACATCTTTAGAAATATAGGGCGAATTTGTTAGGATTAAGCGAAAATAAAATCATTTAACTTTTTTTTAAACAAAAACCAAGATCCCTCGTTTATAGTAAATTGAAGTGAAAATATCAAAAAGATCCAAATATGGAACAAAAAATAAAAATAATAGATGTTTTTGTTTAAATTAATGTCTTTGCTTTCTAATTTTGAAATGTCTTACATTTCAAAATGACAAAACTGACAATTTTAAGTCAATAAATTTAATAGCTTTGAAATTTTAGGCAACTTAAGTTATTGAATGATAATTAACGCATTTAAAAGCTTCTAAATTTAAAACCGTCGAATATAAATAAACTTTGAATTCATGAGAATGATAAAAATCAAAAGAATATATGCAAATGTGCCAAATAATAATCTATTGCTTATTAGTTGTATTGTATTTACATGACTTAAAACTAGTTTTTAACTCTTTGAAATTTCTTCCAAGTAGGTGACTTTAAAATTCTTGAAGAGTATTGTGAAATGATCTAAAATCTTACGAAATACCTTAAAATGTTAAATTTGAAGTTGAAACCTTATATAATCTTTTATAATTTTTGGAATCTATCGAATTTTATTTAAATTTTCTTATTTATAATCATCTGAATGTGTTTGAGATATATTTACATTCCCTTAAATGCAATTCGGAAGCTTACCGTAAATTATTCAAAAATTTCCAATTTACAGGCTCTGACTAATTTGGGAATGGAAAAGACATTTTAAATTAATTATACGAAACGGAATAAACTTATTTCCTGCGAGGGAATTGAAAAAGTGTAAGCTTCATCAATATTTTTTCTTTTTTTTTCATAGAAATAAGATTACTTATTCCTGAGAATATTTAAATTTATGTCTATTTTATATTATATCTGCACGAAACATCTTGAGTATTTAATTTTAAAATATATTTTTGTCGAATATAACTAATCCCTGTAGTAGTTTGAAATAATTAATCACTGACATATAGTATATCTTAAACTTTCGAGGATAATAAGTCCCCATAATAATGGAATCATCGTAATGGAAGTAAATATATTGACGAAGATATATTTATATTGTTATTCTTGTCTGAGGTAATACGTAAGCTTATAGTTTTATATTTAGTTTATTATTTTACTAATTAATCCACGCAAGCCTGTAACCAGGAAGATTTAAATATTTTGTTTATAAATGTAATATCTAATCGAAAGTCCAAATATATTCGGCTTAGGAGAAAAAAACTTGCATACATGCTCAAAATATTATCAACTTTAATATTAATTTTCAGTAAATAAACATTATATGTGATGCGCATATTTATCTCATTTTTCCATCGCATAAAATTCATCTGCATTTATTAATTGATTAATAAAAAATATACGTGAAATCGGACAATGAAAATCGTATGCTGAAGTTTGTTTTTAAACTTATTCTCCATCAATCAATTAATTGAATTTTTATCGACATTCGCAAAAGGCTGGCAGGTAGAAAGCATTAAATTTTGGTACTAAACGAGGGACATTTTTACGAAAGTATAAATTTAAAGTTCATAATGAAAACTAATTTTCTTCCTAAAATATCGGATATGTATTTAACAGTGTTTAATATGCATGCCGTAAAATTCACTGAAAAGTGTACATAATTTCATTAAACATTAATTTGAAAAATGACACAAGAACAATTGAGCCAATACATTGAGGTATTATGACAAAAGTTGATAAGTAATAATTAAAATAAGAATGTCATTTACAGCACAGATGCCAGAATTTGGATATTATATTATGAAATTATTATTTTTTTTTTAGAGGAATGCAGGAAGTAAAATAAGCGCAGTCACGATTTTAGCATCTGGTTTATAGAAGAGCTGAAAAGTGTGTACATGCACGTCAGAGTGATACGAGTTGCAATTAAAGCTTGATCAACTTGACAGGGACGAAAGAGCAAAATGTTATTATCCTTCTGTCTCTTCACTTCTCTCTTTGTTTTATTCTCGTTTTTCCGGTTCTTTGCTTCCGACGCGGCGAAGTTAGCGGAATGTTCGGATATTTCGGTACTGTTCTGGTACACAGCTGTGCGACTCTTCTCCGATCTTCACTTTGCTCTCATTTCGATTTACCCTTTTCCCTTTTTTTGTCCTTTTGCTGCCGTTTGTGCTACCGATATAAACTCGACTGCACGACCTGGCTTGCACATTGGCTTGCGGGGGCCCAGACAAAGGCGAATCCTTCGCCGAGGCACGTGGTATTAATGGATTCCGTGGACCTGATGCGAAATTGGACAAACAAAAGCACATCACGAAACTCACATGTCTAGTTCAAGAATCTAATTCATGTCATAAAATTATTGCAATTAGTAATAATACACGATGAGCTTGGCTCAACTTCAAAACAAAAGTTCTCTCACCGCTGGGATTTTTTCATAAATCTTTCCTACGATGTCTCACGAGTATTTAATGTCAGTATATGAAAAAAATCGGTAGAGGGATTTGTGAGATAAATCGATTTTTGTGTGGTCATGTAGCGTTTTCCAATCAGTATGCCTTTGCAATAAACGCCTTTTCATCGAATGTTTTAAACTTTTATTGACTGAATATTTTTTTAAATAGTTTACTTCTTTCCTTTGCTACTATGGATATGAATATCGATTGTTCTATAACGTTGTTCGTTAGTCAAAATGCTAAATGTCAGAACGCATGAGAGAAATCACTCGCAGATTTGCTTATTTTGTTTCGGGAAAACTAAAACAATGATCTCGATCAATGGAGGATTGAAAATACTTGTTCAGGAACAGTTTGATTATAATGAAGCAGACGATAGACTACCTCTTATTTTGTGCAGTAGTTGCAAACAAAACCCGTACGGTATTGGAGAAAAAACTCTAAGACTGCCACAATTTTCCGAACTGATGCACGTCAAGAAATATACTAGATCAAATAGCAACTCTGTGTGTGACTGTTTTATATGTGACCTTGATTGAAAACCAGCATTTGTAAACTTGAATTTCGCGAAGGGTAATGTTTTACCTAAACGAACTAGTATCCTGGGCTGGTAAAATTTATAATCATTTTCTGACATTTTTTTAGATAAAGTGCAGTTACGTTTGTTCGAAAGTTATTACAGTTATTGCATCTCGTTGGTTGGAAAAGGGCTTTCTCATAAATGCGACTTGACTACACGCCTAGAGAACTTGACCGAATCTATTATATGCGCGGGTTCAAAAACTGCACAAGTTGTCTCATCCCTACTAAAACGAATATTGAATGAAGAAAAAGAATCTCAAACCGTATCATCAGCTCAGTCACACGGTAAACATATGCAAGTATTAATCAATCGAAAAATTGAAGAACCTCCTGTTAAAAAGTAGCTGCTTTCTGCGGAAGATTTAATTAAGATACAGACCAGTCTACATTTGAATCAAAAAAGACGATGGCCATTGCTTCAGCTGTTCGCGTAGCTATAAAGGAAAGAAAAGCTTTGAATTAAAATCAACTGTGTTGATAAATATTTTAATACAAAAAAGTTCGAGTTTACACACGTGAAAGCTGACAAAGTTTCAGCTGCATCTGAAACAGTTGCTTACTGCACAGATCTTGAGGGTTTGATTAAGTACATCAAAGAAAAGCGGTCTTTGTCTAACTATCACTTGATATTTGGAATTGATGGTGGAGGAGGTTTTTTAAAAATATGTTTATCGATTCGGTCATCAGCCGAAAACGAAGTTTCACCTAAACGTAAACAGAAATTTGAATATGGTATTTCCGCCAAACGCTTTAAGGATTCGGGTGTCAAAAAATTGATGATACTTGCTCTTGCACTCACTTCTCAAGAAAATTATAAAAACGTATCCAAATTCTGGTCTGCATTAAACGTCAACAACTTTGAGGAAACGATCGCAACCGATCTTAAATTGAATAATATTTTGGTTGGCATAATGTCGCACAGCAGTAACTACCCTCGTACTTGGTGCTACGCCAATAGAAATAATTTGACTGCCTGCGATACATACAGAACGAGAGAAAATACGTCAGAAAATTATAATTAATGGTCTTTGGCAGAAGCTAAAAAAGCAGACGCAAAATTTTACAAGAATTGCATCCATAGTCCTCTTCTTTCGACGCCTCATAATGAACAATTTCTCGAAATCATTCCCCCGCCAGAGTTACATTTAATAATTGGTGTTGTAAACACTCTTTATAAAGATTTTTAAAATGAATTTGAATAAGATGCACTTCAGTGGGCAGAAACGTGCTGTGTAACTCGTGATATACGCCCTGGTAGTTCGAATTTCAACAGCATTTCTTGCAAGAAACTTTTGGAGAAACTCGATTTGCTGCGTTCAACAAGTCATAATTTGGGATGCTTGAGATATGTTACGGTATTTAAAAAACTGAGAGACGTCGTTCATGTCTGCTTTGGTAAAAATCCTAGTCCTAGCTTCAAAACGAAGACTGCAGCATTTAAATAGAGTTACATTACGATTGATATACCAATAACACCTAAAGTTCATGTAGTTTTTTTTCATGGAGCCGATTTTTGCGACGAAATGCAAGCAGGTCTTGGTTTATAACATTCATCAACTTCGTAAATAATTTTTTAATGTCTAAACGTTTGGTTTTCAGGAAGGAGTTATAAAATTATGACAATTTCAAAATTGAACTAGTTTCTTGATCAATGCATTTATTATAACATTTCCTCAATTTTTCGAATAATCATGAAGTGTGTGCATGTACGTTGAAAGCTGAAAATGTTAGATGTTGAAAGCTCTGTTGAAAGTAAACGAAGATGGATTCCACGTCACTCCATTACAGTAATTTTCGTCAATTAATGAGCGACTAAAATGGAAAAATTTCGAATTTGAAGTGCTGAAAAATTGTACAATATGAAATTTATAGCCTTTAGTAATCTACGATTTAAAATTCACAGATTTGAAAACGTCAGGATGAAAAATTTTCATTTCTTTTTCCAAACTAAGAATATTTATATTTAGAGCAATGGAAATTGGACAGATCAAAAATAAAAATGTAGAAATGGTAGTAATTGTAGACACAAAATGGGAACACTTAAGAGTGAACATCTTTTAATTAGATATTTTCAGAATTGAAAACTTTAACTTTAAATCTATAAAACTGAAATAACGTTTTGAATTTGCCGCACAATATCAAAATTGAAAATATCGGAATTAAATATTCAAAATTACTAATGTAATATTGATACACATTTGAAATTCAACTATTCCACAATATGTAATAACTTCAAATTAAAATAGTGCACGATTGAAAAATTCCGCAGAAGGATTAGGCACTGAATATTTATAATATGGCGTTCCAATTTTCCTAATTGGAAAATTAATAAACTAATCTATGAACGAAAAATTTGCCCTGATAAAACCATGCAAGGATTGAGCATTATCAAAATCAAATTATTTTGGATTTGATGATATTCTAAATTCAACATTTTAAACTCAATACCTCTCAAATAATTTTTTTTTGACGTGAATAATTTGTACAATATAGAATTGGAATTATAGTAATATAGGAGGCGGCAGGCGCCTACAAAAAAAGAGTTTCGTAAGATATTAGTTTGTTAGCAATGTCGTTCATATCTATTCCCTACGCTCCTTGCTCCAAATTTCTGTTATTTCCTCTTTTATACTACCCTATCCTATCCAATTCTATTCTATCCTATGCAGAATTGAGATGAAGAATAACATACCTTAGCAACGGTCAATAACATCCCCTAGCATCGGTTAACAACAACCCTTAGGAACGGTCAATGGCAAGCCATAGAAGCGGTCAATAACAACCCTTAGCAATGATCAGTGACAACCCTCAGCAACGATCAGTACTACTCCCTAGCAGTGGTCAATAATAATCATTAGCAAAGATTAGTAATAACCTTTAGCAACGATCTTTAGCAATGGCCAATAAATACCCTTAGCAACAGTCAACAACAACTCTCAGCAACGATCAATACAACTCTCTAGCAACAGTCAATACCAATATTTAGCAACGACAATTACAATTCTCAGCAAAGATCAATACAACTTTTTAGCAACGGTCAATAACATCCCCTAACAAAGGTTGATAACAAACACTTATCAACGGTCAATAACAACCCTCAGCAAAGATCAATACAACTCCTCAGTAAAGGCAAATAACAACCCTCAGCAGCAGCTAATAACATCCCCTAGAAAAGGACAGTAACAATTCCTAACAACTGTCAATGGCAACCTTGAGCTACGGCTAACAACATCCCTTAGAAACGAAAAATAACAACCCTCAACAACGATCAATACAACCCCAGAGCAACGGCCATTAACAACCCTCAGCAACGGCTAATATTAATGCTTATATTAAAGCGTAAACAAAACTGTCTGCGTAAGCTCAGTAACCAGGTTCGTGGCGGGTCAGTATACTGTCCGGTGAAATTAACCTTCCATAATTAAACACGGGCCGCGGTAAATTAAAACAATAAATACCGGAGTGCTGCGAAACAGGAGCGAAAAAAGGTCGTGGAAAGGTCGAATTTGTCGAGCCATGTACACCGCATTTCACTCGAGATATATATTTCGTGCGTCCCCTTTTTTTGATACCGTTGATTATTTTTGCTCTTTTCCAATTTTCACTTTCTCACTTCCAAGGTTTTCCACTTTTGTGTCATTTTTTGAATGACCAAATTTGAATTAAGAAACATTATTTGAATTAGAAAATACATTTTATTGTACCCGTGTGCAAAAGGCGCCGTTTAGTCCTCTTTGAAATGTTGACCCTCATCAGGGGGGTCTCAGATATTCCATAAGGGCCCCTGCAGGTGGTTCTGCTTCTTGCCATCATGCTTCAGCTTACAAAAATCAAACGATTTTTTTGTTGTAATGAATTGTCCTTTGTGTCAAATAGTAACCATATCTCATCAAATGTACAGTTATTGAAAATAAAGATAACTCCAACAAATTATGACGCATCATTTCCATAAAGGGCCACACCTGGATTGCCCTCATGGGCTCCTTATGGCCACACGTGTAAGAAAAAATGTTGATTATTTTGTATTTAATTGTACAGTAGAAGAGTCAGGTTTTTTCTATTATATTTCTGTTCGTAGATAAATTGGGTTTGATCTCAGTCTATTACAATTTTAAAGTTCTTGACCTCATTCGATTCCTTTTCACGAATCTTTTCTCGTGCAGCCTTCGATATGAAAGCAGCTCACATATATAGATTCACTATTCATACATTTCTCGGGCATTCACAATTTGATCTCTGGCAGGTCTTTGGTAACTGGTGAAGGTAGTTGGTTTTTTCTCTCATTTATGTGAAAAATAAGTATCGAGAACGGACGAAATAGATGATGTTCATTCACTTCAGATGAAGATTCCTTGGTCCCTGCTTCAGAATTTCTACATCAGCAAAAACTGAGAAGCCATTTTATATAAGGCTCGTGTAATAATGTATGCTGAGATTTGCCAATTTTACACAGCAAAGTTCTCCAAGTGCATCATTAAATTTCAATCTTTCTTTATCCAATATTCATTTCTCAACAGTGGTTAAAATACTACATGATCATTGGAAGCTCTGAATTTAAAGACTTTATTGCTGATATAAGAGTACAGGATTGTAAATTTCAATGGTCAATTCAAACAATTTAGATTCGATGGAAATAAGTAATTTTTAGATTTTTAAGGACATATAGTGTAGCATGTCTGCCCTGTTTTGGAAGAATGCCGTTAACTCAAAAAAATCGAAAAATGAGTTTTTTATATCAATGAAATCGTGAAAGAAAGATATATCTAATTATGCGATCCAGTTTTGAGAATTTGTTAATACTTTAAAGAATGATTATTGCATAATTATCGCAACACACCGTCAATTCAAATATTGTCGAAAATTATTTCTCAAGAGTACCGTTAATTCGAGAAAGTGGACCGTCACTTTGCGCATTAGAAAATAGACGGCCGAATATATCACAGAAAAAATTGAAAGAATACTGTTCCGATGAAGAAAAAACTATTAATTTGAAAACAATTTTCAAAAATGTTCGATGGCTTTAAAAAAAACTGCGGAAACATCTATCGAATGGGGATGCAGTTATTAAAGTTGCTGAATTAAAAATTTCTGGTTTTTAAACAAACATATTGTAAAAATGAATTCATTTCCTTGAAATGTAAGCACCCTTTTAGAATTTCTACATATGGTCTATATCTTAAAACATGCTTTTGAATATTTATATTTCTCTTCCTGAGCTGAAATAGATTACAATAACTAACAATCAGCATTCAACATCCTTAACTATATTTGCTTTCGAAAATTTAATAAATTACCAATGTGTTTCAGATAATTTTACACGATCATTTTGTTTTTTTTTTAGCCAATCAATGTAATGAATTAATATACACTTCAGAATTTGAAACAAATAATAATTTGAATATCAATATTTGAATAAAAATACCTTCTTGACTTCAAGTTTGAAACGTTTCCAGTTTGAATATTATTAACATTATCATTTGTTTCCTGATATTTAATTCAAGCTAAAAACAAAAAACTGATTGGAAAATTTGAATTTGTCTAAAGCCTTAGTTAATCCGCAATATTAATTGGCCATATCCGATAGCGACCTATTCGCTACGATTTCAAATTTAACGTTTCATTTATTGATTAAACATCTGCGTCACGGATACGTCTTATATTTGTTCAAAATAGATATGCATAACCGAGTATGACACTGATATAATCATATAATTTGTTCCATTCGATCGCTGATTTACAATTTTTGAATTTTGTGTGAAATATGGGAGCAAATTAAAAAATTTCCATCCGATTAACAAAAATCGATAACAAATGAAAAAATGTCTATTCAGTCAAAGTTTTCTCATTTACGACGTCTGAATAGGAGTTAACAGACTGAAATCATTTAAATACTGAGGTCCGATTCAAACGCGTCATTTCAATTCAGAGGACGATTGTCCAATCCGCTTTCTTAAAAGAGACCGATTCACTAAAACAATCGTTCAACCGTTTTAGTTTTCCTGGGAATTAGTGGATAACTTAATAATAGTTATATTTATTATTGATAATTAATAAAATAATAGAAACAATTAGTAATAATAAGTCACTATATTGATATTATTAATATTCGTTTCCAAATATTTAATAAGAAACATTATTCAAAAATAATTAGACATTAATTGACAATTAATTAATACTTTGATGTTCTTGTATCGATTACTGGTCACATTGATTTTTGGAGAAATGAGAAAAAATCTACCTCGGCCCGGATTTGAACCGGGAACGCCGACTTTACATGAGTGGAGCGTTAACCAATTACGCCAATTACGCTAATGAGAATGTTCACTAATTTTTTGATTGTGTGGAAAAGATATTTTTTAATTTTTGCATCTCGTTGGAGTGTAAAGCTGCACCAGAGAGTCACAACCTACTGGAAGAGCGAACGGAAGAAAAATTATACGAGCTGAACTTGTTTATGCAAAAAAAATTTATAAATATTTTCGACGCCATTTTTTGATTAGAATTTGAGAATACGAAAATGTTTTTTGATTACTGGGACACCCTGTATATTGATTTTTCCCATGTACTAACTCTCTAAAATACTCTAAAAGCGGACGGTGTAGAGAGCCCCAACAGGCATCGACACAACTCAGCCAAAACAGCATCTCACCACTGCACTGCCCGCTGTGTATTCCGTAGGTGCTAGTGATATGAGTCTAGCTGCTGTCAGACGCGCAATATTTTCCGGCACAAACTATATTTTTTTGTTTAATTTCGTTTGGAGTTTTTCGGAATGAGAGACAACTATCCACTCTGAAGTTAATGTACATTGGTTTTTCCTTGAATTACAGCACTATAAACAGGCAAATTTACAACTCCGTCACGCGTCGCCCATCATCTCGTGATTGTAGACGTACTTTTTGGGTCAACTTTGTTTTGTTTGCGATGGTAAAAATTTGTTTTTGTTTCATTCGTCTAGCCTTTTGTATGAATGAAGCTCTCTCCCGAGTTAAGAATATGTATATAAAAACGTTTTCCTTGTTCGTTTCAAGCTTCATCAGTTTTTTATGAATAGAAAATAAAATAATAGATAATATCTAACACTAAAGTCATGATTGGATCAAAATTTCTTCCTTTAACTATCAGTAAGGAAATGAAATGAAAGTTTCGGTCGAGTCCCTGGTCTCAATGCATAAAGTTTCTGAAAGAAATCGATTCTCGGAATTAAATGGTTTGAACTTCTTTTAAGAGGTAAGTGCTTCTAAGTAGACTCGGAAATTTTAAGAAGAATATTTTCTTTTAGACTAATTGATCAAGAAAACTTTTTGTTTTGAAAGTTGGTTAATATCGAAAAAAGCAAAAGGTATGAATAAGTAAAAGAAACGAAAATCACTTCGAAGGAATATTAAAGTTCTGAGTAAGGCGGCAAGTTAAAAGAGGAATGGAGTAGATAAAAGCTGTGAGTACCGAACAAAGTAAGCTTGTCTGCCCTCAAGTTTCCCAATCTGCTCAAGGATTTGCTTATCCGTTCAAAAGAGAAGCTATATTTTTCAATGAAAATATACTGCTGATATCCGTTTGCATTTTACAAACGGATATTTCGCTATTGGTTAATGGGAATCGATTCTATATAAATAGTTTAAAATATTAAAGAATAAGAGAAATACATTGTTGACATAGTGAAATAATTAACAAATGTAATATACTTCTATGGATTATTATTATTGAATTAAAGTATGATACATCGGTGAAATTATGACAAGCAAATTTTTATGTGAATTTTATGGCTCATCAATGCTCTCTGCTTGTCCTTGTCACTTGGACACGTCGATATTTCCATTTTTATTAGAATGGTGCTTATTTATGCATACTTCATTTGAAGCACTTGTGTGAAACGTAAAATCCACAAAATTATTCCAGTCCTAATTCAAATTATTACTTGTTTACCTAGGAAAAAATCTGCATGTGATGCTTAAAACTTAAAATATAGAAGGCTCAGAACAAAAGAAATCCATCGCACTTTTTTTCATTAATGAGATCATTGCACAATAATATTTTTTGAAATGCTCTTTATGAGTATCATTAACCTTGGCTACATGTAAAATTACAAATTAATTTGCACTTTCAATATTTTTGGGAATACAAGGTTTCATTTAGCGCAAGATTGTCGGATTTGAATCTTTCAAAATATGGCAATAAGAGAATGACGATTAGCGCGAAGTTCAAGTTTATTCACGTATCAAAATATGATCAAATCAATAAAATTTAAAACAAAATAAATCATTTTTATCCTCATAGAGATATTGCAACACTTTATTCATCGGCCTATGTTTGAATTTGTTAACCGATGGAAAAGTTCAAGTTGATTTTTTTGAATAACAATTGAAGGGAAAACCCACTTTACACTATTCTTACAGAGCGAAAATGTTCCATATCCTAATGATTTGTTATACTCTTGACCTGAAAGGTTTCGTTCTAAAAATTAATAATTTATTGTAAGGTACCGGTAGCTTTTTCAGGCTTCCATCTTTCGTTAAAAACCGAGATGAGACCCTCTTGTTATATACTTTTGATTTTGAAAAATTTCAAAAATTTCCAAAATGATGGGCATAGAAATTTCAACCGAAAATGTTACAGAAAAAAACCAGGCCTGCATTTTTTGTTGCAGCTCATTTGCGGTGAAGGTTGTGATGAGTGGGTTAAGTTGGACTTTTTCGCATCGAAACAAAAGAGGATACTCTGAGAGGGCTCTTAAATCAGAGTAAATATTGCACTTCATTCTTTCTGTGTACATTCTATAATCATTAACAAAATATGACTAAACAATGTAAAAAAATTGATAAATTATTCTAATTTCGGGCAAAAAATTTTTTTAAAGCGGGGATTCTGCCCCACTGTGCTACCATCCACTTTAAATAATTTATTATATTTTCTTACCATTTTTATTTATATTTTATTAATAACAACAGAAAATATCATTTTTTGCTCAAATTCTTGGATCCGACATTTTGGAAATTTGGAAAATTCCGTTTTGCCAAATTATGATGTTTTAAGCTTTACAGGCAAGAAACGAATCTGCCTGCCGGGAGCGGTCAGATTTTTTTTCTACAGTTGCATCTTCTGTTACTGTTGACGTTTCAAAAATTATGCTCAAGGTTTTGTTTTCATCCGTGGAAGGTTTCTAAACGTCAAAAATGTCAAAAGATGAGAGCTAGACGTCTAAATTTCATACTGTCCCACGTCGCAGTGGGTCGGTGTATCGCTCTCGAATTCAGAAATCGCGTCGAATTTAGAGAAAAGTGAAAAATCGATGGCGCAGGGTGAAAGAATTACATAATGAGCGACAATCTGGCTGCCATTATAGATATTTGCTGCTCTCTTCACGCGCGCTTCAGATGTCCTCGAAGTTGACACCGCCATCTTGAATTTGCAAAAAAATGCAAGTTTTGCTCAATTGTGATAGAATTTTGCTCTATTGTGTCGCAAAAGTTTTTTGAAAAAGTTAAAATTTGAGCCAGAATTCCCAAAAACGTTTTTAGTGCCAGCACCGACAGTTTGTTTTTTTGAAAAAACAAAAGTTGTGTAGGGTAGCAAAAACGACGTACAAGAACTTGCTTTAAACGGAAATTTGATTTTGTGAATCATTTTCGAAAAAAATTAAACACCGACATTTTTTTGAATCGTAAAAAAACTTGTTCTAGTATTTTTTTTTGATTTTCGAAAAAAAAAAGTTGTGCTGGGTTGGGCCCTACGAGTAGAACAACTATCCTTAAATGGGGCAAAATTCCTGAAGTGTACCCATCGAAGAACTTGTATCCGATCTTCTTGCGAGTCCACTTGAATTGTGGCCCTAGTGGACCTCTTTCAATTCCCCAAAGGGGAAACCTCTACTATAGTACGATGGGTTTTCGTATTACAGGGGCTTGAATTTACGTAATTTTAGCACGCACGCCGATACTCAATTAACTTTAACTTTCACTAAAGTTGTCTAATTTAACTTTTCTATGGGGGTTTTGGAAACACTTTTTTCTGCAGCTTTACGACAAAAAGAAGTATTTTTTCATGCAAAAATTATTTTACCTTCATTTTTTAATTTTAAACCTATTTTTAAGTTTTTCTCCAAGTGCGGCAGCTGATATTCTTGTCGAAATTTTTGCAAAAAAAGCTTGATTCTTTTTCTTGAAAATGATCTATTAGCGAAAATGGGGCGAAAGAAATTGGTGGAGATATATAACATTCCTTACGCACGGCTGCCGTGTCGCAGCGTATTTAGACATTCTAGACATGCCGAGGCGTTCATTGGGTACTTTTTTAAATACTTTTTATTATTTATTCATAAAACTTTTATTCTTGATTTGAAGTAAATTAAATATCAAATTTCCAGAATTCATGTTGACTTTTAGTGAGTCCCCTCGCCTCTCACATAAATTAAGTTAAAAAATTTTATCTTAGAATACGGGGTGCTTTTTAGTGAATCCCCTCGCCTCTAACAATGTGCTGAAGAGGTTTCCACTTTTACTGAGTAAGTTAAATCCGATTTCATCTCAAAACTTCATTTCTAAGAATTTAAAAGCTTTAAAAAATAGGCCAGGGGACCCACGAAAGACACCCTTAATTCTATATTTATAATTTTTAATTTAATAAATGTCTAAAATAACTGTTTCTTGAAAAAATGATAAAAAGTATGTTCCAAAATACGCAATGAACTGTAGAGGTCATCTAGTATTGCTAATGGAAGCGAAGGGACTCATTAAAAAGCACCCCGAATTATAAAATAAGATTTTTTATTTTAATTTATGTGAAAGGCGTGGCGACATCAAAAATTACCATAAATTTTGAAAATTTTATATATAATTCAGTAAAAAACTAAGCTAACAGTTTTATGAATAAAGGATAAAAAGTATGAAAAAACTACCCAATGAATGCTTCGGCGCGTCTAGAATGTCTAGATACGCTGCGACACGGCAGTTGTGCGCAAGTAACGATTTTTTTCTTCCTTTCGCCCCATTTTCGCTAATAGATCATTTTCAAGAGAAAGAATCAAACTTTGTTCTGCGCGAAATTTCGACAAAAAAATTGGCGACCGTGCTTGGAGAAAACTCAAAAATTAATTTGAAATTCAAAAATGAAGGTGAAATAATTTTTGTATGAAAAAATAATTATTTTTGTCGTAAAACTGCAGAAATAAATGTTTCCAAACCCCCTATAGAAGAGTCAAATTGGACAGCTTTAGTGGAAGTTAAAGTCAATTGAGTATCGGCGTGCGTGCTAAAATGGCGTATATTCGTGCCCCTGTAAAACGATAGCCCGTCGTACTACAGGTTTCCCCTTTGGGGAATTAAGAGGTCCACTAGGACTACAATTCAGCGGACTTTCAAGAAGATCGGAGACAATAAGTTTTTGTGTGGGTACACTTGAGGAGTTTTGCTCTAGATACACTTTTTACGCAGATGTATATTTTTTTGAAAAAATAAACTTTCTTAACATGGAAGAATTTTTTCACCAAAAACTTTCAAAAATGGGAATCTCTGGTTGGCTAATTTCTCATGTAATCTAGCGTACACTTCCTATCCAATCTCAAATAAATCTTTATATTATCTCACTGACGTCTCTATACAATCTTTCCGCAATCTTGCAATCTGGTAATCAAGTGTACACCAAAAATCCAAGTAATTAACCCCTAGGGAATTGCAAACATCTGGAAGTTGTGCTGTGCTGTGTTAGGAAGACAAAACAACTATTTCTTAAGACTTCTTTTCACACAGATGAATATTTTATAAAAAAGAATCGACTCTTTTGTACTTGGAATCATTTTTCACTCAAAATTTGAAAAAAAGCGAATTTCGAGAATCTGAAAATTTTGTTGGGTCATGCTCACCGAGTACTACTTAGCATAACTTTGAAACTCTATAAATTTCCATTTTGGGAAATTTTGGGTAAAAAAATCATTCTATGTTCGAAAAAGTCGATGTTTTTTAATATATACACCTGAGTGAGAATTGTATTTGGGGATAATTGTTGTACTCGCCCAAAATAATTCTGCACAACTTCTATTTTTTCGAAATTCGAAAATTGATAATTGTTTGAAGCCTTTTTGGGTCTTTTTTTAAAACGATTAGAGTTTTTGAATTCGTATTTGCAGCACATAATTTTGCATATTTAGTACGTCCTAACATAATTTTTTTTTTACCAAAAGACAAACTGGCGCTGCTCAGCTTTTTTAATGCTATTTTTTTCGAAAATAGTTCACGAAATCAAATTTCGGTTTGCGGCACATTCTTTTACGTCTTTCTGCTACCCAGAATAACTTTTGTTTTCGCGAAAAAAATGGCGGTGCACAATAGAGTACAAATCTTGCACAATGCAGCACAACTCTATTTTTTTTTTGCAAATTCAAGACGGCGATGCCAACTTCGGGGACATCCGCTTTAGCCAAAAGTCTCACGGGCAGCAGACTTCATAGCAATATGAAGCAATGTATGCATATTTGGCTAAATTTTCTCGCTGATAAAAATGGAACAACTTATCGCAGTGATAGTACGTGCGATATAGTTTTCACACTGGCTCAAAACAACAGTTTAACTGTTAGGTAGATTGGCAAACATTCAGAATGTAGATTATCGTTAGATTAACAATTTCGTTTATTTTTCGTCGCACGTGCGTCCGCCGGCCATTGAAATAACTCGGTCACATTTTACTACTGCCCCTAGGGAAACCGATCTCCTAAAATTGAATGTTACGTACATTGCCCCATGTTATCAGAGATAATGCGCTTATAGCTGCATGTGCCCGCAAAATTACAGCCTCAGTCAGTAATGATTTTTTTATCTCACCCTTTCTTGCAAGCTGCCACAATTTGACGTAAACCGAGAGTGATTATTTGTTTTTTTCACAAAAAATGGATATCACCTTTTTCTTATTTTGTTTTGAAAGGAGGAATTTCTCTAGAAATGGTGAATTAAAAATTATGAAAAATTTTCTCTTATGAGAACTACAAATTTAAGATAAAAATTCACTAAATAATATTTGCATAATCAATTGATAATCCATTTATAATGTATTTTTATAACAATAGTACATATTTTATGCTAATGTTATAAAACTGAAATGCTGTCTGTCTGCTCATTAATCAATTTAGAAAAGTCAAGAACATTCCAAAACATTTCAGAATTCACAAAAAAATTTAGCACTAGAAGAATTTCCAAGAATATTTCAAAAAATCTAGAATATTCTAAAATATTTTAAAATATACCAGAAGTGTTTAGATAATTCTCGACAATTAAAATTCCAGGGTAATTTAGAACATTCTAGAATACTCTTGAGAAATCTAAAATATTTCAAACCATTTCAGAATTATCCAGAATATTCAAAGAAATTCCAGAATAATCCGGAATCAGCCTGATGCCGAAACATCATTATACGAAGTTTCTAATGAATATTTTGGATGAAGTCGTAACAAGAGGTTTTTCTTTCTTCAATACCATTGAAATACAACCAATGATTAATAGAAATTTTCACTAAAGCAAATTACTGGCACACTTTTTACTAGTTCATTCAGAAAGAATACTGCCACCACTTTTATGCGTATTAATACATGTTTTATATAATGGCAAGATATTTAATAATTTCCAATTTTACGTCCCTATCAGTAAAAATGATGTGGCATGCAAGTGACTACTATCGGCGAGAAAATTCGAGTCCTCTGGCTTTGATATTAAAAAAGTAAGTGAAGAGAAAATGGTAGCTCAATGAATGAAGGATCATTTTAAAGGTCAAAATGTTGTACGTTAGTTAGCCAAAAAGCAATATTCCAAAAAAATTTTTATAGCTTACAGACCTGAAAATCTGATAAAAACTAAGGAAATTTGACAGCTTTTAACGACAGTG
>JAUMHM010000031.1:16069751-16085173 GCA_032362435.1 Melikaiella ostensackeni
ATATGTTACCCATGTCTAAGGTCCGAAAAGTAGCTTTTATGCTTACGAGAATCGCTTAGTAATTATATATATATATATATATATATATATATGTATAATTTCATTCATTTTACGTTTTTTTCATGGAATGTCAATACATTATTTCTCACGCGGATTGTACAGAGGAAGTATTTTTCTATTCTCTGAATTTCTTTGGAGCGGAGGAGGTAGTCGAATAGCGACTTTGGTTCGCATGCTTCGTTGACACATGTTTTAACTTAAAGAGTCTACAATAAACAATGGCAATTCATCACATTTTTTTTCTCACAAGTCGTATTTAACAAATTGGCACGATTTCATAGAACAAGAATGGATATAGTGATGCAAAATAAAAATTTGTCTTTTATTTCTGTTTTTGTTCTCAATTTTTTCAGACTTCAAAATGTCAAGCTTTTCTTAAATTCACAGTACTATCCATACGGCGATTTGAATCTGGATATTACACGTAATCAGTTTTCACTACTGTACGAGATGTAAACAAACTTTCACACAACCTACTTTGGTAAAGAGTCTAAACCGATGTTGCGAAAAAGCAATTTCAAAGAGCACGTTCCACTAATTGTTCTATATTGTTCGAAGCAAAATGAGTTTCTGAAACAGGCTTTAATGGATGTTCGTTTGTAATTTTAATCTGCAGACAATTTTCGCGCTGAAACTTCAGCCTACTGTCTAATTATACATGACTGTATTATTCAACGCCAGATCATTAGTGGTGGGGTGAAGAAGTTGATTTAAGATATTTGTGATGGTGGTGGGTAATTCTAGTGGTGGGAGAATGTTTTAAAAGCAGAAATTTTCCACCCCAGAGTTCAGTTTTCATCGAGATGGACTTCGTTGTGGACATGTAAGGCTTCAAGAAGCCCATCAACCAGTTCGTCTTCAAGGAGTTGGCTATAATTCCTTTCCAGGAAGACGCTCAACCTGTGGTCTACCTCTTTGAACCAACCTACTACTTGCATTCGATGCCTTCCAAATACAAGAGTGAAAATTTATGGTTGACATGCAACTACCATGGTGTAGAATGGAAATCTGGTGACATATCCTTTGAAGAAGTAAGACTTGTAATACGAGAAAAATTACATGATGCTCGTGCAGTCTACGTCAAAGGACTTGAAATGAGAAAATGGTTGTCCCAGTATGTGCAAAACGTATATAATTTGGAAAATCTAGACTGTCCCTCACTAAGAAAACTGTACAGTAAAGTTTCAACGAGGTGCAATCACCACGTTCAATGCTGGACTGCAAATTGCGCATTTCGAAATGCTCTTACTCTCAAGACTTGGTTCATGACTCTTCAGGATCAGCCGACTATCAGGCATTACTCTGGAAGCAGAGCCAATGACGATAGTAAAAGTGAAAGTATTGATATAACGGATACTTCCTTGAGAAACACAACCCTCAAAAACTTTTATAACCGTTGTGAACTTATCTTTTACCTACGCTCACTTTTGTCACATTAGAGGTTAAGATTTTCTCTTGTGAAATTAAGCTAAGTCTCTTTTCTTGAATAAACCAAACATTTAATTTTACATCAAGTGAAGAATTATTAAAACCCATCCAGTCAGTTAAGAATTAGTTGAGCTCATTTCAAATTTCATTGTATTTGTATAAGTTGCATTTTCGTTCCGGCCTTAAATATTAGAAACATCTTTGGGTTGAATTTTAAATCTAAATATCGTTTACTGTCAGCGGTGGGCAATCGCAGACGTCGATGGGCTGTATTTTCAACGTTGTACTTTATTCAAACATCGTTGGGTTGAAATTAAATTTCTGCGCTGGCCACAAATCATTGGGTTGCATTTTTCAAATTTCGCGCAATCTCGTTTCGTTTAACACTAGATAGATAAGCATTTTATGTACAGGTTAAATTCAATCAGCTTGAATTTTGATGGTATAATATTTCAGAAAAAAAATATAACAAATGAGAAAATTAAAAACAGGCACAAGGAAATCTGAACTTTAAGGCAAGGTATATTAGAATATTGGATGGAATATTAGATCGAAGTTCCTATAAGCTTCGAGATTCCCCTAGCTCACACATGTCTCTAGAATTTTTGATTACAAACAGGGCTCCTAACATTCTGGAACCTTGGAAGGTTGGTCTTGCAGGGATCCAATTCGTTGAGCGAACCATGAATTCGTTTCAGCTTACTCGAAATTTCGATCACTTTGAGTATTACTTAAGTATAAAGTTGAATTTCCCGCCATCTACTGCTGGTATCGACCAGTTATAATTTAGCACGGACACGAACCAGTATCGACTGTCGGGAACTTAGCACAGATATAAACCATACTTTGTAACGTTACACTTAGAATTTTGAATCATTGGGGCGTGGATTCTTTGAGGCCAGTAGTGTAGCAACCCGTCTCCTTTGGTTTGATTTCTGGAATTCCACGCTCTAGGAAATACTTAGATGAATCACTTATTCATTCTAGTAACTTCAAATTATTTTTAAACTTCAAATTTATAAATTTACTTCAATGCATAAGATTAAGATACGTAATTTTAAATAATAAAACAACTTAGCTATTACATTTGTCATTATTGGCCGGTAACCGAAGCGGTATTGCCATATGTGTGGGACTGATTTGCTATGTGGCGTGTGCTCTCACATTTATACACTTCAGTTTTGTATCATCCGGAAATATCGATGGATTTTTCTAACAGAAATGTTAGAAGCAATGCTTTCAGAAACTTCAAGGCAGAAAATTTCGAAAAAATTGCGCTTTTCATGTCTCGTACATTCTCGAAACTTTGATTTAGTAATCACGTCCTGTACCCATGCTTTCAGAAAGTTTGATGAGAGAGACAATTTTAAATGTAACAGCTCCTCATGTTGCAAAACTTCTAGAAACTTCAATGCATGGAACTACGTAGGTGTTCCAGGACCCGCTTAGCTATACTACTCGTAACACTATTTACGTTATGACTTTGAGGTTGATTAGTACTCCTAATTTTTCTCTTCAACCTCACAACCAAGTTGAACGGAGCTAATGGAGATATTTTACTGCAAGACTTTTTTTTAGAGTAAACTGATTGTAGGAATTCTATTGGTCCTCGTGACGCATGGTCATTGGCATTAGGTGATAGAATTTGGAACAGAACTGTACACAATCGATGCCACAATCTATACCGAGGAAAGAGATGGACGTATATGAAAGATCACAAATAAGAAAGAGAACGTTCTAACGTAGAGGGATAATAAATTCCTTCGTCGTAGATCGTATTTCATGCTGCTTTGCGTTTGCAACTCTGTCTAAAATAATGTTAAATAGAAGTGATGTTATTGCCAGCATTCCGTGTGTCGCTCTAGTGAACTACTGATTATAACGTAATTATTAATTGTTATTTCATTTAACAAAAGAATATAATAGGGTCAAAATAAGTGAAACGGGCCACCTAAAAATTCTTTCTTTCGTAATATTAATATAGCTACGTTTTTCGAAAGAGGTCCAAGTACTCTTGTACCCCTAATATTTTGTTTCAAAATTCTACTTATTTTGCAAATAATCGTCAATTGAATATTGACGTACTCAATTTTTTTATATTTATATCTAGTGAAAAAATAGAGATTACTGAGCCATTTTTCAAAATGAAGCTGAAAATTTTATATCTTTCAGTTAAGCTATAAAAGTTGTTGTAAAAATTTAATTTCTTTAAGTTATAAAAAGTGTGTTCAAACATTTGCAAATAAAACTGTGTTCTCGGTTTCACGCAACAATGAGATTGAATTCTCTTTACGCGTAAATCGTCACTGAGTATAATAAAAACAAAAAGACAGTAGCTTTTCATATTAAAGGAAATTATTAATGTTTTTCTGATGACGCGCGGCCTCCAACGGCCTCGCGGATTTTGACGCGCTAGCTGCTTCCGCTGACCCTCTCGAAAAACTCTCGAATTTTGATTAAAAAGGTCATAGTCACAATATCGGAACCTTTTGCATTTATTATTCGATGAAAAAATATGTCAAACATATACCAAGCATTATATAATTCCAAATATTAAATATTACTGTTTCTTCTAAACTAGAAAATATCTCACACAACAATTGTTTCTTTCCCTTTGGTATGAATGCATGGAAATGACGAATCTTAGGTATAATTTTACAATTTTGACGTTGCGATTGATACAAGTTTTCTTGAGCCTGATGTTCTTCACTTGTACAAAAATCGGAACTTACATTTTGAAAATAATTACCCGCCCAATTAAACAAGCGTTTGGGAGAAGTTACTTGATTTTGACTATTGTTTTGAAGACTCGCTATTTTGCCGCATTTTTAACACATCCACCAATACCATCGCAAGCCCTTTTTCCATGAGAAGTGGTAGAAAAGTGCCACTCTGTCTCAATACCGTATGTAGATTGATGTGAGAGAATGGAGAAAAAATTAAACTCGTGTTTGTACCAAGATCCAGCTCCGTCGGAAAAATAAAAAATTTTCTGAATAGGACAATTCCCAAGCGACCCTGCACGTCTATGTGACATATTATGAACTAAATAATGTTTCAAAAAACGACAGTTTTGTTGTAATATCAGGGGACGCAAAACATTCAGCAGCATCAGTTAATTTATACAGTGAGAAATTGCTCAAGCATCTGAAAGCTAAATTCGGTGACGCTGCCATTCAGAAAATTTTGGATTTTTCTGCCGAAGCTGGGTCTCAGTACAAAAACAAGTTTAATTATTCCTCTATTCTCTCACATCAATCAACATATGTGTACGGTATTGAGGCAGAGTGGCATTTTTTGCCTCGCCAATTCCATGCATTCATACCAAAAGGAAAAGAACAATTGTTGTGTGAGACATTTTCTAGTTAAGAAGAAACAGTAATATTTAATATTTGAAATTATATAACACTTTGCATAAGTTTGACATATTCTTTCATTGAGTAATAAATGCAAAAAGTTCTGATATTGTGACTATAATCTCTTTAATCAAAATTCATGAGTTTTTCGAGGGCCAGCGTGAGCAGCTAGTGCGTCAGAATCCGCGAGCCCGTTGGAGGTCGCGCGTCATCCGAAGAACATTACTGATTTTCTTAATTTAAAAGGTTACTGACTTTTTTTCTTAATATACTCAGTGACGATTTACGCATAAAGAGAATTCAATCTCATTGTTGCGTGAAACCGAGGGCACGGTTTTATTTGCAATTGCTTAAACAAATTTTTTATAACTTGAAGAAATTTAATTTTTACAACAACTTTCATAATTTAACTGAAAAATATAACGTTTTGAGCTTTATTAAAAAAAAATGGTTCAGTTATCTCTATTCGTTTACGAGATATAAGTCAATGAGAAATTGAGTACGTCAATATTCAATTGGCGATTATTTGCAAAATGAGTGGAATTTTGCAAAAAAAAATTTAGGGGCTGAAAAAGTACTTGGACCTCTATCGAAAAACGTGGCTACCTTAGTAATCTGAGAGCAAGAATTTTCAGGTGGCCCGTTTCACTTATTTTGACCCAATATTTAATACCACAAGTGTTATTAAAAAATAAAGAAACTATATAATTTAATATTTTTTTGAAGTTGAGAACTCACGTCAATACTCCAAAAATGTAATAAGAAATAGTTCGTCACTCAAATAGCACGAAACGTTCGAGGAACTTCCTGGAACGTTCTAGGCACGTTCAAGGAACGTGTTAAATATCCGTCCCTAGGGAACGTTCCCCGCACGATCGACTGGGACGTGAACGGGGACTTACTGTCATTGTTATTATTAACAACAAATATCGCGCAAACCGTAAGAGATAGGTAAAAATGTATGTCACTTTATAATATGGATATCGTATTACAGTGTAGTATACGCGGTACTCAAACCTCAAAAATTACATCCATTATTACCTACCTCTTACTGTTCACGAGATATTTGTTGTTACAAGCAAAACGTTCCGGGAACGTTCCGTGCTATTAGGGCAGTACTCTAAATGTTTGATATCAAATTTCTAACAAATAATATAAGTTTTCAAATGTTATTTAAAAAACAATAAGACTATATAATTTAATATTTTTTGAGGTTGAGAACTCACGTCAATACTCCAAAAATATAATGTCAAAATTTTGAACATTCAATTAAAATATTTCGGGTACAAGACTTCAGTTGAAGCCTTAAATTATTCAAATTTGAGTGTTGGATTATAAATTGATAATTTTCAAATACTTATATTTTATAACTGTGTCACGCACCACGACCATCGATAAACCAGTAATTGCCATGTGTAAGATAGATTAAATAGACTCTCTATATGCCATGCGCTCCATTACCGATTAGAAAGGCGTTAGTGATAACAAATAGCTGAAAACCAATGGAAGATGAACATTAAATTGCAATAAATTAGAAATGGAACTAAGGATCTGTGATGACTGTTCTAAGACCCACGTGATAATTTAGTCATACTAATGTTATATAAACTCGGACCCACCGATGGAACAAGCAGTTCAGTGGTTTCTTCAATGCAGTTCAGCGTTTTCTTCAGCTCAGTGTTTTCTTTAATTCGGTTCAGTATCAATCCTCCATTCGGAAGCCAACTCGGCTCACTACAAATTTCAGCGAATACCCAGTTCATAAAGTCTTAGTTTGATCCCCAAGTGAATTTCGGTCCTATTTGGAACCCAAATCAACATTCTGACTTCTTAGTTATTCTACAAGAACACCTCAATTCTAACTTAGGTAAGTCTCCAATTTTCTATACTTTGTCATAACGGTCATTCAACAAGAGTAGATATTCACCAGATCCTTTTGTTAAAGGTACTGGTGACAGATGATGGCCAACCCCCTGACTCCATAATGCAACTCCATTAATATTATAAATTGTTCAATTCAACCATTCTCAATTCTCATGTCATTCCAATAAATAGATCTATTGAATGTTTCTGACTTTTCCCCATCCCTTAGTTACATCCTTCTGATCTTAAGTGAAACGAGAACTGTTTGATTCCAGTAACTAATATTTTTTATTTATTATTACAGTTAATGCTGCATGTATATTTGAATGTCAAACTCGATTAGTGAGCAGCCGTGAATTATGCGTAAGTATTTCTTTCTGAAAAAGTTTTATTGAAGTAGAATACATTGCTTTTTTGAGATTTGTAAAAAATATTTATGTTCAAATTTGAGAAATCACTTTATTAATTTGGGTTTTTTTGTAAATTGAAAGTGAAAGTAGTTTTAAATGCAATACAAATTTGTTTGATTTTAGTAAATTTCAGGTTGAATATAACGAAAATACTTCGTGTCCAAAACTGGATTTTAAATTTTAAATTTTTTAAAAATTGAATGTTGCATTATAAATGGTTGATTTTGAAGTAATCACAATATATAACTGTTCATTTTTCAAGATTTACCTGTTCTATTTATTAGTACAGTTAATGCTTTATGTATAAATGTCAAACTGGATAAGTAAGCAGCCGTGAATTGTACTTAAGTTTTTTTTTCCTCAAAAAGTTTCATTAAAGTACACTTAATTGTTGTTTCAAAATTTGTGAACAAAAATTTATGTTTGAATACAAGAAATAATTTCAATTAACGTACCCTCTTTCAGGTGCATCTGCCGGGAAACAAACAGAAAAGTCAGTGAACATTTGAACAAAGTTAATAATTATTTGAAATTCAAAGTAAACATTTGAATCACCAATCAATAATTATTGGAACCTAAGAAAATATTTGAAATTCCAAGTAACAATTTCGAAAACAATTTGAATTTTCTGAAATGGACAAGCATATGAAGTTGGTGAGTCCAGATTATAGCAATAAAGAATTTTCATTGAATGATACTCATCTAATTTCATTTTGAAATTGTGTTTTATGATTGCATTTATATTTATATTACATTTTTGTGTTTATTTTACAATTCCACTGATACATTTATGTGTTGATATATGTACTGAATTTTTTTTCTACATGACATTCATGATATTGCAAATATGAACATTTCTCGTTTCCCCATGTATTTATGTGAATATTCTGGCATTAAAACATTTACTTTGCAATCAAACATTTTGAATATCGTGCATCCTTCCCTACCCATCTCAGCTCTTTGAATTGAATGTTTAGCACCTGAAACCCTTATTTAGTCTCAATGAAAACATTCCTTGAAGTATGAATTATAATGACAAATGCTGGACTCTAAACCCAGTGACTTAGGCAAGGCCCAAGGAGAAGCAACCCCTATTACGCGAAGCGAAACGAAAGAAAATACTGAACTCGCAAAAATAGTACAAGAAAACCAAACGAAATAGATACCACCCTTCCGTCACAAAATTTTTTCTTTAGAAAAAACTTTAACTTCTGATAATAACTCTTTTGGCGAAAACTCTGGAACAAGCAGTTTTCTTGATAGCGGCTGCAACTCTTTTATATACGATTCGAGCATTATTACGGGATCCGCGAACCAAGACAGAACTCTATAGAACGAAAATACCTGCCTTGACATCGAAGATTCAAGTTTGTTAAGCAGTACAATAAATACTCAAATAGATGAAACGATAATCAATCTAAAAGGAAATTCCTTTACGCGTACACCTATTATTAGTAACGACGATAGCGACGACGACAACAGCGAAACCGAACAATTAAATCAAAATAACAATAATATCGTTAGAGAAAACGCTGTCCCAATAATAACGATGACTACTTAATAACCAACAAGAATCATTGAGGGACGCTTTAGAAGTAGTCCCTATGTTTGACGGAAGTAACATCTCTTTATCACACTTTATTAAGGGGTTTCCTCGATGTAAAGGCAATATTGCGAACAGCCCCCGCTCAAGAAAACCTGGCTCGCTGATTAAGAGGAAAATTATCGGGTGAAGCGCGAAGGTGCACTTATGGCTCCACCTACGCAATTATTCAAGAATTATTTGTAAATTGAAAAATGTTCATGCCCCCGCTGAAAGCGTTTATCAATTACAAGGTGAATTAGGGAACTTGTACATGTGGCAACATGAAAATGTGCCCTCCTATGCCGCAAGAATAAAAGATTTGCTGACAAAATCGAAGACGCTCACAGAGAAAGTAATAACGGACAGGTAGATGACACGTTCAAAACAAGTTTAGAAAGAGACGTAATCCAATGCTTCATTCGCGGTTTACGTCCTGAATTAGAAATCCTCGTCAAAGAAGAGCCAATGATTAGCGAAGTAATGAACGACACCATAGAGTCGAGAGAAAACTAGCGGCTTGCTCCGCATTGAAGAAGGAAAATCCAAGAACCAATAACTTGAATAAGAATGCAACCGATAAACCTAATAGGATTTATGTGACACGAAAAGTGTGTTTAATTTGTGAAAAATCAGGTCACATAACTGAAAAATATTTTCATTCAGAAAAAGCTCAAGAAGCAGTTAATAATGAACTGTCACAAGGGTTTCATGGACAAAAGCAACAACGACCATGAAATAAAAATAACAACTTCCCAAGAAATCTCAATTACAATAGTGGACACAACTTTCCAAGAAATCCTCACTACAATAATGGTAACAACTTCTCAAGAAACCCCAATTACAACAATAATACAAATTTCTCAAAAAATCGAAATCCCAATAGCAACAACTTCTCGAGTGACAGAAATAATGATTATAACAATACCCGTAACAATCAAAACAATGACTACAGTAATAATTTTTCAAGAAACAGCAATTACAACAATAACAGACTAAACGAAAGTTTTGATTCAGGAATATTTGAAAATAAGAATTAACAGAGCAGAAATGATCAAGAATACTCCCCTACTTCAGAAATAATTTGTGATTACTGCAAGAAAAATGGGCATATGGTAAGAAGTTGCAAATGACGACTAAAAATCAACAACGACCACTAGAACCACAGCTCCAGGGAAACCCCAATGGTCTCCCCAGCCTGGATGTACTGAGGGAAGCCTAAACCAAAAACAAGAAGCATCCACCTCAAGCAATCAAGCAACTATCAAAATTAATTTATCCAATTCTAGTAAAATCCCGTCGATCATAATATCGGCCGAAGGCTTTAAAACCCCATTACGTATGATAATTGATACCGGTGCAGGTCGAAACTTAATAAAATTAAAATCAATAGAACCCAAGATACCAATAGATAAAAATCGTGTTAAGCCTTACAGGAATGAACAATTTACCACTCTAATATTGGAACAATAACAACTGAATATTACAAGATATCCAACGATATTTAACATCTTCCCCAATGAAGTCCCGACTGACGAAGATGGAGTACTAGGATCTGAATTATTTTGCGACAGTAAAGTAAACGTGAATTACACTTTAAAATGCCTGGCAATAAAAAATAATAATCATCCTTTTGAATCAAACCAAATACTAACAATCCCAGCTCGAACAGTCATAACATCTTTTGTTCATATTGCAAACGCCAACAAGAATGAAGAATATATTCCACGATTGTACATAGAAGACGGAATCTATGCAGAAGATGCAGTGGTCAGAAATTATGAAGAAAAAGCATATTTAACGTTCGCAAATATCAACGAAACGTCAGTAACAATATTCATCCAAACGATTAAACTAAAGGAATTTGAAGAATTAAACTGTAATAGGACCAAGGAATTTAGTGACTCTTAAGAACTAAGCGATGATGATATATCTAATAAAATACTAAATAATTTCCTAAAAACAGATAACTTTTTTCACAATCGATGCGAATTTCTCAATATTACGGGTATAGATAGAGCGGAATGTATAAAAAACTCCTGCGTTTGAACCATATAAATTAAGACGACTACGAACACATACAAAGATTGATAATCAATCACGCAGACCGATTTCAAATTTCAGGAGAACCCCTTGAAGCCACTTACGTGTTACAACCCTAAATGTCAACCACAGATGATTGCCCAATCTTTTCACGACAGTATCGTTTCTCCCCTGTTCACAAAGAAGAAATCACGAGACAAGTTGACGAATTATTAGAAAACGGTATGATGAAACCCTCACAATAAACATATAACACTCCCTCCTGGATAGTTCCTAAGAAACCAAACTCACAGGGTAAAATAAAATGGAGAATGGTCCTTGACTTTCGAAAATTAAATGACAAAACTATCGGAAAGTCTTACCCACTGCCGAACATAAGTGACGTACTTGATTCACTAGGATCTACAAGATATTTTTCGGTATTCGATTTAGCCACCGGATTCCACCAAATAAAAATGGATTCAAAAGACTCCAATAAAACCGCGTTTTCTACACCACACGGTCATTATGAGTTTGACCGAATGCCCTTTGGATTAAAATCAGCCCCAGCAACTTTCCAAAGGATGATGGACTCAACTTCAACAGGATTTATTGGAACCGAACTTTTTGTATATCTCGACGATATTGTTATATATGCTGATAACCTAGAAGAACATGAAAGAAAATTTAAAACCTAGAAAAACGTCTTAGGAACGCAAATTTACGATTACAGCCCGACAGATGCGAGTTTCTGCGAGTTGAGGTAAATTACTTGGGACACATAATTGATAAAGATGGAGTCCGCCTATACCCCAGAAAAGTGAGTTTTCAAAGAATTCCCAGTCCCAGAAACATACAAAAATATCAAACAATTCCTAGGGTTAGTAGGATACAACCGCAAATTAATAGACGGATTCGCAAAAATTGCACAACCCCTACATAAACTTCTAAGGAAGGATACACCCTTCGAATGGACTGAAAAACAACAAACAGCATTTGATATTTTGAAAACAAAATTATGTGAAGAACCATTTTTACAGCGACCGAACTTTACTCAACTCTTTCTAGTCACAACAGACGCCTCAGGAGTTGCAGTAGGAGGTATATCATAGCAAGGCAAAATAGGAAAGGATGAATTAATAAGATACCTTTCACGTAGCCTAAGTGACATTGAAAAAAATACAACACCTATGAGAAAGAAGCACTCGCAAAAGTTTTTTGTGTAACTCAACTTCGCCACTATCTATATGGAAGAAAATTGACCCTCGTGACTGAGCACAAACTATTAATTTGGTTCCAGACTTCCAAGGAACTTTGCTCGCAATTCTCCCGCTGGAAATTAAAACTCGTAGAATACGAATATGGTGTTATTTATAAAGCAGGAAAAATGATCGTCAACGCGGACGCTCTTTTGAGAAATCCTGTTTCTAACGAAGAAAATCATTCTAAAACACAAGAAATTAACACCTTCATGACTTCTGAAGAAATAAATGTTGAAATGAATGAAGAAGCCGCTCAAACCAATACAATGCTCACCAAGGACACTGATTCCAATTCTAGCAAAATGTCCAATGACTCACAATTTGACATTAATTCCGAAATTCCAGAAACATTTCATAATTAGTCCGGCAATTCCGGACCACAGATTTTCATCCATAATCAAATGAACCACTCGAGCGTTCGCATCACGTTTTAGGTGAATACCTCAAACAATTTGTTTCTAAAAATTTAGAGTAGGACGATTAGCTTGAATTAGCAATGTTCTTATATAACACAAGCGTACATGAAGGCACAAAATGGACCCCTTATAAATTTGTTTTTGGTAAATTATCTCGTGAACCCCATCACAACAAGAAAAACAGCAAACATATGACGATTACTCAATAGATTTTGTAACACCGCTTCACGAAATGAGAGCACAAGCGAGACAAAATCTCATAACAGTAGAAGAAAAATCTAAAGTGTACCACGATGAGGAAACAAACCCTTTAGGAGTAAAAATTGGAGATAATGTATTTCTATTAAGAGGAGGAGAACTAAAAAAGCTTGAAAGTCATCACACAGGCCCTCACGAAGTATTAGACGTATTAGGTAAAGGAATCGTAAAAATTAATATGCGAGGAAGAAAAACTGTAGTACATGTCAATAGACATGAAAGATCACACATAAATATTCAGAAATAAAAACAAATGCATCCCTTGCATCTTTTCAAGATGGATTCGGTACAATATCAACGCATTAACTCATTGATGACTGTAATTTGTCATAAAATCGATTTATTTTGAATCTGGCCACATTTGATTCACAAAGAACTTTTCGATAGATAATCCCAACATCTCTAGATAGGCAGCAAATCTTGCAATTCAAAATATCATTCTCGAAATAATGACAGAAGGTAAAAATTAAGGATTGAGTGGTTATAAAAACTTTAATTATATGCTTGAGACTATCACTAGATACTTTAGCATACATGGAATGAAATGAATAAAATCAATGAATCATTATTTAATAATCGCAAGCGCATTGACTCTCGGATAGGCGTATTTGGCAATCAAGATGATATAATTTTTTATTGCTATTAGTTTTCTTGAATTTCCCATATTGTTCTATTATAATACTCTCCTTTCTTTTTAGATATTCGAGAAGAAAACTGAATCATCCACTACTAATTGGAATTTTTCTGATAATATTCCAAATATCCGAATAGGGTCCCTTATAAAAATATCCCAATTTTGCATTCACCAGGAATTTTCTTCGAGCCAGTTCTCGATTTTCGAGTTTTTTCTAAAAACTTCCACTTTCTATCATATGTCGAAATTTCAGAAATCTACGATCCAAAATATCTTTTGACTGAAAATATAAGGAACTTTTTGGATATTGCATGAATACTGTAAAAACAGAAAATTTCAATTTGAGAAATCAAATAACAAAACTTGATAAAAGAATTTCATATTTCCTGGATTATATTTCTATATAGCACTTAAAACAGATAAAAAACAAATATCTCAAAAAATCCGACATAACAGTAAAGTGCAAGGATCTGCATTTCCCTGGCAAAAAGGAAATACATATCTCATTAGAAACCCATTCATACAACAAATAACAAATCTTTCGGGAATTCTTTCAGAATCAATATCATTTGAAGACAAACATAATGATCAAAATATTACCGAATGTCGAACTATTGCAGCAAACTGGTTATTCAAATGAAACGAAGCTTCTAATTCTTAACTCAGCCTATGACATGGCCTGTCCAACGCTCTTTCTCACGCGATTAACGGCCAGTGAGATCCCCTTCTATTCTCAGGCCCCCTGTTGGACCCACTATTTGACTCTCAATCTTTACACTTCCCCATTCGTTTCTTTTTTCGCATTTTGGAAATACTTCCATTATCTAAAATCTTATATTTTATTCAGGAAAATCAATTGATTTTTCCATTAAGAGTTCCCATCTGCCCTTTAGATGAATCTACATAGAACAACAAATGACTTACCTAGCAGTATCCTGTTCTAATCATACCTATTTTACAGTGGGAAATAATTTCTTTGAATCATGTTACCAAACGACACTCGAAACAGTCTGTGACTTAGAAGTTCCAATTTTCAATATTTCAATGAATCCTGTTTGCGAAATAAAAATTTTTACTAAATAAAATCCCTATAAATGATAATTTTACGTTAATTTCGCTGATTACCCAATGTAAACTCCACTAAAAGTTCATTACTGTTAGTTTTATTCTATCTCCCCTATTAAACAAATTTAATTACTTTGTCCAAATGATAAAAAAAGTATTCCTCCGAAATCCAAAATATAGGAATATTACAAATACAATCAGATTGTAAAATGAAACCTGCAAACCCTTTCTCTTATCCACGCTATAATCTTAAGGAACTAGATTATTCTATTCCTCTACCAAAATCGTCTCTCGCTCTCACTTACGTCACGCCCTTTTCAATTAACTAATCCATACAGTCACTCGAAATGTTTGAACCAAACATCTTTCAGTTAATCCATTAGCATGAGCATGAGCAAAAATATGATTGTAAACTCGATTGGCACTCCATCGCAAAAATAGAAAAAAATAATCTAAATTGTGAAATCTGCAAAGACGAAATTGTGTACCCTTGTTGTAAAGCGTACGACTGTTTAAAATGCATTGAACAATTTTTAATAAACAAAGAAATAATAGAGAAAGGAAACAAAGTAGAAGTAACCTCACAATTGCATGCCTAATTCTCACTATATTTTTTTCTATCATTCTATTCAGCCTACGTTCAAGTATTGGAAAAACAATCATTTCTCAAACTAGCCCTGTAAGCAAATAATTGGATGGAAAATGTGTAGGACTGTTTTTCTAACTTGCCTGCATCTGGTGGAAAACGATAAATAAATTATAATGCTTTACTCATCTAGAAATCACTGACAAACAACAAAAAACAACAAAAAGATAACGAATACTACCATACGATTCCTTTTTATCATGTATTCTTTTCAAGACAATTTGCAAATATTGTTTCACCTTGAACCATAACAACAATTTAAAAAAAAAGTAAAAGGAAAAACAAACTAAAAAAAGACGAAAGAAAGTGAAAGATAAGAGGGAGAATGGAGGTTGCCTAATTGGTTTATGGTGCGGCGAGAGCTTTGGCTGATTCAAATCGAAGGCTAAAACCGACGATGGATCAAAAGACCAAAAAGCG
>JAUMHM010000031.1:16085273-16100207 GCA_032362435.1 Melikaiella ostensackeni
CTCGCCAAATTGATTACAACCAGTATTCGCAACGATTTAATTGCGGTGGTTGTATAAGGTGAGTCCCACATCAATTCTCCAGCATTTTCAAGATGTACTTTTGAAGAATATAGATTCAAATTTGCCTATTTTTTGGTCTCAAAGATTTTCGTAATATACTTTTGATAAAAAATTAAAATTTGTATCACTGGGATGTAAGAATCGTATAAAAATGAAATGTATTTGGAAATTTCAACACTCATTTTTTTTCAAAAAAGACTTTACGAATCCAATTTTCCCGACTTTTCGCGAGGTAGCAAATTTAGTTAATCATTATGAATTTAATTTTAAGTGGGCTGTTGGATTTGCGAAAGTTTTGCTTTATTTCCGCAGCCAAAATTGAGCAACAAATTACGTGACCTCATATCAATTCATTTCCGGATATCGTACACGGGGGCAAATTTAAATCAATGTTTTGATAATTATGATTTATCACCAGTTATATTTGCGGAAATTTTGCATTATTTCTAACAGTGAAAAAACTGCGAAATTTAAAAAAAAATAAAATTTGACAGAGTTCCCGAAATCTTAGGTGGGGGCAAATTTCATATGTTTTTCAGGAAATCACTCACTTCGTTTCCGATTGATTTTTGAAAGTTTTACATTATTTCCATAGTCAATATATGTTACCAAATCAATGTTTTTATGAAAATTGAAAGAAAAATTACGTTGCCGGCATCGGCAGAGGCGGCAAAGTTTCGCCAAGGCTTATAGCATGTGAAGAAACGTTTCTCTACGCTTGCGACTGTTTTGTACTTTGTCTCGTCAAGTTAACAACAAAAGTATAAATAAATAATTTATTAACTGTGATGCCGACCTTGTAAATGTTGGCAAAATTGGGAAACGACGAAACATGATGTTTCCTTCGTTTTCACCATATTTCGACTGTTTTGCATTTTTTCTCTAGAAAATAACCACAATTGTTTATAATTCACATTTTCCACAATGTTGTGAACCTCTTAGGTGGCTTAGCCTACATATTACATATTACATACTTAGCCTTACATATTATTTTTGTTTGAAACAATGTGTGAAAATTTTTTTTCAAGAATGTCGATGGCCTTTCTTAAAAGTGTCAAAAGATCGTCACAACTTTTCACTAACTATGGTTCGCATAGGGTGAATTGGGCAAATAAATTTGAAAAAAGAATTAACATGTTGTGTCTCAAGTAAGGAAATTAAATTACCCGAAAAATGGACCTTAATTTATTCATGACAACCAGTAAGTAATTCAAAAATGAACGCCACTAATTAATTTCGACTACCCACAATTCTAATTTTTTCATTAGTTTATAATATTTTTCTGAAATAGTATATTATGCATCAATACACGAGTCGTAAGAAATCTCCTCCTCCTTGGTGCATACGATATTTTTCATAATAAATGTATTATTTCAAATACGATTAGAACACAGGTGGGTTGGTCTCATCAGTCAAACAATCTGTCAGAGCGATCAGCTAATCGCTTGATAATTTTCCTCATTCACCCCTGAAGTCACTTTTTACCTTATTTACATGCTTTTACTTTTTTTTACTGTAGAAGGTACTTCTTACTCCCTAGGGACTGGAAAGTAGAACCTTAGCCCCGCTTCATAGGCATTAAAAGGGGCTAAAATCATACATGTGTTATGAAAAATAATATTAATTTGACTTAGGGTCAACCAGGGTAATTATGGATCATTCGGGGTAAATATGGATCAATTTTATGCTCCACAATTCAGTCAAATTTTATTATTTTGTAATGAGACTTTCTGTACACCTTATAAGCAATATTCTTAGGATATACTGTAAATTCCCATTAAGAAAAGAACATTTTCTACGTAGTAATACCTTGATACCTGGTGCATGAGGGATCCTACTGTTTAAACAATTGCTTTAAAAAATATTTTTTAAGAAATAAAGTAAAAATCTATGAGTCTTACCCTTTCAAAATAATTATTTTATAAAATAATATTCTATATTACAGCTAGCTAGAATCCAGAAAAATGGCCAAAAGTCAAAAAATATATTAACAAGAACAATTCGATTAATCAAGATTATTTGATGAATTATTAAAATTATTTATAAATTGTAAGATACAAAATGTAACTTCAAATTCCAAATTTAAGAAGCTGAATAATAACTGATGCTTCGGAATTTACTGTGTTACAGAATGTCATCTGAAGTGTAATTAACAAAATTAATGTTCAAATTTTTCCAACAGAATGCAAAATGTATTCGAAATTGCAATTCAATATTATGTACTTCTGCGTCAGAATCTGAAGCTAGAATAAATTTCGTCTTGAAGGTAACCTAAATTCCTAGAATTACATATGTAAGATTGTAAATTCTATTAGAAACAGTTTTCATTTTCAGTTGAAACAATGCACCTTACTATTAACGAGGCGGCAGTCGAGTAAGTATAATAGGGAGATGAGAAGTCAACATAAAGTTAATTCATTATCAAGCAGGGAAATGTAGATTCAGGATTAATTAAGACACCGAATGTCGAAATACTGCAAGAGCAGGAAATTATGAAAAGGCGCAACAAAAGTTAGATGGGAATGACAAAGAAAGAGGCAATTAAACCTTAGTAATACAATTATATTATTGGCGAAATTTAATAGTAGGGATATTAAAAAAGACATCAATTAAAAACCCTCTAATGTTGATATCTTTTACCATTTACTTAAATAGTCACAATTCTCCCGAGAAAAATTGTACGAACTTCCCAGACTCTACAAATTAACTGTTTCATGACAATGAAACATACTCTCATTAATTTTCGCGCTTAATCTCGACGCACCGAAGTAAATTATTTTTCCTCCCAACAGAATGCGCCCTATTCTACGATCGCTTCATTGTCTACCCAATTTTCATCTCCTAAAATGGTTCAGATAAGAGGATAAGATAAAATGTTAATACAATACAAAGGAGAAGCAAAAAAAAACGGTGAAAAATTTTGACGTATATTACTTATCGAATAACTCGAACCTCAAACTATTCAAGATGCTGTACTCTTCGCATAAATATCAATTGCATGAATAAAAAAGCAGATGAGCAAAAATCTAAAAATCAGAGGTCGTTTAAGCGGATAAATTTGTTAAATGAAAGTTTTTAACTCGACTGGAACTACGAGAAGCGGTATTTAAAAGAACGAAGGCTAACTATTTTTCATGTATAACTGTTGAGAAAAACTGCAAGAGTATTCTTATGGTTTTAAAAGACGAATTTGTCATTCTCATTTACATGATCGATTAAAGATTACAGATTGCAAAAACGAGGTATTTCAGAGACGAAGTGTTGCATGAAAATGTATTCTTAGAACGCAAATGTACCTTTCTCCAAGTGGAAGGAAAACGATGTCAAATATTAAATTAATTCAATCTGTATATCTGAAGATACGTCTGATATAACAGCTTTTTACTTTGTTACTTACTTACATAATTTATGATGCATTCCTGAAATGAAAAAATCTGCAATATCTTTAACCATTTTAGACTCGAATCAACATTAAAAATTATTAGAGCTTTTATCGTTAGAAACCATTCATCGCAAAAAAAAATTTCTCTTTCAACAAGAAATACACATAGATTTTTTCACAAACTATTCGTGATAATGAAATAGTCCAGAAGATAAATGTTTCAAATCTGTAACTGTCTTCTGTTTAAAGCTTCGAATTGAGAGCTATTTGATTATAAGCACTTGGACATTCTTGGAATACCAAATGTTTCCAAATGAAAATTGTGGAATTATAAATGCCGAAATTTGAAATTGTTTGAAGTGTATTGATTTTTTTCTTTTCGAGTGACAAAAAATAAGAACTTTATGATACCGTAAGCTGGGGATAAGAGGCACGTATGTGGGCAAAACGGCACACTCTTAATTCTGTATTTAAGATGCAATAATGCTTCTTCCAAGTTTTTCAATTAATCTTTTGCAATTGCTAGTTGCATGCCTTTATATTTCTTACCTAGAAGAAGCAAGTATCGCATTCAGAAATTCAGGATAAAGGGTGCGCCACTTTTTCCTACACGTACCGCTTAGCCCCAGTTTACGGTATCCATATTTGGTTTAGTTACTAAATTTTCGTGTACCCTTCCATTTAAAAGGAAATATTGTTTGATTCTCAAGGATAAACAATTTTTGATGAATCAAATTAAATTTGAGCTGCTTCTATTTACGATTATTCAGAATTGATGTCGTTCAATTTTATAAACACTTCAGCTTCAAAGGTTTTGATTTTTTCAATTACTTACAATCGGATTATATATTTTCAAGTCAAACGCTAAAAATGTTGCTAGTTTTGATCGAAAATGTACAATTTAAAAATTTTTTTTGAATTGCAAATTTGTATTGGTTCAGTTTTGAAATCTCAAAATTTGAAGTTGCTTCTCCGTAAAATATAATTTTTTCTCTTTGAAAAAGTTGAGAAATTATTCGAATTTAATGGTAAAGTGACGCGAATATTCGTATACTTTTTTTTGTAAACCATAAGAATGAATACAATGACACAGAGTTCGTGGAGTTAATAAATTTTTTTACACTGTCTGCAAAGGAATGTCACAAAATTGTGTTTTTTTGAATAAACCTTGACACTTTTATCTCTAAACATTTTCTTAATTTGTCCAGTGATATACCTACATAATACCTATAAATGTCATGATTTTGATCATTTATTATTATTATTACTTATTTTTTTGGCTTTTCTCTCGGGTGAACCTGAGCCACGGACCAAGTCAAGTGACTGTTGAGTTAAGGATGTTGAGAATTCAATACAATAATAAAAGGAGATGTTTTGGGCTTCAATCATGTGCAAAACTTCGAATTTTGACTTTTGAATCTTGTCATTTGCGGAAACAGGACGCTCTGTTTTAGCAAAATATTGGATACATCTTTGTCCACTTCATGTTCTTCTAACGTATTGCGATACTCGCCGTGGATAGCTTTTTGCCTTTATTGCGTTTCCAATTCCTCTATGGTCTTTGCCCTGATATTCGAGGCTTTCTCTGAGGACATTTCAAGGCATGTAATCGAGATCTGCTTCACAGATGGTGTTGTAAGGCGCAACATCTCGCTTGCTGTTAAGATAGTCTCGCAACTGTATAACTTGTGATATACACAGTTTCTTGACATTTACAACGCCTCGACCCCCTTTATGTCGTGGAAGAACTACCAGTTCAATTGCCGAAATACTGTGGTGCATTCGGTGCTTAGTCATTTCAACGCGAAAGGATCTGTTCACCCTTTCAAGGTCGGTGTTCGACCATTTGATGAGCCCAAGAGAGTACATCAGGATAGGGATTGCATATGTGTTAATAGCCCTGACTTTATTGGTTGAATTGAGAGAACTCTTCAGAACCAATCTGAGTCCCGTAGCGAAGGCAGTCATTAGGCTTTTCTTAACTATCCTATGCTCAATACACTTAGACTCAAGGATACCCAGATATTTATATAACTTACCCTCAACCATTGCCTCGATGTAATCCTCGTTCTCGTCCTCTAATTCTGCGGTCCCTATTTCTCCCCTGATCACATGAACTATTCTGCATTCATCTAGTCTAAGCTCCACGTGGATGTCATCGGAAAATTGCTTTATGACATGGATCACTTGCTGTAGTTTCTTCTAGTTTTTTGTTTAAACTAGGGTACAGTTTTGAGTCATTCAAGTACAGAAGATGGGTCAGTTGATGACCATTCTCGTTATCATATAATCTGAATCCATGAGATATACTATTTAGTGTTCTGTCAATACATTGATCGCTAAACAGATCCATAATGCACTAAATGAGTCTCCTTGAAAGATACCTGTCGTAATGCGAATTAATCTAGTTATCCTTGGCTGCCCATGATCAAAATACTTCATTCTTGTTCCCCAAAGCATCGTCGTGCAACGTGAGAAGTCAATGATACGTGGGCAGACCTTGGAAACTTTTAATACTTCAAGCAAATAGTCGTGTGATACCGAAGGGAACGCTTGCTTGTAGTCAGTATAAGGCATGTACAATTTTCTTTGATGTTTTCTAGCTTGCGTCATGGCCACAGAGTCTATGGTGACTAGATCTTGACTGCCCCGCGAGTTTTTGCAGCATTCTTTTTGTTCTTCTGTTAGAATGTTATTCTCGTCGCAATGAGAGTGAACGTTATTTGCAGTCACAGCTGTAAGGCACTTATAAATCGTTGGGCGACAAGCTATCGGTCGAAGTTCAGATGGATTTTGAGTGTCTGGTTTTTTAGGCGACACATACGTGGTAATTTTGCGCATAAAGCCTGGCATCAGGTCTGGTTATTCGATGATCTTTTGAGAACACCTTGCCAACGCAGGAGGAACACTCGTCAGGTACTTGTACCAGGAATTGTACACCAAGTCAAATCTCGGGCTTTTTAGTTACTTGCCCTTCTCAAAACCGCTGAAAAGTTTGATTCCTTGATGTTAGTAGGTACCATTATACGGTTATTGCTTGCGCTCTGTTTCTTTAGTTGGAGCCATGGCTTCCAATTGAGGAACTTCGGTGTCTTGCTGGATATTTTTCTCTTCACTTAGTTCACGGTAGAACCTCCCTTCATCTACCTGAAAGGTTTGATTTTGCTGCCTTCTTGCACTTCTCTTATTGTACCGACGCAGTCTAGCAGTAAGAACTTTAAGTTTCTGCCGTTGGGAGTTTATAATATCATCTAATACAGCTGGTGCTAATGTCTCGATGTTCCGAGGAGGATGATTTTAGTAACATGGCGTATCAGCTTTCTGGTTTTTTTTCTTACTTATATTGAGTTAATTGATCCAATCTGCTCCTCACGTTGCTAACATCCTTATCCAGCCTGATTTTCCATGGTGGATGTCGCTCCCTTGCTGAGGCAAAGACTGCGTTTGTAGGCCTAGTTCTTTGGCTCAATGTTCTGACGACTGCCACGGCCACAAGGTACACAAGAGTTTGCACCTGTAACGCAGTTAGTTCTGCGTTCAAACGCATTGGCAATATCTTGTTGTTAAGGTGCCCTATCAGCGCATGCAGATTCCTCCTAACGAAGATCTCCGGCAGAGAATGCCTTTGTGTTGGTGCTACATCCCTAAACTCTAGTAGAGCTTAACAAAAATTCCTTTCAAGGTACTTCAGTTTTTCTAGGATTTCGCTGTTTACATCAACGTAGGATGTGGTTCTAGCGAACCGTGCACTTGTTCTCCATTATTTCTAGCACCCATGTTTTCAGCTTCAATCACCTTTTCATTATCCACTTATTGCATAGGGATTTCATCAATAAGAGGCTGTTGTTTTACTTCTATTTTGATGGTAGACGTTACAACTGCTGGAAGCAGTTTGTTGATAGATATTGAGTGTTTTTGGTCTGCTAGATTCTATTCCTTTATTATTGCGGCTAGATGCGGGTACTTAAGTAAAGAGAGACGATGATGTTCCCTCTCTTTACTTTTCCCACTATTCTGCGCCAAAAAATAAAGGCGCATAACATCTCTGCTCATATCGTATGTCGATTTTAATCGCCTTCTTGATTGATGAATCTCTCCTACTGCCTGTGGTTAGGTCAGGCCATCTGCCTCTGGAGGATGTGGTGGCACTGGATCATCATCAGGTTGCGCAGGAACATTAGTAGCAAGATGATGTTGCATTGCCACACCGGTCGCCGTTTGATCCTGCGTTGAAGCTTTCTCTAACCGATGTTCATTATCAACGTTTTCCCCCACCGACTCAACCTATCATTTAATCTTTATTGCTCGGTCTTCTGATATGAGCAGATTATTTCTGATGTCCTTAACCTTAGTGATAAGACCTCTTACTGCAACTCTTTGTATTTCAGGATACTTCGCGGCGAACTTTATCCTACAATTGTGTCCCTATTCGCGTTGAGTTTCAAACTTCGCGCTTTCATAATAGAGACGTATCAATTCTTCTATCATGGTTGTATTCCAGTTGATGCTGTTCCACGGTATTCCTGTTGAGGTGGTTGGCTGCAATTCGCTAATGCTAGCGAAGGCATTCCCATCAGGCACAGTTGATATTCCACTGTTTGCCGTTTGTTGCAGATGTTCTTGCTGGCCAGATTGTTGGTAGATGAGATCTGCCTGACCATCACGCAACTCACCATCACCACCGTCCCGCATGCTGTGACACTCAGCGGTGGCTCCAGAGACGCCCACACTATCCTCGGGAAGCGACCATCGTTTCAATATATTTCATAAACTGTATATTTTTATGGGTTCGTTGTTCCTTTCAATCCTTTTCCTCTTTGTTCTCCGCCTGTTTGGCATGGGAAACTCTGTTAGTGGCAATGCTAACGCCAACATAGCCGTCAAAGTCATGAGAGGAAAGCTCAAGCCCTACCGCGACGCCAACGCGGGTACACCTTCGGAAGGGTTATTATTATTATTATTATTATCATTATCATAATTATTGATATTATTATTACTATCGTTATTATTTATAAAAATTATATCTCAGGCTTAAATGGTTACAGCCCCATATGTCGAAGACACTTTTTGAGTTAGATATTTGTACCAAACTAAATATTCTACGTGAGGCTATTCCGGCTTATATCATCAGTCACTGACGCATTCTGGTAATGCAATCAAGTGATCTGATGAAAATGATATGCCTAATTTGACATATTGGGTAGTCTAGTATAATTTTTACCCCACCATCCACGAGCTGGGTTGCAGCCAAGTGCATGATGGGGGAACCTACAGTCTGAGATGGAATCTGAACCACCAGAACTTTGGTAAAAGTACATGAGAAAATTTTCAGAGATACCGGCTCAGGGAATGAATCCCGGACCTCCACCAAGGCTCCCTATTTTTATTATTATCATTTTCATTGTTATTATTGTTATTATTATTATTATATAGCAAGGGTGGGTAAAGGAAAGTAGGTGAAGAGGTAGGGCTGATCAATCTCTCTAGCCCATAGGAAGATCCATACTCTTTATCCCAACCACTTCCACTAAGCAAAGCTCTTCACGAGGGCCCATAAGTATCCAGAATCTTCTATTTCAGGCACCACTATTGCTTTTAAAAACAATTGTCCTACGAGAATATAGCACAGTGGGTGCAAGCACATAATTATGTATTGAAAGTTTAGCTTTATTCATTACATTATTACTTCTACAAGTGGCTCGTACACTACCGATACCCTTTCTACTCCCGTTTATACGTCTGCATCTCTCTATTTCTCTCTTTCCGCCAGCAGTGAATAAACTTTCAAGATACACGAAATCATCCACTTTGTTTTATCCTCTCTTCGCTTGAGGCAATGTTGCATACCGCTTTTTTTTTCCTTTTTTCGAACTGAGTAATTTTATTTTTTCACGTTAATATTAAGACTCATACAATTCATGCTGGATCCAGTCTGCTCATCATTCTCTGCTAATCATAGACTGATTCTGCCGTAACAATCTTATCATCTGTAAACGCCACTCCACGCACATTTGCTGTTCCGAGATCAACACCTTCTTTGTCTGAGAGAGCTATTCTCAGAAACTTGTCCATGTATGGAAAAACATAACGCAGCCTTGCATCACGACCTGTCTAATATTAAACCAATTTCTCAGTTGTTCATTTACTCTTGCACTCGCTTTACTGCCATTATATATTGCTCTTATTGTTTTTAGAAGCCAACCATTCACTCTACACTCCTTCAGTACTCCCCAAAATTGAGTTCTATCCACCTTATCGAGAATTTTTGCCAGTTCATCAAATGCACCCACAGTAAATCCCAAATATATTTTTTGTCTGAACTTGAATGAAAACGTTGCAAACAATTGTCAACTACAACTATCCGACATTGGATAAATTTTATTTGGAGGTGGATACACAACCGCATTCACGATTTGATATGTAGTTGGCAATAGTTTGCAGCATCTTTATCCAACTTCATATAATAAAATATCTCTGAGATTCACTCTGCAGGAAACTTTTTTGTTTACTCTCAAACACTCTTCTATGATTTGACTCAAGCTAAATATTTGATCGGCACATGATCTCTCTAGCATAATTCTACATTGGACTTCCCATATTCCTTCTTGAGTTATTCCCATGGCCTTACCAATAAGTATTTGGGTAAATATATGGCCCACGGTACTTAGTTATCGCTCCATAATAAGTAAAGTCATCTTTATCACCCTTTCCCATGTAGAACGGAGTGGTAAACGCCTTTTTTCAATCAATTAGAACTTCACAGTTGTCAGCACATATATTCATGAATTAGCTTACACTCACAAACAAATATTCGCCACCGCTCTTAAGCATTTTAGTGGTGATACCATCCACGTCAGCAGCCTTACTATTCTTTAGTTTCTTGATAACAAATATAATGTCGCGGAGATCGATTCTTCTTTCGCCACCTACAACGGGATTGTGTAGCGTATCTTCTTCTGTGCACAGTTGTTATGCTCTAGAGCTTGACCTCAATACAATTTCTCAAAGAAGTCATTTAAAGAGTCTTTCGCTTTGTTCACTTCTCATACTATTTCACCACCAGCATTCTTAATTCCGATAAATTCAGTGCTTATACTTTCTTTCCTTATCTTCTCAAGCCATATTCAAAACAATCTTTTATTTCCTTCAAAATCATTCAGAATTTTATATATCTTCTTCCGCTTTGATTTCATCCCTGCTTTCTTTGACTAGTATGCCTATAAAAAATAAAAATGAAGAAGGGAAGGAAAGATATATCTTCGTGAGGGTATAATTTCATGATGGCACATAATGTTGGTATAGGTTGCAACAGTTTTCACTAAGGTCGACCGCACGTCTCTTGAGGACCGGTAGACTTCAGAGGCTGGTCACGTTCCAACAAGAATGACCACCCTGCCCTGCACCCACTCAACGCTAACAATTTATTTGCGACGCAGTGAACTGCCCTTCGTATTAGACCTTTCGTGATTAGTGCATGTCGCTCGTTATCTCAGCAATGAGTTTTCTTTATTTGATGACGATGACTTCGTTAGCACACTAGAACGTTTCCACTAGAAAACATTAATTGGTGAAACACTCTTACAACTCATGAACTCTTAAACTACATCACAGTAGATTCAAATGATGTTTCTCGTCTAAATTTTCTGCTTTAGATTGAATTTCTTTGAATCTAAAAAAAAACAAAATTATTTTCTTTTGTTTCATCAAAATTTTGAATGCGTTTAATTTTCTCCCGGCTAAATCAACAGAACTTTATGTTAAATTAGAGAAAATGTCATCATACATGAAATTTGGTGACACCAATACCATCCTGCCTTCTAAAATTCTCATTAAATTCAAAATCTAAATCCTTGATCCGCATAAATGAATATGTTTTTATTATTTATTTATCATCCAATACATGAATGAAGTTTTATATTTTGCGAGAATGAATGGGAAGTGTACAATATTTTCGAGCTTCAAATTCCTTGGTAAAGATTTGCAAATATGACGCAAAATATAGAAAAAAATAGTTGATTTGTTATTTCAGTGAATTTTATCATTGTTGAGATATTTTAATTTCACATAAAAATTATCTTCCTGATGAGGTCGAAGAAGGTTTTACTGTAGAACATAAAAGATAAATTTTGCTAACTAACCCTGAAATTTTCAGAGACGGAGCAGCTGAGTAAATCATTTAGAGTTACACTACCTGTCGAATGATATCCATATTTGCGAGATATCCACAAATTACTGTCGGTTTTCAATTCTGCTTAGCTTGATATAATCTACAAGCGTCGATTTCGCGCTAGCGTGAAACATCAATCGACAGATACGTCATTCCTCACAATCATAGTTTTGAACTCTAAACGTTGCGATGCCAGAAATCCTGTATCCTGCAGAAGACCTGTATAGGTTCGCTTAAACGCTTGACGTTCTCGAAACGAAAAATTATTTTACACATTTACTGCAAATAAAAATGAAAATATTATTACATGTTAAAATTCATAAAATCAGCTTTTGATCAATCAATTGCAATAAAAGTTGAGGTCTAAATTTGAATTAGTTATTTTTTACTGATGAGTCCGTAAAACTTAATAATTTAACAGCAAACATAATTGTTTTATAGCTCAAATACACACTTACTAATTGAAATTAGTAAAAATATTAACTGATTCAAATTCAGAGAGTGCTAAACTACCTCTTCATAGAAGATTTGTAAAAGCTAAAATTTTGAAAGTTGACTTTAGGTCAATTTTACATATATTTCATGTCAGAAATCCAAAAATAATATTTTCTTTAAATATGCTGTTTGTGTTGAAAACACTTAACTTTGTTTGTGTTGAAACACTAAGCTCGTATTTCTTATAATTTTCAGAATGTTTTGCAATTTTATTTTACCTGTACCGGTTTTGCATTTACAACCTCGTTTGAATCATGACAACGATAAACAACCTTAAATTAAATTCCTTGTTATTGTAGCTTATTTTCTGATTATGATAGAATCGAACTTTGAGATCGATTTTGAATTATATAAACATAAAAAAACTCAAAAGTGAGCAATCTCACAAAAAGTAATAAGCCTCACAAAATTCACCCTCCTTTAGTCCCTTCGAAGATTTAGATCAGTTGCATGTTCGATCTACGTAGCCCGATATTATATAGAGAGAATTTGATTGGTTTAGGGGATAGCTCGTGATTAAGTAATCTGACTATTGCATGGTGGTGTGAGTTACCATATACATACCATATATGTACTGTGGAAGCGTATTTCCTAAACTATCCGTCGTTTAGGCAATATTCTCTCTTGTTGATCAATCTAGGTACTAATATTGCAGAATCTAATGTTACAATTTTAATTCTATGATATTTACTCTATTTATGAATTACCATTTCCAAAACCAATGATTCGTGATATATTTTTAGTGTATTCAGAAGATATAAAGGAAAACGTTTTATTAACTTTTCCTCTTATTATGATATTATTTTATGTCAAAGACACAGTTAGCTTACATTTTCGAAATTAGGTTTGAGAAATACGAGTATACGACAGTAAATCTAATATTGTATACGTGCAATAAGAAATTCCCTAATGAGGACTTGTGCTCCCATTGAAGTCACTTAATTAAATTATACCACGATGAGCTTTGTTAAGTGCTTTACTCTTGTTGCTTGTAATTAATCAAACTTGATACAAACCTACGCGAGACAAACTTTATTCGCCACAGAAAAGAGACCTATGATATTTTACTATGCTCTCGAATTGAACTTATATAAACAAAAATAATATATCTTAATTATGTTTATGTAGAAAATAATTTTTAAGTCAATTTCAATTTTCATTCAAAAACTTTACTAATAATCGGCACTTTATTTCTGATTGAAAACTACTAGATTGAATTCAGTGGAAAGCTAAAATCGCCTGGGAAAAGGTTCAATGGAAAATTAATCAGAGAAGTTTGAATGCTTTTTAATCATCAGAAATACCCAGTTTTGAGTTGATATTAACCTCTGCGCGTATTTTGTAATGTGTTTTCGCTTATTGCTACTGAAAGCCTCTTTTATGTGAGCTTTTCTGCCTGAATACGTTTTAATTAATTAAATACCATTTAGAAATCACAAAATATGCATTTAATGTTAAATATATATTCATTCTGTCTCAAATGAGATATTAATTAACTTGTATGATACTAGGGGGTCTTACGATAACGTTATTCCAACTAAAACAATAACCACATTACTGAAGTATATATTACATACATTTCTACGGTTTTTGGTTTTAGACATACGGTGACTCCAATTTTCAAACTTTATGCAGAGGAGATCTGATCAACAGAAATTTGTTGTATCAAAACTCATGATAAAGAAAATTTTTCGAAACACATTTCGTGTGAAACGAAAAATGAGTTCCAGAAATTTCACTGCGAGCCGAATGTGAACTGAAACCTTCTTCTATTCATGAAAAAAAGCTTTTGCCAATTCAGCTATCACAGCAGACTAGTGAAAACTTTGGGACTTGCATTTAGTCAACCCAATGAAAGGTTAACCTATCTTTGACGTTTCTGAAGATGTTTTTAGTCAGTTGACTTTAATAATTGTCCTATTTTATGCCGTGATATTCATTACATACATTTCTGCGGTTTTTGGCTTTAGATATACAATGACTAATTTTTGAACTTCATAAAGAGGAGATCTGATCAACAGATATCTGCTGTATCGACTTATGATAAAGAAAATGTTTAAAACAAAATTCGTATAAAACGAAAAATAAGTTCCGAAAATTTAATTTCGAGTCGAATTTGAACCGACACCTTCCTCTACTCATGAAACATGCATTTACCAATTCAGCTGTCGCAGCACGCTAGTAAAAACTTTAGAACTTTCATCTGGTCAACATAATGGAAGTTTAACATATCTTGGATGTTTTTAGCCAGTAGACTTTGATAATTTTTCTAGTTTATGCCGTGATATATATTACATACATTTCTGCGACTTTTGGCTTTATACATACGATGACTCCAATTTTCAAACTCCGTACAGAGGAGATCTAATCAACAAATATCTGTTGTATGGACAATCATGATAAAGAAAACTTTTAAAAACAAATTTCGTGTAAAACGAAAAATAAATTCCAAAAATTTCACTCCGAGTCGGATTTGATCCAACACCTCCCTCTATTTATGAGAGGTGCTTTCATCAATTCAGCTGTCGCAGCACGATAGTAAAAATTTTGGAACTGACTGATGATATAATAATAATTTAATATTAATGTATTACCACCTTGATCAAAAAGTTTTAGGACTCGTCACCGTATGGCGTTCTCGTTCGGCCGATTTCAATTCTTCTTTTTTTGTTGTGTTGGTAGGAGTGTTATTGACGTTCTTTCAGATTTTCAGATTGATAGCTTGACATTTGTTGAAGAGACGCCGTATTGTCTACATCTATCTTTGTGTGTGGTTTCGATTTTTCACAAAAAAAAATGTCATCGACTTTGCATCAACGAGTTTGCATTA
>JAUMHM010000031.1:16128764-16142903 GCA_032362435.1 Melikaiella ostensackeni
AGCTTCAGTTTCAGGTTAGCCCTGAAAAAGTGAACTGCAATGTTCACGAAACGTCGGCAAGATTCGTAGTTTTGCACGCGATTTAAACCCGAAACATCTCCGTTTACTATTAGAGATGTTCATCGCTCTAGCTAACTTCTCAGGCAACACTGCATGGGCCCGTCCTCCTAAAGAGATCAACGCTCTGATTTAGCATTTTCAAGAAAATGAGATTTCTCTACTAATACAGGTACGTTGTGACGCAAATTCCCACCATATAGTGTAGGAGATCACAAACACCAACAATGCAGGAGGAGATTCATCTAAATACTTGAAGGGTACTGAGCTGGAGATCCTAATTCGAGGTTATACTCCCACATTCCAGAACAAAAAGAGAAGTGAGGCTCTCGTTTTGACTCTATGCTATGAAGAATTGAGGTGCAAGATAGTGGGCTGGAGAGTTTCCTACGAAGTGTCTCTCTCGGACCACAAATATTTGTTCCAGCTGGCCCTAAAAAAATCGGTGACTTCGAAGATTAGAAATCCCAGGAAAACACTTTGAGACTCATACAGGAGAAAACTCAAAGGTTGGCTCGTGAAACTCCTCACGAACTTCTGTAAAATAGATTAGTTGGAGCACGCCGCGGAGTTTCTGAGCAGGACTTAGATTACATTATATGAGAGAAATTGCCCTATAAGTGCAATCAGATCTAAGAAATGGTGAGACTGGTGAAACACCCACCTAAAGAGACTCCGTGAAAAGACTAGACTGATGCACAATAAACCGAACAAAACCAAAATATCTTCAGACTGCGACAAGTAAAAGGTGGCTTAGAATGAATACAAAGAGAACATCAGAACTTGTGGACAGAAAGACTGCAGGGGCTTCTGCGAGGAATTTAAAGGCATTCTGGAGAAGAGGGAGCTTCATAAGATCATGGCAAAAGTTCGGGATGCTCGTTTCGGGCTTATGAGGCTCGATAATAGCAAGTTTGACGGAGATAAAGAAGAAACCTTGAACCGCTTGATGAAAGTCCACTTCCAAGGTTTTCAGCGAACCAAAACCGACCGGGAGGAGGAACGCTGGGGCCAGGAGAGAGGAAAAGCTGTCTGGAATTCCGCCGCTAGGGTCGTCAATATCAAAAAGGTGGAATGGGCTAACGGGTCCTTCTTCCCCTTTAAATCACCAGCGTCGGAGAGCGTCTTTTCAATGCTCTTACGAAAGGGCATCAATTACGTCGTCCTTCCACGAACAAAACTATTAAGTGCGAGTATCCCCTTGAAACAAGTGCCATCAACATAGAAGGATCACAGAGTGATCTTCATTCCCAAATTTGGGAAGGAGGGCTGCTGCTAAAGATTTCAGGCCGAACGGTTTGACGCCCTTTATTTTGAAGACGTTAGAGAAGCTGATCGAGAGATATTCCAGGAACGGAGTGCTCTCAGCCTTTCCGCTGCACGGAGGGCAACATGTTTTTGAGGCGGGCTGCTCTGTAGGAACTGCGCTCCTTACTGTTGTCACAAATTTAGAGCCGCAGCTCGAACAGGGGGTGTGAGCTGTGGACACCTTCTTGGATACAAAAAGTGCATTAAGCAATATCCCTCCAGAAGTCATCTGCCGGAATGGTTCAAGCTGCAGCATGCCACACCAGCTAGAAGGCTGGATAGGAAGAATGCTGCGCTGGAGGAGTCTCGAAACCAGGTGGCGAGGAGGTCTAGTTAGGAGCGTAGCCCCACGGGAATTTCCACAGGGAGGTGTTCTGTTACTCCTCCCGTAGTGCATTGTGGTCGACGGCCTCCTACGAAGATTAAATGAGCAGGGGTATTATAACTAGCGATATGCTGATGATTTTGCAATCCTAACCAGGTGAGCTCATCTGGAAACACTGATGGGTCTAACAAGGTCAGTCCCGCGCATCGTGGAGCTCTGGTGCGACAGCCCGAGACTCTCGGTAAATCCTGAAATGATCGGCTTGGTCATTTTTACAGAAAAGTAGAAAGTACCGAAGGTCGACACTCCTGCATTCCGTTGTATGAAGGTGATGATCTCAGAAACGTTGAAATATCTGGGAGAAGTCTTGGATACTGAACTGAACTGGGCGAGGTATCTGGAGACGCAATGCAGAAAGTTTGTCACGGTGTTTTGGATGTGCAGAAGAGCTTTTGGTCTGACGCGAGGTCTAGGGCCTAAAATCATTGCCTGACTCTACTTTTCTGTCTTCAAGCTGAGGATCCTAAATGCAGCGGTGGTCTGCTGGCTACGGGTGAAACTCAAAACTATGCAGGATAGACACCGATGATTACAAATGCTGGGGTTCAGGGGATTGACGAGAGCAATGAGGACTACGCTTACGGCTGCGATAGGCTACATGCGTTGAGAAGAGCCCCTACATGTTGCGATAACCGCTGGGACGACTCGCTCAATGAACCACCTGGGAGAAGCAGATAGATGGACTTGAGGGCTAAACACACTAGGATTCCAAGTGACATCAGTACACTGCCAATTCTGGAAATGAGTCAAGACAGAATAAGAAACCCCTTCAATCTTACCAGGGCTTTCCGCGTCGTCATCCCAAACAGGGATGTGTGGAAAGCAAATGGTTACTTGCTCCTCCAAGGGGAATATTAGTGCACAGATAGGTGCAAGGAGAACGGGGGACATACGACAGCTCAGAAAGTACGAGGATGAGGATCATACTTGGGCGACATGCCATCCTCTTCTAGGTGGAGGTCCTACTCGTTCTCTGCTGCGCTGAGACACTTATAGAGGAAGACGCGGCTAATAGACAGACTACAATCAGCTTAGACAGTCAAGCGACATTAAATATAGTTTGAAAACCGGACGTAACATCAACACTGATTTGAAAATGCAAAAAAACATTAAACCAATTGGTAGAAGTGGAAAACGTGACCCTCATGTGAGTTCCTGGTCACACAGGGATCAGGATCAACGAAAAAGCGGACCAGCTGGCGAAGAGCAGTGCATAAAGTGAATGTATAAGCCCGGAACCGATGGGACTAGATCCCTGAGCCAGTGCCCGGTACCAGACAGCTCAAGCAACAAACTCTTGGAGTTCATTTTATGGAACCCGAGGAAATTACAACCCAAACAGTGGTCGACATATTGGGCTTCATCAAGAGGTTTGTAACCGATCACTAGGAGCGAACCGTCAAGGGTGTGGCATAATGGGCCTTATAGCCTGAGCGCCAGAGAGAGTCCCTACTAGAGCCCCATGCTCGCCTACAAACTAAACTAAACTCAACTAAATGTTGAAAGTTTGAAATTGGTCTGATGTTTAAATGATCAAATTCATTGATTTCCGCAGTCTTGAATACTCATTGTTCAGTACAGAAATGATTTACGTAACTTTCTAGACATAAAATTAAAATGTAATCATTTTCGTGGCTTCTTTTGTCAAAGAGTATAATTTTTAATATTTCTCATTCGTAAATTTTTGAGGCTTTGAATTTTAATTTATTCAATTTTTAGAGCAAAATTCAAGAATTTTCAATTAAATTTCGAACTATTGAAGCTCTAATTTTTAAATTTGAATATTTTGAACATTCTAAAAGTGAAAGTGTCCTACAATTATTATAATTTAAAATAGTTTAATATTGGGAACGTTTTCAGTTTCAAAATTTTCAACTATCAAAAGGTTAAAATAGAATAATTGTACAAAGTGAACGTAGATTGAATATTTTCAGTGTGCATTGGCACTCCGTTTAAATTTTTCTAATAATTTATGAAATTTCTATCTGATGTTCATTTCTTCAAATTTTTAATATAAAAATGTTTATTCATAAAGGCTTTGATTTTGAAACGATTCTACCATCACTAAGGCTGAAAATTTAAAAATATGCAGTTTTGAACATTTGAATTTAAAATTATTTAATTCGAAGCGTAATTTTAATTATAAATTATAAAATTCTTAGTATTTTATTTTTGGCCATGGTAAGCAGTCCAGCTTTTTAGGATGAACAGCGAAAATCTTGCAAACTTGATTGGCGGAGCTGGAAAAGAGGAAAGGGCTCTGTCTGTCCGGCCTAGGCTGTTTGTAGAAAATAAAGCTGGGCGACTAGACACTTCGTTTATTTTCAGATACTATCTGACTTCGAAGGACTTGAAATAAAAATTTTTTGAATTACAAAAGAATATTTTCAATTTAAAATCGTTTTTATTCAAAATTGTTCAAACATAAGTTCTTTTGAAATTGTTTAATACTGTCACAGTTTAAATTGATTCTCTTTTAGCGATTCACGTTTCAATTCTGTTTGAAACATTGTAAATTGAAATGATGAGCAATTTCTTTCTGATATTTGAGTGATTACTACCATTGATTATAGTCTTATTAAAAAATAGCGTTTGTGCTAATTTATGCTAAAGAATGAATCATAAAAAAGTCAATTTTTAAACGTCAACAATTGCCGCTTTCCGATATAAAAAAATCTCAGAAGATGGTAATGCCAAATGAGTAAAAATGCAGAAGATGAAGACAGAAACCATGAAAGATTGTTATATGTTTTACTTCAAATTAATAACACTAAATACTGATATTTGAAATTGAAGCCGTGCTTCAAAAATAGGCATATCTAACATTTGGATAAGTCACCTGAATATGTCTGAATACCTTCAAATTCGCCGCACATTGTACTATATTTTCCAAAGACATATAAAAAATTGGGTCTTCGTTTTCGGTTAGGGCTGGAAAAGGGCCCCCTTCGAAAGTTATTTTATTTTTCCTGGAAGGGGGAACCCCTCGATGCACGATTTATTATTTTGCATGTTTTTTACCTCCTTTTTATGAAGTTAATATTTTCTCTGACTTTTTCGCGAATATTCTACTCGTGGATTACTGTTTTCATCTATTTGAAAAAAAAATTATTTTAGAGAACATACATTTCATTTTCATTTTAGATTGATTCCAGGCCAAATTTATTGAATTTTAAAAGGTAATAAAAGTTCGACTTTTAATAATTTCAATTTAATTAATCGCAGTAGGCTATACAGGCCCACGTGAGAGGATCTGAAAGCCCTCGTGGGAGGCTCTGGCGGCCCTCGTGAGAAGCTTTGGAGGGCCTCCTCCGAATTCCTGGAACAGCGGGGGCAGCGAGATCTTTTTATAATATAAAGCCATATTTATTACAGAAAAAATTCAAATATTTTAAAATATTGCTGAATCTATAATGGCAAAATGTGACGATGAAGAGTTATTGGGAAATATTGACCATTTCGTCTCACTTTTACATGAATTATTTAATTATTCAAATATTTATTTATCACCTCGCAGAATAATATTCATCCGAACCAAGGAAAAAATATTTCATTTGGTGAAATAATGAGTTTTAAAGAGATGAAGGTTTTCATCCCGAAGAAATATTGTTGAGTCCATTCCGTCGCTTTCATTGCCAAGAAAAATTCCTTTAAATGAGAAAAATATCACCAAGGAAGAAATAGATGCATTTGTTTGCAACCACGAATGTTTTTTTTCAGTGTTTTTGACAGAATCCTCCAGAGACTTGTCTCTATTATATTTATCCACTCTTTGATCGATCGATCATGAAGGAGTTAGTGGGCTCTCCATGCAAAGTAGGTCTTACGACTTGGCGTTGAAAAATGTCCGTAAAACGTCTTTACATGGGGTGAAAGTTAAGCACATGCTCCCAAGGCAAAATACTATGTGATAGGGCACACTCCTCGCAGGAACGATCTTTTATTCATTGCGACACTAATTAAAGGTAAACTCCTGTACTCAATACATGCGTAAATATGGAAAGCAGTGTACGTCTGCGTATATGTATAATATTTATATATACATATACATACATGTATGTGGGCGTTGGCGGATGAGTGAGAGAGAAGGTGTGTGCTCGTGTGAGCCTTCGTTGTTTGGAGAGCTTCTTACAAATTAGCCGTGAATATTCATGTGCCAGAGCGACGTAAAACCGCAGGTGGTGCGGCAGCCACCTTGGTGGAATGCTTTTCAGGCCACGAAATGAGAACCACGGTTTGGCTTTTGGTTAACAGTAGGCGCTTTGCTCAAATGCCACAGCTTCGCACATCAAACCAGCGATTTGGCACCTTTGTACAGAATGCATTTGTGCCCTAACAGTTATGTTGAGAGGAGAGTTGATCTATAGTATCTTCTGGCTTTGCTTTAACACGTATTTACGTACGACAACATCACGTTCAGGAAGCCTCAAGTTGGAGTTGAGGGTTGAGAGCTTTGAGGGGTGGAACAACCACTAGCGATCGACCTTCCGAAGCACGTCCCGAATGATCTTCAAGAAGTTTCTGGTAAACAGATATTTCAGCTCGCGACGCTTCTCCTCTGCATAAACGTTATCTGCCCCGATGGCTTTATAGCGGACTGCTCTTCTCTCAAATCCGGATGCACGCTTTTTCAACCGAGCTTTGTAATAAAAGTTCTTCAGGATGTTAAGTCGTAAATTAAATTCGCCCACATTCTACGAATGACAAAGTTGTGGAAGGAAGGATAAAGTAGATTCTGTTTATTGTATTGTTGAAAGATTAAACTATCGACTTGGTTTGTTCATTGATCAGAAACTCAATTGGGATGTTTTTTTATGTAAAGTATTGTTTCCCAAAGTTTTTAGAATTGTGAAAAATGTGTGCATTTAGAGGGAAAAAATATACTGATTTTTGCTGCGAGTAGTTTTCAAGTGAGAGAGTTTGACTTACGCGCATCTAAACAAAAGAAGTTACTCTAAGTTGGAGACGCATGCATAATTTCCAAATTCTACTTTTCCTGAGGTTTATTTTACCGAAATTTATTTGATTAAATAAACATTTCCCTCGATTTCTATTTCCACAAATGATCATTCGACATTATGATGTACTAGGGACTATGACAAATCGCGAATTCTGTAAACGAATTATAGCAAATTGTAATTCGAACAAACGAAAATTATGACTACGTCTCTTTTTGTTTCAGAATACAGATTTATCGGGATTTGTTTGATTTTTAAGATTCAGGCTAACTACTGGAATTTATTAGCGTAGTCAGAAGAAATAACGAGGATACTGGTGGCTAGAATGGAAGTGGGCAGTGAGATAGGCTCCAAGCATTTTTCGGTGATAGCGGCATTGAGATGAGGAGGCACAAAGTGGGTAGGGGAAGGAAGGAAGGAGCGGGGGAAGGAAATTGAGAATGAGCAGTTGGAGAGAAGATAAGTTACGACAATTTAGAGGAAAAATGGAAAACGAGGAGGTTGAGCGTATGAAAGTGGGAGGTGTAAACACGCTGTTAGAAAAACTTAAAAGAGTGATTGATAAGGTAAGGGAGGAGGTGCAGCCGAAAGAAGATGGAGGGGCAGGTAGGAGAGGTTAGAGAGATGATAAGCGCAGAAAAGGTACAGACAGGATTAATGAGAGTTTAAGAAAATGGAGGAAGGGGGAAATGTAGAAATGAGATCTCAGCAGGAGAAGAAGGGAATGCGAAAGAATGTTAAGTAAGAAAGACAGAAGAAGAAGGAACGGTACGTACAATAGGTCGACAAAGCGGTAAAGGAAGGGAGAGAATAGGAAGTGATAAATAGGGAAAGAAGACGAAGGGAAGGTATAAATGAGGTAATCGGCATGGAAGAGTGGACGAAGTATTTCAAGATACTGTTAGGGGGCGTGGAAAAGTAAGGTAAAAGGTGAAGGAAGAAAGGCAGTAGTAGTGGACAAGGACAGCGGAAAAGAGATTAGTAGGGAAGAGTTAAATGAGGCAATCTGAAGAGCTGAAAATAAATGAGGTAACGGATGAGAATGGCTTGGAGAATAAAGTACTGAAATATTGTGGAGAAGGGGTGAAAAAAGATGTGAAGGATTTGCAATAAACTTTGGAGAGGCGAAGGGTGGCCGGAGGAATGGAAGACAGGGTGCGTAGTGTCATTGATTAAGAAAGAAGAGGAAAAAGAGTAGACGAATGTAGAAGTATCACACTCATGTCAGTGTGATATAAAATTTACGCGAAAGTGCTTCGAAAGAAGCTGGAAAGACAGGTGTAAGAAAAGGAAAGTATACCAAACCAGGTTAAGGAAGGGGATAACATTTACGTGCTCAATTTCTTAGTCAATATAGGAACTTGAAGTGGAAGAAAGGAAAACTAATTACACTGTTTGTGGATTTAAAAATAGTATTTAACTCCGTGAATTGGATGGTACTGTGAAAGAGTATGAAAGAGAGATGAGTAGAAGAAGGTTTGATAGAGAGTATAAAAGAGATATTTGTGGAGGTGTAAGAAAAGGAAAGTATACCAAACCAGGTTGAGAAAGGGGATAACATTCACGTGCTCAATTTCTCAGTCAATATAGGAACTTGAAGTGGAAGGAAGGAAAACTAGTTACACTGTTTGTGGATTTAAAAATAGCATTTAACTTCGTGAATTGGATGGTACTGTGAAAGGGTATGAAAGAGAGATGAGTAGAAGAAGGTTTGATAGAGAGTATAAAAGAGATATTTGTGGAGACTAAGATGTGGGTGAAGGTAGGAGAAAAGAAAGGGGAGGAATTCTGGACAGGAAGGGGACTTAGGCAATGGTGCTCGTTGAGCCGACTTCTGCTTAGTGTCCTATTGGCAAACTTGCAGGAGAAGATAGAGAGGAAAAGAAAGCGGAGAGGGGGAATATTAGTAAAAGGAAAACTGCATTCACCAGAATACGCAGATGATGTAGTTTCTGTAGCGTATAATGAAAGAGGGATGAGCCTGATGATAAAAGCGTTTAAAGAGTATGTGAGATAAAAAGATTTAACGGTGAATGTGAGTAAGACTAAGATGATGTGTCTTAGAAAAAGAAAGCGTAGAGTAGAGAATGAATAGAAAATGAAATACCAGGTGGTGGAGATGGTTCAGGAATTTCGCTACCTAGGATTTTGGTTCGTAGCAGAAGGAGAAAACAAGTTGCAGATGTGAAAGAGTTTAGAATGGGCAAGTAAAGTAATGGGACAAATGTAGGGTAGAGGAAAGGGGAGATTCAAGGACGACTGCAGGATCAGAGTGTGGCTGTTTGACATATTAGTGTGGTCAGTGTTGAATTTTGGAGTGGCAATTTGGGAGTGGAGAGAGCATAAGAGAGTGGAAAGTTCGCATGATAGATTCTTGAGATGGGTCATTGGGGTTAGTTAGAGCTGCCCAAGTTATATGCTGAGGGAAGAAATAGGACGAGAAAAAATGGTGGTGAGGCAACTGAAAAGATCCAGGAATGCGAAGAGAAACTGAGAAGGGGGAGGGAAGCATGATTGCTCAACCGTGTACCCGGGAGATTATGAACAAAGAGGGTAATGTCGGACGTTTGAAAGGGAAGGAAGGGAGATACGAAATGAGGCTCGAATGTGGTATGCAAGTAAGAGGTAGAGAATTACAGTGAATAGAGGAAGAGATGAGGGCAAGGAAAGAAGAGGAAAAATGGGGGAAAATCTCGGAGTCAAGGTACAAGATCTGGTATAGGATAGTGAAGAGTAAGGGGGAGCCGGATTACCTAAAAAAGATTGAAAATAAGTGCAAATAGAATAGAGTGGTGAAATTCAGAATCGGAGAGGGGGTAAGAGCATGTAGGTATAGGATGAATGAAGAGGAGAATCGGTGTAGGGTATGTAGATAAGAGGAGGAATCATGGTTGTATTTCTTAGAGAGGTGTACAGGTAGGGAAGGGGGAGGGAAGAGTATAAAGGAGAGAATAAAGTGGATTTTGAAAACGAATGTTCAGGATGAGGAATGGATGAAGAAGATGGAAGAGTTGAGAGAGAAAGAGAGAGAGAGAGAGCTGGTTGAACGAGGTAAGGTAAGCCAAAAAATGACTCCCAACGAAGGAGAATAAGGAAGTAGTGTGTCGGAATAGAGACACAATTTTGATATTGGTAGTGGTAAGAGGAAACGGAATCCAAGGGCAAGGTCGCAAGCATCTAGGATGAGAAATAGTGTTCAAGGCGAAATGTAATAAATACTTTGTACTGAGGTAGTATATATGGATTGTCGATAAGAGAACACGTAATGGTTCTGTAAAGACTCTCAAGTCCGTAAAAAGGAGAGAGTATAAACGAATGGAAAAAAGAAAGATTTTTCGACTCCAAATTTCCAAATGACTTCTGGTTTGTCGGACGAATGTATGCTTTTCAATACTTGGGATAAAAAATAGTAGTTTGGTTGTATTTGTCTCACATGTACTTCACCTATACTACTCACGAAAATTTACCTTCTCTGAGATACAGAAAAAATAATATTGATGGTATAAATGCATTTTGAAAACTAATTATTAAATTACTCTGAACTACTTCTGTATTACTATTAATCAATACAAATTGTTCAATTAATTAAAAACTTTCCCTTTGAGTGTTGGTATATTAATTCTTTTGTTTTACTATTTTGTTCAATTAAAAGTTATACTTCATAAACATAACCTTTCTGTTAATTATAAACGAAATGTATCCACCTAATAATTTATTTTGACACATTATTTTATAATATTATACAATTTTATACATGCAATTGAGAAAATAACTGTATATGAATAAATTTCAGACAACACGTAAAATTCAGAATGAACCATTCCCTCTTTCTGACAATAAATGTTGAATTTGTAAACCTCAAAGTTCCGATTGCTTTCAATTTATTTTAAATTTAAATACGCAAATTATTTTTATCTATTTCAGACTCCAGTATGGCATGGGAGTATTGTACAGAATAAATAAAAGCCAAATCGTACTTGTAAAAATGGATGGTCAATTCGCAATATTATTTCTGGTAAATAGTGTAAACCTTGTGTGCGTAAGTAATTGGAAATTCAGATTAAAATTTCCGGTGATATAATTTATTCACTAAAAATGTATCACCAAGACTTTTAACTTAAAATTTCTCAGGATATATTTTCACGTTTGCGACATACATTCTTGAAAAATTTCTTTTAAAATTTCTTCATAATAGTATACATCTAATCACTCAATTCTTTAGCATAAATTACTCATAATCTACGATTTCCTAAATGTTCCACTCATTTATTTTGAGTTTTGAGAGAAATTCACATGATTCTAAAAAGTAAACATCGACTTATAAAGTTTCAATGGCAAAAAATGAAAGAAAAATCGTGTGATCGGCTCAGGAAATGTTTGAATTTTGAATTTTATGTGGATAATAGTTTGAGTATTCGATATCTAATAATAATATTTTGGTATTGTTTTAGTTTATAATTTTAATTCACGGTGCATTAACTTATTGTTGGAAAGACAATTAAAAGAGTCATCAATTTCATAAATAAGAATACAGTGAAGATTTTACTACAATTCGAGGAACATAGAATCTCCATAAAAAAACGAGTAACTCGTATATTGCGAGGTGAAAAGTAGTTGCTTTTATTACGTCGCCGTTATTACCCCCGTCAACGTCCTTCTGTCGTTAGTGGGCTTATCCTGCACCCGTTAGTAGCTCTTCGAAATTAAACACGATTACGCTATTTTATCAAAAATATAATTCCAGGAGTTAAATGTCTGCAATAAATTTATAGTCATAAACAACACTACAAAACTTCTCGCTTTCAGCAGAGATTCACATCTTTATTTTACACTTTCATTCATCGAGCCAATCAAAAGGTTCTAATTGTTTCCGAAAATAACGTCCTGTAAAATTTCATAAGATCGAAATAAAATCTACTCTCTTATGAAAAATTTTTGTGTACCAAAAAGGGAACACCCAAAAATTTCACAAATCAAATATAGACTTTTTGACTATCCGTTATTTTCGGCTCATTAGAGGCAGGTGCACAGTAAATGTACAAAACTAAAAAGAAAAAAGAGGGAGAAAAAAGAGTCAACCAAAACCATAATCACACTCTTTCTTTTCTCCGTCCTTTTTATACTACTGGGGACCCAACATATTTCGAAGCCAATTTAGACTTTCTCATTAGGGGAAATTTATAGGAAAACAAAACAGGTATATTATAGAATTCAAGTATCATTTTAAGCTGTAATAGAAAATTGAAAAAATTATACAATTCATATCATCAAGACAATTTTGTCTAGAAAACATTAATTTTAATTGAATTTAATATAGAAACATGCAACTTATTTTAATATTCCAAATGATTTAATCCACCTCCTCTAGTACACAACACTTTTTTGAAAAAAAAACACTTTTTGTTTTCAGAAACTAAAAAATTTTTAATTAATTTTTAATTTTTTATGTTTTGTATTATTTTAAAATTGGAAAAAAGAAACCAGTATTGAGTTGTTTTCGAAGCATATTTGAGAGCAATAAAAAGCGAAATTTATGAGTTCGACCCCTCGACTGGGTTAGAGAGTATGCATAGTTCCTCTTCTATTTTTTCATAAACAAAAAAAATTTTGGTTTAAAAGTGAAAAAGTTTCTTGAGAGAATACATTTTGAAAGGCTTAAGGGTTTCTAGCTAATATTTCATAAAATAGATTGTTAATGTTAAAGTCTTTCATTTGTCAGGAATAATATTCTGAAAAGTAAAAGTCGCGGAAAGATCCTATTAAAAGTGAAATTAACTCCTTTTCAGAATGTAACCAGCACAGCAAAAAATCCCAAAAGGTAATGCTCATCCTAAACTCAAATGGAATGTTTTCAATTTGGGCTTATGAAAGGTTGGGGACACCTTCTGAAAGTGGATTTTACTTTAATTAATACTCGCAAAAAATTTTTATTATAAAACTAGAAATTGAATTATACCTTATATGTTTATTCCTTCGACAATAGTTTACATGAAAGGATACAAAATATATTGAATTTCGAAACATTTCGAAAAGTTCCTAACTAACAAAATTTATAACAAAGAGAAAGAATAAACCAAGCCATAAAAAATTCTACAATTCTAGCATTCTTTTTCCAAGCTAATTGACGATGTTTAACCGACTTTAGCACTTTATCTGCAACTTTAAATTGCCCGCAAACACGTTTTATCACAAAGTATCTTTGCTGAGGTCTCAGTCTTATTTAGCAATTATTCCGAGACTATAATATTGTCTTCCGGTCTGCGTAAGTCCTCACGTAATTTTTCCTACAACCACCTAGCATTTTCTGCGTTTGTTTTTTCTTGGAAACGCAAGTGGAAAATTTGTTTCTCGGTAGTTTGGATTGCGAACAAAAGAAGCCGGCGACGCGATGTAGAAACTGTCCAACGACCGTAGTAAAACATTACTTATGAGAGGACAGGGTTTCAAGCACCTTTACAAGGAATTCACACCAATTTGCAAAAACTCGAGTTGTGAGAGCGGTAATACTAGCTTATTATCCTCGTAAACTTGCCCTTGCCAGCGTAGCGCCAACCTACGCAGATTGTTCCACCCTCAAAGCATTCACATCTATTCTATGAGTATTTGAATATAAGGCACACAATCATAGTTTTTTGAATTTTATTATTTGGAAAAAGAATTTTTGAGTACTTAATCTTGGGCTAAACTTAGAGTGAATCATAAACTTGCTTTCATTGTCTTTTTCAAGAGAAAAACTGATTGAAAATTGGAAGCGCGAAAATACTCATTTAATTTGTAATCACGTGACATGAAAGTTGTTACGGGTTCTAGGGAATATACTTCTTAAATTAATGTCTTAATAGGAGGACCTAAAGTTTTTTTTCAAAGTTCTTTTAGGGAGAGTATTCCTTAAATTAATGTCTTTATAGAAGGGTCTAAATTTGTTTTATTTTCTAGTCGTTCTAGAATATAAAGCTGTGATTGACGGAAAATCCTACCAGATTGATGTAAATTCTGCCATCTAATCAACATCGTTTAAAATAATGCGAATCTCAACATCAAAATAAAAATCTGCCCGCCTATGGCGAGCACATTCTCGTCGCGCGCAACTTGCTGCGCACGCAATATTGAGCGAGCCTGAGGCGCGCAAGTTTTTGAACCTCGCGCTGCGCGATCGGACATATTTGGGCCTCGTGCTTCGATCTTGCCTATGTATTCCTCGCATTTGGCTTGCTTCTGCAATTGTTTCATTAGTTATGCACACTTGAATCAAACTTTATCAAAACTATATCTTCCACACACTAGATTTTTCATGAATCTTAATGCTGAGTTTTCTACGTAACCAGGGGCGTAGCGAGGGGGGGGGATGACACCCCCCCCCCAAGTTTTCAGAGTCGGCAATTTGTTCAAAATGAATCGGCTAATCAACAACTTTTGATTCTCAAAATCGGA
>JAUMHM010000031.1:16158655-16176218 GCA_032362435.1 Melikaiella ostensackeni
TCGAAATCTTAAAACACCCTAATAACATCAATAGGGACAATGGATATAATACAAATCCGATTTGGCTTTCCGTCCTCGCGGTTTTTTGAAAAAGACTTGATTGGCCAATCAGGTTCGACCAATCCCCACGGTGGGCGCTCTGACCAATCACAAGCATCGTAGAGTGTACATATAAGAACAACATAACCTGAAGCTTCAGTTTCAGGTTAGCCCTCAAGAAGTTAACTGCAGAAATGATGTTCACGAAACATCGGCAAGATTCGTAGTTGTGGCCACGATTGAAACCCGAAACACCTCCTTCTATCATCTTCTTACTTTATTTGATAGATTTGGCTAGAGTGTGAATTTCTTCAATAATATTCGATTACAGAAAGACTTTTTTGGGCAAATAAAATGAAACGTGATTGAATAATGCCGAGTACGTGTGACCTAAATTGACAATTTTATTGATTTTAATAAGGCAAGTTTTCCAATAACCTGATTATCTGAATATAAAGAATGTAGTAAAATATAGAGTATAGACAAGAAAACAAATATTCCTCTATGGAATTGACATATTGCAATATTTATTTTCCGAAAATAGATGACAAATATTTTTCGCATTCGTAGAATGAATGGTTGGTTGCGAAATAATCGTAAAACTTAAACTTCTCGTAGAACGAGAGAGAGGCTGGACGCATTGACTTTCTGCTGATAAATTGTAGGCAAAGGTGCGGCTGATCGATCGGATATTGCAAATGCATGTACTACTGCGGCAGTTGATTCGATAGACTGAGAGAGATGCATCTTGTTAGATTTATTTGATTTGCGCAATGTCCAGTAAACTGAAACCAGCACCTGGTGAAAAGCAAATTATAAATACATAAATAACATAAACGTCGATTATAATTTTATTATTGTCAGACTTGATCAATTTATTTTTTGTCCCATTTTTTTCAGTATCCAACATAAAAGCTTTTCAATTTGCGGCAAAAATGGTATATATAGTCCAAAAAGTGTTTAAAATAAAATTTGAGACTTTTAACATAATATTTGTAATTGATCCTCTGCAAATTTCATGTTCTGAAAATAAGTCAAATATCCAATTTAAGGATTAAAAAGACGATCACTAGATTCATAAAGAAATAGGACTTGATTTTTTTTCCATCTTTGTATGTTTCCAAACAATTTCCAATTATATTTGTTCAATCTGAAACCGATTTTGAGACTTTTCTGTCAGAAATAAGCCACTCTCTGCATTCAGAATTTGAGAATAATTGAACATTTATTCTTTTTACCCGTGAAAATGAGGTATAGGAATTTGAATTATTACTGTTATTTTGCTATATACTCTGGTATTTTATTAATCAGTGACTTCAACTTAATTTTACCTATGAGTACATCGTGTTTTTTAAACTATTTAGTGAGATTATCAAATTCAAGCATTATATTATGCATGAGATTTGGGCTATCGAAAAACGCTATATAACGCTTAAAGTGAATCCCATTAGAAGTAATTAAGAAACCGATGATGGGTTGTAATTAGATCGACGGCATGTGTAAAGTAACGTAAGCGTCCTTTAGTAAGCGTGATACTCAAGTTAATTAATGTAGGTTATGGTAAATCGATTTCAATTTGGCCAATTACGGTTATTTCATTTGAAGCGATTTCTGCATAATTGTCCTTTCATAATTCGAGCTATATTCATCTCTATGGATTAATTATAAATACATCTAAAGCTAAATTAGTCATAACTTTTAAACGTAACTTTTTTATATTCTTCAATACTCTACAATTTATTATTCTTACTTGGTTAGGATTTCCAGTTCCTCATCCAACAATTATAACAGCATAGAAACAAAATTTTTTTATGACAAGTTATGGGGCGTGTCGCATTTAAGGTGTACCTGACTGGGAGAAAGCGAATGTTGTAGAATCGACAGAAACTACTTGAAGAATCAGGCATTGGGACTAGTGACGCGGAAAATGCGAAATACAGTACAAAGTTTGTAATAGTAGCTGCGCGGTGAATCTCGTCTCGGGCGAAATCGCGAACGTTAAGCCATATCGCGCGCGGCTAGCACTCGGATGGATATCCGTTTGTAAGATGATATCGAGTGGCTACACCGAAACTCGACAGTCGGAAAAGGCTGTACTCGAGAGTAGGTTTGCTGCAGTTTTTCTCTCCCCTGGTCAAACGTCAAGACAAATGCGAGATCTTCTAGTAAACCTCGGATGCAGCCGCGGTTTATCACTGGGCGATTCCGCCAGCGATTTTGAAAAAAGGTACAGCACAAAAGGTTTTTATAACCTCATTGCTATAGGACTTAAATGTCCCTGCCTATCGGTAATCATGAAAATAATAATAATAATAATAATAATAAAAATGATAACAGAGAAAAGAAAATTCCTAGAAAAATATCAGCCTCAATAATTATCACCTCGTAAGTTTGATTTTAATATCTTCTAGAAAATTATTAGGCATAAAAATTATTCCCCGATTTTTGTTTATACTGATGGCATGATTCCACGTGATTTGATGGTGAATTTCAAGTGATTTCAGGTGAATTTCCAATGATTTCAGGTGATTGAAAGTGATTTTACTGTCAATTTCGAGTCATTGCAGGTAAATTCAAGTAATCTCAGGTTATTGAATCTGTGCCAAGTGAATTTTGAGGGACTTTAGGTGATTTCAGATTGATTTGAAGTAATTTTACAGTAAATAACGAGTGATTGCAGGTGACTTAAAGTTATTTCACAATAAATTGTGAGTAATTGTAGGTAATATTCAAAGTTCAAAGTTGACGTCAAAGTGAACTACGAGCGATTTCGGGTATTTACTTGTGACTACAACTGATTGCAGGTGAATGCACGTTATTGCGAGTTATTTCTGATGATCGAAACTAATTTCATGTGATTCCATCAGATTTCATGTGATTTCATGCTGAATTATGAATGATTGTAGGTAATTACGTGTGATTTCATGTGTCACCTCTTTTTTGTAGAAGAGATGAGAATGCATTTACGTACTGAGTGTGGTACTCAACCAAAGTCACCACTCACTAAACCCACCTCCCCTCGCTTACCAAACTAAAGCCTCGAAACCTCTTTCGTAATACTTCAGGGCTGCAGTTTTAAGGCACCATTACGCTGTGCCTCGGCGTTATCCTGGTTGGCCTGCTTAACTCATCTGGCGGCTTTTCTTGGCTTCCTCTTGTTAGGGGCTATCTCTCTGAAGACCGCGCATCTCACCGTCCCCGGAAGATGGTTAGTCCGGGGCTTGTTTTTTGTTGCGGCGCAAAGGTAGCATTATGGCATGCTGGTATATTCCACAACTCTGTGTCCCACTTTGCCGCACCTCCAGCAACTCATAATCCGATCAGGACCCTCACACTGTGCTGCAAGGTGACCGTACCTCTAGCAACGATAGCATCTGTCAGCCTCCACCTTCTTTCTTCGTTTACAGGACACACAATCAACCTTGAGGTGTGCTATCCGGAGCAGCCCAGCAGTCAGCTCCTCACTCAACTTTATGTAGGCCTTCAGGCTTCCCTTGAAGGCTTTCTTCGTCTGCGTGACTTTGACTTCGCCAATCTTAGACTTCCCAAAGTGCATCTTCATGACCTGTTCTCGCTCCGTCGTCGTGTCGAGGTGGAAGATCTGCTCCTCGATGCGGGGAACGAGCCCGTGCACATTTCCCTCCACACTTACAGCCTCCCTGATAGCGGAGGTCAGCTTTGCTCTGCTTCTGCTGCAGTTCCCACCTTGATATGAACTTCTCCCCTTTCCATCTCTCTGACTCCTTTGATCTATACACCAAGTTTGTTAGCTTTGACCTTGTTCTTCAATCTTTCGAGGACCTTGGCGTAGCTCGATCTTTCAGACGATTTGCTAAGAACTCTTCTCCTTCGCAGGTTTTGTTGCAGCTTCCTCCTCTCTTTCTTCACCACCCCTCGTTTTAGGTGGTCCTGCTCCATCAACTCGAGTTCTAGTCTTCTCCATCGCCGATCTCGATGCGGTAATCTCAGTGGGGCTCATGGTAGGCTTCTCTTCCTTTTCCCATTAGCGAGTGCGGGAGTTGCTTCGAATTGGTTCACCGTCTGAGTTCTCTTGCTGGCCATTCTTTTTAATCAGATTTTTTTCTTAGCCTTCTGTATCTTCTTACCAAGCTTATTGCCAAGACGGTACTCAACACCACCTGAATAGCTTTTAGTCTATTCTGTAGCACATTGCATTCTCTCCATTATGTCGAGCGCCTGTCTAGTCCATCCCTGCTTGACATAAACATATTCCTCTTCATCTTGCAAAAGGTCTGCATTTTTTGGGGCATGCCAACCGTCAATCAGCTGCAACTTCGTTTTCACATTCCGCCTAGTGTGGTCTTTGCTGAGTCTCACCTCGAATCTCTGACCTGTCACCGTATGAAACACTACTCCCTAGTGCCACACAGTCTTCAGCACGGTTGTTTATGCTTTGGTTCGGGTGTTTTCCCTTCGGGACCAACCTTGAACCATTTTCCGCGACTGCTCATTAATTTGGGTAACCACATTCAGCAGAAACCCTCAGTACAGGGCCCCCTGTACGCAACTCGAGGCGCGCCCTGTAGCCTAATCAAAGGCCTCGGCCGTGAGTCCACCTGATTTCACAGAATTTCAAGTGATTCCACCGTAATTTCAAATGACTGCGAAAAAGTCTGTACGCTGATCGCAAGAGTTATGTATCGCTCGATCGTATTTGTATTTTAAATGAAAAACATGGTATAAAGGTCACATTCCGGGAAACTATTAACAAAAATTATTCTTTATATTTCTCATGAATTTTTTTAGCTAAAGTTGAAATATCAATATAAAAATTATGTAATTATCTATTACAGAAAGCAAATAGTATTCTGTTAGAAATTGTTTTTCCAACTGGAAACCAGTGTCGGACGTAACGCAAATTTGCCACAGCTTAGGGTGACCGCGGTATGGGTGATTGGCGAGACGAAGACTCGTGGGAGACTCAATGACCACCCCCAATCAACCTCTATTGCCAGCGAATCGATTTTCGTAATGAATTGTGGCTCGGCAACTTCCACTGGTGAACCAATATTGCTTCTTCGCAGAATTACAAGTTCTTTGCGACGATTCCCGACCCAAAACGAAATCCAGCAGTGCTCGATTAAAGGGGCGAATTTAGCGCCAAGAAAGAACATATCTATCTGAAACGCATCGTAAAGTCTTTGACCTATCGCGTAATGGGAAAACTTAAGACGCAAGACTATCGAGTATCGACCAATCGCAGGCGTCTCATACCGTTATATTATAGCCGGTAAACGCCGCTTCTCCCGTCCATTGTTCAAGCGCGCTTTTAATGTCCCAAGTTTCACGTTTTCTCATTGTGTAACACAGACCTTAAAGGTGCTCTCGAAATGTAACTCGATCTTTAAGAAGATTCTTTCATGCTGAAAAGTATATCAGGTTTTAGAGGAGAAAAATAATTATCTGATGGTTACTAAAAATCTTCAAGGGTTCATTTTCACAGATTGAGTTTACTTGTCACGTTGTCTCTAAAGAAAATTCAAGTCAAATAATTAAAGGGGTTAGTCGGTTGGGTTCTTTTTTCTTTTCGAAAAAGTCCAATTTCATGGTTTTGAATGAATTTTGAATATTATAATGCGCAATTTAATGAGTGAAGGGTTATGAAAAATCAATGCATGCTTAGCATTGGAAATAAAGAAAAACTCTTATTTGACCTTTGGAATTTCTTCATCATGTTACTCGTATTATGTCTTAGAAAAATAATACCCAAATATTTTTCATTTACAAATAACTGTCTTACCTGAAGTTGAAACCTATTCTGTGTAGAAATTATGTGTATTCTTTCATGAGATGAAGACAATATTTTCAACTGATATTTTCGTTGAATTAGATACATTTTTCTTGGTTAAGATATCTTTACTGAAGTCAATACATAATTACTAATACTTCAAAATAAAAAAATCTTGTTTTATTTGAAATGAACAAATGTTTTGTCTTTTTGAGAGGCTTCTATAAACTTATTTGATTTATGAAATTAAAGTTAATGTTCTAGACTTTTGAACATTAGTAAGACATTTTCAAATGCAATTATTATTTGCATGATTCGAATAAAAACTGTATGAAATTATCACTTGTTGAGAAAGAAGACCTTTAATTAGATACATTTAAAACTTTTCGTATTCAATTCATTTCATTGAGACTTATCACCAAAAGAATTTGATTTTCACTTTTCATAAATATTAATTTATGCAACATAAGCATTACCAGTTGAGCTTAATACATCAATATATAACATGCATAACATTTGAGAAAAATTAATAAAATACGGTTCTGCCATCCATGACGAAATCCTATTATATGAATAATACTTAAGCGAGAACATTAAAATATCTATCGATTTTTGATGCAGTTCAAAACTTCAAGTTTCGCGGATTTCACCAGATCTCGATTTTTTCGGACTCACTGATTTAGAAAAAACGCTTCTTACTTCGATGTCCATCTGTCGTTGTCGTTGTCATCACTGTTTTAGGGCCTGAGAAGATAGGACGAATTCGTGAACCAGCCATTTTTGACTAACGGTTCTCGTTTTATGCATCGAAAATGTTCTTTGAAAAATAAAAAATTCTATTTTCCAGCAAAACTATAGTAGATAAGGAAAAAATATTACAGAGCGAAGTTGTTCATCTCAAAAAGGTCTACAAATTTTTCCAGCACCATTTTTTGCTAAGACACATAATTTTTGTATTAATCGTGAAAAATGGTACTAGAAAATAAAAATTTCATTTAAGGGCGACATTATGCAAGAAATGATAAAATCTTGAAATAATAGATTATTTATCTCGAAAAGACCTACAAATTTTTCATGGACATTTTTTGATTAGAATGAAAGTTTCTGTTTTAATCTTTAAAAAGTTTATCAAAAATATAAAATACTACTTCCCGCCAAAACTATGCAAGATATTAAAAAATGTTAAATGACTAAATTGATTATCATGAAAAGATATACAAATTTGATTTTGGTATTTTTTGGTAATACTCATGGTTTTCGTTTTAGTCTTCAAAATTCTATTAGAAATAAAAAATTAAAATTTATAGAAAAATGGCAAAAGATGCAATACAATTTTTCACAGAAAAAATTTTCGCCTGTCGCAGAAGTCTTGGATCTAGGTCCAGAAATTAATATAACATACATTCAATATAATAGAGTCCAACATAATGTAGAAAATTTTGCGTATTGGACATACTTTAATCAAGTGCGAAGCGCGAGGTACGTGATGAGAATGTTTTCTTCAAAGCCAGGGGTATTTATTGTTTAAAGAAATATATATCATGATTCATACAAACATTTTTTCAAAAACACACTCTAGAGTAAATTCAGCACATACTTGTTCTAAATTATTTACTGTTTGATGCGAAAAATATGATTTCTATTACTTTGACTTCTTTGATCATTTGAATTTAGCGCCCTTTCTGGTTTAAGGCGATACATTTTCCCGCGAAATTTGAATTAGGTAATTTTTATTTGGGTATTTTTAAATAAATTTAGCTATTTGACCAATTAAAATTTGAACCAAAACGTAGAATGTAAACAGGAAGACATTCTTGCTATGAAAATTAATAAAAATAGAAGATATGATTTTTCAAAACCTAATTCAAAATGCTCATAAATTCTCAAAAAATAAAAAACACATAAAGCACATAAAGGTCGAGCATATTCTCACGCTCGAGAGAATTTGTCCGAGCACTTAAACTCCTTGGGACACTGGGTATGTCTCGACATTGTAAAATTTCCTGTCCGCGGCGGAAATAGCAAACACTGGCGCTGCGATCGTCACTCGATACATTTGAATTTCAATCACTGCGAAGCGCACTAAATTTTTTATTTTTTATAAAATTTAAATTGTTTTTGAAGTTTCTCGAGACTGATTTATAATCCAAATTGCTTAGTTCTTCTGTTCAGCACTATCCTAGTAATCTCAGTGAGTTTGTCAGACCATATTTATATTATTTGATAATGAATATAATTACCCTTTCACGGAGCAAAATTTCGAAATTTCAAAATTGATTTCTAAATCATTATAACTCCTATCGACTTCGTTTGTCGCCTCAACATTTTTTGATATTCCAAATAAATTTTTTCAAAAAAAGTCAGGATGTAGTTGATTTAATTTGGGCTTTACTCGATTTTTTCCTGCAAAAATTAATTTTGAAAAAAGCAAAACTTGGGGGCAAAAAACGAAGGTGATGAAGGTTGTTATTGTTTATAAATCATTTCTTCAACTCCTTAACTTTGCTCCGTGAAAAAGTACCCGATATTATCTATTCTTTCTTGAAGTAAACATATAAAATAAATAACAAGTTTGTACTCCATAGACTTTGTAGCAATTATTGTTTCTTATGGTTTTCATCTTTATTGTCTATAAAATTATGTTTTTTTTTGCAATTGTAAAATATATTGAAATTGTGAAATCGACAGGATTGGGAGAGAAAAATAAATGATGGCACAATACAAATCACCTGTAAATTTAAAAATCTTGACAGTTTTTCTTGGTTATTTTTTATGAAATTTTGTTGTTTTTATTGTCCTTCAATTGTAAACTATACTTAAATGGGTATTACAGAATGAATAAGTTTTCACTTTGATGTTCCTTTATTGCCTGTATTGACCAAAAAGCTGAAAGAATAAAGATCAACCTATGAAACTTGAGTAGAGGTTATGTTATTGTGCTTACAAAATTTTACCATAAAAATTGAACTACTTACCGGCTTAATGCTTTCATCAGGAGCTGAAAACTGTTTGTCCCAAACAAAATCGGTCTCTAAAAAATATTTTTCGCAAACGAATTGTCCAACTTTGCACAAAAAATCACTTTCGTGCCGTAGAATTGCACGTTGTTTTCCTTCAACACAATTTTACGGTACCGAAGATAAATGGAACTTATCTCTGTTTGATTTCTTTGATTTATACCCAATAGTAGAATTGTGTACTATTCAGTAACTACCGCCAATTTTTATTTACAGCTTATTTACAAAACTTTTAAAAATAAATAAATATTATACGCTACGAATACATTTCCATGGTAATGCCTTCCAAACTAATGTCAGACAATCGAGTGACGATCGACGCGCCGCTAGTTCACTGCTTCGCCGCTGTGGACAAACCATGGCACAATTTTTTGTGACTACAGAATGGGTCATGGCATACCTTTGGTTAAAGCCGAAGGAGCTTCAAATGCAAAGACCGAGCGCGTAGCTCGAAGTGAACATACTATCTAGCGCGAAGCGCAAGATTCGACAAACGCGCGCCCTAGGCGCGCTCAAACTTTTCAAGCGTAGCATGCGATGAGGATGTGCCCACGCAGCGGGCAGCATTTTATTAATTATAATGTTTTATATTGTTTTGAATCAATATAATGTAGTACCCGCCGCTTCAAGTGCAACAGTCACACCCCCATAAAATAGTTTTTCACTAGATTAAATGTTTTTTTGTGTTTTTCATTGAAAACCTGCCTTCAGCAAAAAAGAAAAGGGGATAGGAAAAATCTTATGTAATATTGTGGGGGTGGGGGATAAAAAATCGTTACTGATGCTTAGGGGCCGCTAAAGTATTACGTCACCCGTATAGGGGGAGGGGAAGTCTGTTGTTGTGTGACGCTCATGTTAAAGTTACATACGCTCATTATATAAACTGTGTGACCAGGGGAGGGGGGGGGGGGTAAAAATTACTTGAAAAATTCTTATGTAATACGTGAACGACCCGTAAGCAACAGCGAGATGTGTCGTCCAGTTCCAGCGGTGAATGTTTTGCCGATAGGACCTGGCACCATACAGAGATCCGGCGTGTGAAGGGGTCGGTCAACCACTAGATTAGTTTTGTTCGAGGCAATTTGAATTTAGATTAGTTGTCGCAAATTGGCGTTGCCGATCGCCACATGCGGTTATATATCGTACACGGATTGTTATTCTTGGAACAGAGTACAATCACCTCGCGTTGCATTATCTCACCTACTTCAATAATCCAAGATTAACTTCTGTAAATTCACATCGAACTTAAAAAAAAAAAAACAATTTTCTCTTACTCCATTTTTTTTAAAAATTGTTTCTGAAAGCCGGAAACTTTATTTAGTTCCTTGTCATCCTGGATTTATATTCGATAATAGTGTTCCAAATTAAGAATATATTTTTATTTAGATAAAACACGCTTCATTGGATATTAGGATTTTTATTCAGCTGATTCAGCTTTAACAGATTTACTTCAACTCTAAAAATATCTTTTTCATCTACGAAAGTATTTGATTTATAATTCATAAAGAAAAAGGGAGGAATGATATTTTGCTCAATATTGACGTTTCGTTTCACTTTTTCTCCATGTTTTTCACATAAGTCACTATTTTGCGGTAAGTGTCAAGTTCTAATGAATTTGTTCATTAAGTTTGTATTGTTTAAATCATTTTAACATAGACGTAATACCTTGCTTAATCTTGCTCGAGAGTTAAACTACTTACTTTACTCATTTTCTAATAGCTGAAGCAATTCGTAATTGTTTAAATATGTCTTCGAATGGTGAGTAATGAGAAAATCGTAGTTTTCTAAGAAAAAAAGTTCAAATAATTTGAGTCCTATTTATAAATTCTTGAATCCTATTCATTATTATTTTTTCTTATAATTTCTGTTTATCGAAGTAAAGTTACAACTGCCGAGAAAAATATTTAATCAATTATAGGAATTCAAAGGAAGAAAAAATCCAACATTCATTTTGCATTAAATTTATAAAAATTTGTATTTGAGTGAAATTTGTTAAATTTTAAGTCGTCAGTGTAATAATATCACTCTAAATGGTTAATTTAATTCAGACCTGGGCAGGTTTGGCGAAATTTGCTCACATAACAGATGTTGACGTCCCCACTATCGATGCTCATGCGTTGCTGTAAAGGAGAAAGATCTCGCGAGCAAGGCAAGAGCATCAGTAGTGGGGGTGCCAATATCTGTTATGTGAGAGAGTTTCCCCAGCCCTGCCCAAGCCTGATTTAATTGAAAGTTACAGAAACTGTTACACAACAAATTAATTTGAGATGTAAAATATAGAAAAATGAAACTGAAATAAAAATGAAAGAATACCTATGAAATTTCTCGTAAATTTTAACGAATTTTCAATATCAATAAGCTATTTTTTGTTTTTGTCTCTTCTCCTGAGCGTCAAGTTTGTCAGAACCGTCTAAAATAACCAGGCCAGTCCCAAAAGGAATCCCTTAAAATTACCTGGGCTCGGAGATCTCGTGTCACGGCAAGCGGAATTCACTTTTTTCATTCTCTGCGTGGCCGGAATTTATGCGACTCGCACAACACTGCCGAGGATACGACGAAGAGGTGGAGGTTCATACATATGACTTGATTCTAGTATAAAATATAGGACTAGAGTTATAGAGTATAACGTTAGCCTGCCAGAACCAACGGACAGACAGAAATGAATAGAGCGGTTGAGTCCTGGGTGCTTTACAAATATGTGACCAGAAAATAAATCGAGCTCATCCCCTTCGCTTCATCCTTCTCCTCGTTCTCTTCATCTTCTCGTTCCACCCTCACGACATGGCAAGTTTCCGAAATTAATGGTTCGGAAATTTTCCCTGAAATGGAGACTAACATAGGACAAAACAGCCCGTATAGCGAGCTTGACCGGCGCGGCGTACTTACCAGTTACGAGGTGTTCGAGTGGAATTTCTGTATGGTCGATCGAAGGTCGAAGGGTGGGAGGACATTGTTTTGCGGGGTCGCAGATGTTCCACTGACACAGGTTCACGACTGATGCTCCTAACGATTCAAGTGTCAAAAGCGTTTTATTTTATTTAGAGAAATTTTTTATATCACACTCATTTCAGTAATCTAATTTTCAATATTCTAGCTTTAGGATTTTTACACTCAATGAAAATAAAATAATAAGGAGTTTTTGTTCTCAGTGTAGTTCGACAGTATTTGAAATTGAGGTGAGAGAGACGAAGGGTATATATGTACATTTCGTGACCCTGGAGCCATAGGGTATTATCTCACTTTTTTGATAAACATGAGTTAGTGGCACCAAAAGGTAGTTGAAAGCAATCTCTTCCCGTAATTTCAATTTTATTCTTAAGAACAGTCTCTGAATATATGAATTTCATCAGATAAACTATGCACATGAACAATTTGTAGAGCCACAAGATGCTATCCATAAGTGCCCCGTTACCAGATTACTATCATGCAACTAAAAAGGAGATGACAATCAGCGAAAAATTCAAGGTAGCTTCCAACTTCAAAAGGATGAAAGGTTATAATGTATAGCAACGTTGCATACATTTTAAACTATTTCTAATAACATATGCATAATTTCATCCCTTTTTTTATGTCACTAAAGCGGGGCTAAAGTTCTACTTTTCACTCCCTAAGGAGTAAAAAGCGACGTCATATGCAAGTAATGAAACATTGTACATCTGTGAGAATGCATTTTGCGATAATCGACCCCATCACCGTAACAACTTTGGGGAAATTATTGTTGCAGAAGGTAGAATTTTTCGGCAATTTATGGTAAGACACAGCAAAGTTCACAAATTTTCGACATTTCAATAATTTCATTAGTTTTCAAAAATTTTTGGTGATTTTAAAATAATATAAATTTTCAAAATTTTTGGTAAGTATTGACGCCATAAAATAAATATCTATAATTTAATCATTAATATTTTAAATATTATAAGGAAGTTTGGGATGCTTTAAAAAAGCGCATGTTGAAAGGGGGTTCGGTGGTCCTTATTCACATTGTAAACATTTATTTCGGTAATTCGTTTGCTCCCTCTCGCGATTATAGTGCAAATGCCCAAAAGTAGAACGTTCTCCAAATTTAAGCCGAATCGGTTAATATTTATTCATCACCCCAGGCACTTGTAGTTTCCCATAAGATTGACACGCGAGAACTTGTGCAAAAAAGCCTAATTTACGTAACTTTTCAGTTTTTATTGAAATCAGTCTTCCCTGTAGGACGAGAATCTCATTGCATTTTCTGTAGTTATTAACGAAGAATAATAAAAACTTGTTCGCAAATTTAAGAAATTATTGTAAAGTAATGCTAGACGGCAAAATGAAAAATTTGGAAATAATGCAAGATGGTGTCCAATGAAATATTTCAAAAAAAGCTTGTTACTTCAGTCAACAACGAAATATTTTCAACCTTTTGCTAGAAAAAGAATTTTTGGAAAAAATTCAAGATAGCGGACCATTTTTGTTTAAATCAATCAATTTTGGAATTTTTTAGGAAATCTTTTTCAACTTCTCAAGAAAATTATGTTTCTCTCTATCAATTATGTGTTAGTTTGAGGCATAACAGTTTTTCAATCAAATCATGATAGCGGCCAGTAAGTTAGTTCAAGAATAGTCAAAGTTCGTTAGAAAGAGAAGTATGGTTTCAGAAACTATACGATCATTCGAAACGCCCAAAATTTAAAAATAATTCAACATGTCAGTCGGTCAAATTAAAAAAATTAATAATAATTCAGATTATTTCTTGCAAAACGGGGAAAAAGCAAACCTATTTCGAGATGCAGATTTGACACCAGAAAATCAATACAGAATCGCATATAGACTCCCTTTCCCAAGCAGGTTCCTACAATGGATTCCCACGTATAATACTATGAAGGGCTTTCGTCTCTATGTCTTTTAGTGTAATTTATTAGTAGATTAGAGTAATACAGCTTGCAAAATTACAAAGAAATTTTATTTTCTTGAGAAATCTAAATAAATTTCGTTTCATAATTTCAAAACTGATTGATTTTTGCACAGTTTTCCGCTATCTTGGAGTTTTTCCAAAATTTTGAAGGTCTGATATCAACACAAAATATTTTGAGGTAAACTTGATTTTCTGACAAAGTTTAGGACAAGTTCGTTGAAAACTATAAAAGTAAAACAATTTTCAAAACATGACTTGCAGCCATCCTGGATTTTTTTTTTAAATTTTGGACTACTGGGATTTCTAAAAAAAGTAAATAAGGACCACCCTACGGTAGGGGTATGATGCTACTCATTGCTCCCTTTTTCAAAGTATGTATCCATGAAAATATCCGCAAGTGTCATTTTTATGGTTTAAGGTTAAAAAACGAAGTTTTTTGACTCTGACATTTTCGTTTATTTTTGGGGTTGGGTCATGTCAATCCCCTGCCAGTTACATCGCAGCAAGTCACATTGGTGGCAAGTCACATTTCGGCAAGTCAGATTCGCGGCAAGTCACATTTGAGACAAACCACATTGCCAGCAAGTCATATTTGCGGCAAGTCATATTAGCGACAAGTTATATTGGTGGAAGGTCACATTTGCGGCGTGTGACATTGACGGCAAGTCACATTGCGGCATCACTGCCTCGAAAATATTTGAAGTCCATGAAAAGTTAGCCAAATTGTGGCAAGTCACATTTATGGCGAGTCACATTTTCGGCAAGTCGCATTGCGGCATCTCTGATTTGGAAAAATTTAAAGTCTACAAAATAACAAAAGTTCGAGAAAACGCCCCCGTGATTAATCACATAAGTAATTTAGGTCACAGCTCTACTCCTTTTCAACGTCTTCTGGGGGAAGACACCGCTGAAGTGATTGGTCACATGCCGCTAATGTGACTTGCCGCAATTCTGGCAATTTTTTATGAACTTCAAATTTTTCCAAATGAGAGATGCCGCAATGTGACTTGCCGCGAATGTAACTTACCGCGAATGTGACTTGTCGTCAATGTGACTTACCGCAGATGTGACTTGCCACTAATGTGACTTGTCGCAGGTTGGCGTGATCTGTACCCGTATTTTCATGACCATATTCGTATTCAACGCATCAAACTACATGGATACAAGATTACAGGAATATAAAAAATCTGTGAACTTCTTCAAAAAAAATTCTCAATCTTTATGGAAGTCATAAGTTTCATGAATTTGAAAATTGCTGCGTCAGAGTTCTGTGCATCTTTCCGATAAAATTTAGTATACTATAAAAATATTTAATATCAAGCCTTTTGGCATTTGTAAATTATTAGATGTTTGAAAAATTAGAAGGTTATAACTTCGAATGTCTTGAATTTTCTTCCTATTTAATTTAGTTATTTTTAAATCTATTGAGGAAAAATGATGGTGGGGCTCAAAAGCACCTTTGAGAGCTGACCAGACTATACACGTTTTTATGCAATTTCACATCGGTCGTATATCGATAAAAATTTTACATAAAGAACTTCTAGCTCGTAGATATTTGCAATTTTTTCAGCCAACATTTTTTACATAACAATGTATGAATTGGAATGATATTAGAATAAGATTACTCGCAAGTAAGTTTAGAAGTCTAGAAGATGTTCAAACACTAAAAAGCACAGTCATTTGTGTGACAAAGCAATTAACAGTATGAATATCCCGACGTCAAATATTGACGCCATTTAATAAATGTTTATCATTTTATGATTAATGTTTCAAATCATATATGGGAATTTAGAAAGTTTCGAAATGACATCCCGTAAACCGGTTCTAACCGGGACACGTTGTGAGAACCGGGACACGTTGGGAAATACCCGGGCAACTCATAATTTTATATTACATGATTTGACTTCTCTTTCTCTGAATTGAAATCCGATAGATTTTTTATTGTTTCCTGTTAAATAAATGTAACATTTCCTTTTAGAGACTTTCGATTCAGTTCCGTTAGAAAGTTCTGGTGAAAATAATATTTATATAAGGTTGTCATTTTTTGTAGTTTGGTTAAGTCAATTAAAAAACGCTTGGAAAACTTTACCTGCTATTTTTTTGACATTTATGTCACCGATCATTAAGTACATCGTCTTAGCGAAATTATCTCAAATTTTGACCAAGATAAAATGTTTGGTTTTTGCTGCAGAACGATTTTTATAAAAAGTTTCGAATTTGTAGGGAAAAGTCGGACATGGTCAGAAATTATATACCGAATGTGGGGTCGTCCCGTTTCTTTACATAATCCGTTGAGAATTTTGAAAATGCCATTCCTGAAGTCCGAACAGGCAGAATTTCTTAAGCTGTTTTCTCATTTTGTGTTCCTATATTTGAAAGGTTATGACGTGAAGCAACAAATAAGGTTATGTTTTTATTGAAGATATGTACGTTTTTTTTAGATTTTACTTATCATATTAGTTTAATTTACTATGAAGTAACAAAAAACTTATAATTCATGATGATTAGCCATTTAATATTACAGGATAGTGGTTTTTGCCTTTTTATTGGAAGTGAACGCCTTAGCCCCACCCTGAGGAGTAAAGACAGACACACTTCGGATTGCAATAACTAATTACCTAAAGCTAAATTCAATGTTTTAACTTCACGATACGCAAAGAAGGGCAGAAATGATATGTTTAAGGCATTATTAAATAATTATAATTACTTCGTGTAATTTATTGAGAAAAATCTAAGAACATGTCCCACTTAGCCCCGTCTTAAAGACCTTAATCTCAATTTTTATCCTTGAAATCCAAAGTTTTCAACTTAGTTCTGTAAAGATATATCTAAAAACTCGTTAATGAGCCTTAAGAGGTAAAAAACTTTTTTTACGACGTATTTTGAGAAGGTTGTATGGTAATATATGTTGACATCCGCAATTTCATAAATAGGCTGCGCCTCAGGACAAAGCACTCTTATAAGGATTTCATTGTGGACCAAATATTATTATTATTTTTAAATATAATATTGAGCCAAGTCTCTTTCGTGGTAAGCTTAACTCGTTCAGCTCTAGCCTCGTTATACTACCGGGGATTAAGGAATTCATACGGTAAGGGTGAATAAGAGATGTGTAGGAAAAAGGATAGGTTTTAGATCGATCTAGAAGTCATCGCACGTTGTTAATTCAAACGACAAACTCGTCCCAGAATACCGCTTCGATACGGGTTGCTGATCAATCTCTCTACCAATTACTCCAAGTGAAGAGCTTCACATAGCTATTATACTAATCGACTAAACAAATCTCTGCACAAGGGCCCATTATTATAAAAATCTTTCATTTCAGACACCACTCTTCTTCTTATAAATAATTTTCCTTCATACATTCCTATCCTTGCATACATCTTTTTTATTCTTCCTACAGCCGCAGTACCGCACACTTCAGATGCTCTCTGGAAGATGCTATCCCGTAGTATTATCCATGCACCCTCTACATTTTTATTACCTGATTTCGTTTCTCAATCTTCTTTATAATGCCCTAAATATACATTTAGCTCTCCACGATATAGGGGAAAGCGGGGCACGGTGGGCACGGCGGATAAAACGGGCACCTATAATTTTTAATGAAGAAATAATTTTTTGACGTTAAAACACATTAAAATATAAACTTTAGCATTCAATGTTTTTCTGCAATACAAAACCATACCAAATGTAAGTGATTTTTGCCTTCTAAAAATTAATGAGATTTTGTAGTAAAAAAAAACCATTGGCAGCGCAATTTTAAACTTCGGATTAGACTAATAAAAAGTTGATCAATATACTCGGTAATATGCGAATTAGAAAGCTTAGGTTTTCTACTTTAATTCTATCTCTTGATATTTTCGTTTTATGGCATAT
>JAUMHM010000031.1:16194502-16218098 GCA_032362435.1 Melikaiella ostensackeni
ATGTTTAACAGCAATTTTATTTGACCTTTTAAAAGCACAAATTCTACTTTTTTGACTATTTTTTTCTTATCTCGCGTGGTTTAGCTCAAAAATAAAAATAAAAATATTCCAATACTATTTTCTATACTTAAGAAACAAACTTTGCCTCCTGAAAAAAAATGTTTAGTGGCAAGTTTACATGTCTTCGCAAAAGCAACAATTTTAATATCTTAACTTTCTTTAATATTCCGCGTTATTTGGATCAAAATTTGAATTTTCGATTTTTCAAGAAAATTCAAAAAGTTGTTATGACAATCTTGTAGAGCTTCCAAAAAGTAACGTTTTTCTTTTTCTGACTTTTTTCATATCGTTCATTGTTTGGCTTAAAATTTTCATTTTCGTTTCTTTTTTTGAATTTTTTGAATGCTATAACTCTCACAATTTTATTTTCGTCGAAAAAAGTCATGGAGATAAATTGTTCGACTTTCTGAGTACTACGAATATCCGTACATAGAATTTATAAATTTAAGAAAAAAGTGGTCTCAAAAATTTTTTAAATGCTCTTTTTGAATTTTCGTCCAAAATGGCTGGCTGACGAACTTGACCTTTATTTTGAGACACCAGAAGAGTATACCTAAGGCCAATCCAATCGGTCAATTCTTTTGAAAGTTATTGCGCTCACAAACTAAAAATCTACAGACACACGCACGCACACAGACAGACAGACACATTCGTAAAAACATGTTTTTTGGGTTCAGGGGGTCTCAAAAGGGGACTTCTGACAAAAAGGGGTGGAATCAAGTTTTACATAAATTTAATAAATTCTCTGATGAGAATGTAAAAAAATTCATTTCCACCGTTGAATATTCGTTCTTTTTGGTTGAAAATTAATTTTTTCAACTGAAAATTTAACTGTTTCAGTTGAAAGTCCAGTACTTTAGTTGAAAATTGAACTTTTTCGGTTGAAAATTTCATTATTCAGTTGAAAATTCATTTCTTTTATTGTAAATTTAGCAATTATATGAAAAAGTCATTTTTTCACTAAAAATTCAACCATTTTGTAGAAAATTCGCCTTTTCGGCAACACAATTCAACAATTTTGTTGAATTTTTTTCAACCTTGACTGGAGAATCTTTCTTGGTTAAGAATTGAAGTCTTTTGTTCAAAATTCGTTCTTTTGGTTGTAAGATTCATCTTTTGACAGAAATTTCATCTTTTTTGGTTGAGAATGCAAACTTTTGGGTAAAAATTCATCCGTTTAGGTTGAGAATTTAACTACTTTTTTGAAAATTTGCCTTAGTTGGTCAAATTGAACTGTTTTTTATTCAATATTGAAATCTTTTTTTGTTGAATTTTTTTAATCTTGACTTGAAAATCTTTCTTAGCTAAAAACTCAACTTTTTTGTTGCAAATTTGTCTCTTTGGTTTTAAAATTTATCTCTTTTGGTATAATTTTCATACATTCCGGTTGAGAGTGGGAGTTTTTGGTTGAAAATTAATCTGCTTGGGTTCAGGGTTCAACTATTTTGTTGGAAATTCATCTCTTTTGGTTGAAATATCAACTATTATATTTTTCGTTGGGAATTCATATTTTTTGGTAAGAGTGGCACTCCTTTGTTAGACATTAATTTGTTTGGTTGGACGTTCACCATTTTAGTTGAAAATTCATCTCTTTAGCTGAGCATTCAACTATTTTTTTGAAAACGTGTTTTATTTTCGGTTGAAAATTAATGTTTTAAATTGAATATTTAACTATTTCATTTTTGGTGGAAATTTTATCTTTTGTAGTTGAAAAACTATTTGGTTGAAAATTGATCATCTTAGATAAAAATTCGTCTTTTTTGGTAGAAAATTAGTTTTCTTGGTTGAAAATTCATTTTTTTCTTTGAAAATTTAACTACTATGTTGAAAGTTGAACCAAAAAGTTGGTTATGCCTAACCTACGACATTCAATAAAAAGTATCAACAACTGTCACTCGACAGATATGGATGAAGCCTGAAGTTGATAATCAGAAGGATATGCAACGGTTTGATAGCCACACTTAGCACACGTTCCGAAAAAACCTGGTATTTTCTTGGGACTTGTTGAAAGTGGCCGGAAGAAAATACTAGGTCCGTCCTAGGTTTAGACCTATACTTAGATCTAGGTTAAAATACGGGATCAAAACAAATGATTCTCTTATATTTTTCAATTTTTGTTTTTCCTAATATGTTGGAAGATATATATCATTGAATTATTCATTATTTCTTGATAGCACAGCTATTAAGAAATCTAATAAAATCCGAAATATTAAGTGATATTTCTGATAGTAAAAACAAAGAGCCGATGCAATGGTGAGCTTAATTCGTGGTCGGACTTATATTTGTCTTACATTTTTTGGCGTTTCATTACTCTTACGAGAAGAAGTCGCACCTAATGCGGCGCACAGCGGCTTAGTTTGGAACTAGGATCTGCGGAACTAAGAGCATTAGTTCCGAGCTAAGCCGCTGTGCGGTGCATTACGTGTTACTCTTTCTCGCAAGAGAAATGAATCGCCAAGAATATAGAACAGAGAGCTGACGTGCGACCACGAATTAAGCTTGCCATTGCATCGGCTCGCTGTCTTTGAAGTCTGTAATATTACTCAATATTTTAAATTTTCAAAGTTATTGATAGCTGTGCTAACAAGAAATAATGAATAATCTAATTAGTTATTTTTTGCATCATATTATGGAAAACAAAAACTGAAATATATAAGAAAATCCTTTCTCACTTTCCAACATGATATCATGTCAAGTTTATAAAATTATCGATTTTTCACTCTACTATTGCTATTCTTGTTGAGAATACTACATTCTTCATCAAATTCACGTGAAAATTAATTAAATTCAAAAAAAATAATAAACTTAGGACAGGACTGGTTTTTTTTTTCTTTCGGGCACTTGGACCGATTCCCAAGGAAGGACAAGGTTTATTCGAGAAGTGTGCTATGTGGAGATAGTTTTTACTTTTTCCAAATAATGTTTACTTTTTTTATTCACGTTATTCAAAAGAGCATTGAACTGAACTGAAATATTTTATGTTCTTTTATATTTTCTGCTGCCGTAAATCCAGACATAGACATATGTAATAAAGACCTGCGGATGTTCGTTTTCCTCCGTTCATTTCGAGTTTAATGAGATCCTGCAATGAATCACAGCCATTGAAACTGACGCGTCCCATTTCACGAGGTAAGGCTCGACCATTCAATACAACATCCCTCTTGTACGAGTATACGTACAACTCACTTGACTTTCCGAGTTAGTCAACCGTTAAATCTCAAGTTTTGGAGTGAATTTTTCAAAATATTCTCTTTGAAATATTTAATGAAATTTTCTCTGACCGGATCAAATGAAGATTTTCCGACTTTCGATATATAAATATTTAGAGTCGCTACATTAATCTCATGGCCACGTCTTTCAAACATTTCTGCGTTTTGATCTCCGTTTTGAGTGGCAATGTGTTTCAATGAAACATGTGCTGATTCCTAATTCAATCACATTGCGATTGATAAAATGAATTTTTTATCTAGGAGTGTACAAAAAGCTCGTAGCCCGCTACTCGACCGGGACAAGTCGAGCCGAGCTGAACTTGAGCCGGGCCGAGTAGTTTCAAAAGCTCAAAAAATTCGGGTTTTGGGTACCAGAAAATTTTGGGATCTCGATCAGGTTTAAGCAGTCGTTTTCATGTACGTACCAGAATTTATTCCTGATAATAAATATTTGGATGTATTAAAAAATTTAAGTTATTCTAAAACAAGTTTGTTATGGATTTCTCCTAAAGGTAGGCAGCTTTAAATTAATTTGTGAACCTTTTTCAAATGAGCAATCACTCCCGAGCAGATTTTGAATCAATATTCAAGAAACACATAACATTGAAGCATTTTATTTGCCATAATCACATTACTTCTTAAATCCTGAAATTCATCAATTCATTTTGTCCTCACCAATATATCCAATAAAATAAGTACCTGAAATAATTTGAGTATTTGAAACCTTCAATAACCCAAAACTGTTCGAGAACTCGAAAATTTCGTGAACCCGACACAATTCGTGTACTTGAAACCAACCGGTTACTCGAAATTTTCGGATTTTTGCACACCCCCATTTTCATTACTGAACAGAGATCATTGCTTCAGTGATTATTATAAAATTCTTAGTCACCTTGAAAGGACATGTAGATAAAAGATGACAAATAATATTTAACCTGATTTTCTTAAATTATCCTGCAATAACCTGTAATAATAAAAATTATCATAAGGCAATTCGACTTACCTTATACGTTCCCAAGTCCTTGACGGTACAACCTAATTTCACACTCCGTCCAGCTGGAACTGTTATATTCCCGATCTCGTCAACAAATTCGGGATCTGGGACAGTGGATACTGAAAAAAATATAAAAAATTTGCTTAAGATGGTGCGATAAATGATGTTATCTTTGTTTAATTATTAATTTTCCTCCGATCCCACATAAATATGTACGTATTTATTAAAATATATGCTTAAACTCCATTGTATATCCTAAAGCACCAGTTTTCATTCCAATGTAGATAATATTGATGCAATAAAACAAAATTTAGTAAAATTAATGCCACCCAAAAAGCTTCAGTTTGTCGAAAATTAGCAAATGTGAATTTTTTTATTTCGTCAACGTTCATACATAATTTCTGACCGCAAAAAAACCTGTACACTGAGCAAAATTGATTTAAGAATCAACATTACTCTAAATTTTACTGAAAATATTAAAATTCCAGAATTAATATCTGGATATATAACTATGGGATGACTATCTAGATATTGAAGTACCTATAATACTTAGGCATTTACATTTAATTTCCACGTTTAAAAATAGAATCTATGTATATAGAAATTTCCATAATTTAATGTCTAACTATTAAATTATTTGCCAAATAATGAGCTTTAATATGTAGATATTATTACTCATTAAATATATAAATAATTTTAATATCTATATATTATACCTTAATACCGAGAACGTCGTCCCATAGTTGAATTAGTAACCAGATACTAAGTTTTAATATCTGCATATTAAATTATAATATCCAGATACTTCACCTTAATATATAAATCGTCGTCCTTCAGTTGAATATTCAATTTATGCATATTAAAAAAGCTGTAAATTTAATCTCGGGTGTTATTCCCACTTTGTATTTATAATTCTACTGACAATCATGGTTCGCGCGCCGTGCGCGCGAGAAGTTTCTTCTCAACAGTTAAATTCTCAATATAAATATAAAAAATTGCAGCGCTACCTCTAGAAACAACAAAAAATTCTGGTCGTTTCCCGATTGGCCAACATGTTTCCGAACCAAGAAAATTAAAAAATTAAAACTTTCGAACCAGAAAAATTTCTCCATTTAAATATTGAGTACTTGACTACAAAATCAAAGCATCAGAACCCTTTTGAAATCAAAATTTTTAATAAATACTTAATTAATATGAATACTTATTAATAAAAAATACTCAAAAACTGTAGATTTTAAATTACTTTCATGTGACTAATGACAATAACATAACGAAACTATACATTTAAATATTTTGAACGTTCCAGACTGAACATATGAAAATTAAGATACTTCGAAACAAAATATTTCAAAATTCAAGCTTTTGAAGCTAAACGACTTTAGTTTCAAGGGTTCAAAAATTGAACTATTTTATGATTGCGCATTCAAAACTGTAATTTTGAATTGGAATTATATAGGTTTTGAAAATGATAAAAAGTATTAATAGGTATCTATCATATCATGCAGTATCAGTTGACATTCAAAGTGATAGGATAGATTCTTCTAAACTTAAAATGAGATTCCTGTACGAAAATATTTCTCTGTCATTTCCACTGTTTAAAATTAGAGCATTTTAAATTGTAAACCATCAAAGTTTAATCTTTTTGAAGAGCTTGACAATTGAGCGGTTGCGTGCAAGAACAACCTGCTTGCATTTTCAGAAGTCCCTTGCTTTTCATTTGTTTTACACATAACTTCATCGAGAACAAATGACAGAGAAATAATTTCTAAACATGCAAGTAGGCAGTTCTTGCATGCAATCCCTCAATTATCTGATTTCTAATTGGCAACTTTTAAAATTAATGAATTTAAACGCGATGCATCAAAAATTAAACAATTTCATACTTCGTTTAAAATTTAAGAATTCTTAAATCAGGATCTTGAAACTAAGGCATCAAAGATTATTAATTTTCAAATTGTTCATCACGCTTTTTAAAATTCAATCATTTTAATCTAAAGTGCCAAAAATAAACGATAAAGCATTTCCACACGAGAAGAACAACTTCATGATGCTTCAAGTGCTAAAAAAAACAATTTTACAAGATGGCAATATGTCGTATACTAATAAACTATCACATTGACATGACAGAAAAATTCGCTAAGGGCGAAAATCATGCGAAAAGCAAGCGGAAATATAGGAAATTCAGTGTGGACAAAGTAAACGAATGAATGAAGATTATTATTATTATTAATTGCATGGTGCTTATTTGATGAGCACTCTGCTTCCTCATTATGGTTAATTAGCAAATATATTTGCTTCCTCATGGAGGAAGCATACATGATTTTTTTTGTCTCCCATGAAGAAGTCTTTCTATTCTTGCATCAACTTTGAATTATGTTAATGAAAAATGTTTAACTGTAAATGACAGCTTTTGAAAATATTATAAATAAACATAACTTTCTTACACGTGAATGAAATGTATTAATATTATAGCTCAACCAATTCGTCTAGAATTGAGTAATCTTTTCTATTCTTGCATCAACTTTTAATTATGTTGATAAAAAAGGTGTGCTATAAAAAAAATTCTTCAAATATAATAAATGATCATAACTTCCTCATCCTTCAATAAAATGTATTGTCATGAAATGTCAATTGATTCGACTAGAATTATGGAGTCTTATATGTTCGAGCATCTACTCAGAATTATGTTAGTGAAAAAAGTTTAACTATAAAAAACCCATTTATAAAACATTATAAAATGATATAAGCCATTCAAATCTCATTCATTTCACTGTAAATACTAGAGATCTCTTTTTTACGGTATCATTTTTTGCGTGTCCTGTTTTTCAATAGGATAACTTCATTCTGCTATTTTTAATGTAAAACGACACTGGGATCCAACCAGTGATCTCATTTTAGGATCACACTATACTGTTTTGTTCTGAGTCTTATTTTAATTCCTGAAATTAGTTATCGTGTTATCAAAAAAGGGCGACACACAGACACATACGCATACGGACAATTGCTTAGAATGTTGAATTATACATTTATCAACAGAGAAACGTTTAATTAAATCATCTTCAAAATCTTTCAAATTGTTACCACTAAAAAGCTTCCAATATGAGTAAGCGAAAACACTTAAAAATAAGCATATCAAAAAATAATTTTAAAAAACCCTTAAAGATGAAAAATACCCTTTGTTCTCATTGACAAACTATTCATTTCTGACCAATGGACATATTCTGGTGTATTGTACTTCACACATTTTAACACAAATGTTTAATTCAATCATGCAAATTTTCGGGTTATCGAACAGTTACTAAAAGCACCATTATAGATTAAGGAAACGACCTCTTTTGAAGCTATAAGCCGGATTTAGAAAGCGTTTCATGAAGCAGACATTACTGACACGACAATGACAAATCTTACATGTTGCATGGTTTCCAAAAGATATCCTCAAAGGGGTGAAGAAATCCATCATGTATGTATTTTTTATCTCAAAAGTTACTTAAACCAAACTTTGAATAAATTTTCAGATAAAAAATGAATCATGTATCACAAAATTGACTTTTTTCCTGGTTCCACTCAAACTAACAACAAAAAGCAAACGAGAGATTAAATGAATGATGCCCTGGGAGCATCCCTGACGATAGTCAACTTGACATCAGCTCACACCCATCTCTAAACATCACGTGTGATGGATCGATCCAGATGGATTCGAAAGCGAGTGAGTAGTAAATGCAGTATGAGTTATAGAAGCTCACCAGTTGGCTTGACAGCTTAGTTATTGAATACAAAATGCAATCTTTCAAGCCTCCATTCCACTCCCAAAGTCCTATTTGCCACGATGCATCTTACAAGTCGTCAAAGCGATCAAATTTTTTTATAAAAAATGAGAAAAAAAGACTACCGAACCATGTAAAGAAAACTTTCAATTATGCACAAAGCGCAAAATTTGAAGAATTATTTCTCTACTGCGATATGAACATTATAATTCCTATTTCTTTTAAATCAAAATACAATTTATTATTATTTTACTATTAAGTCAAGTCCCTTTCGGAATAAGGGTAACTCGTTCGGTTCTAGCTTCGTTATATTATCGGGGATCAAGGAAGTTATATGTCAAAGGTAAGCAAAGGATGTGTGGGAGAAGGGATGGGTTTCAGATCAATCTAGAAATCGCGAGCTGCTCATTCAAATGACAAACTCTTTCCACAACACAGCTCCGAATCGGGTCGCTGGTCAATCTCTCCAACAATCACCTCAAGTGAAGAGCTTCACAGAGCCATGATACATTACGATTCACACAAAAATACTCAAACTGACTGATGATCCCATAGGGAGATCCATATTCTCTATTCCAACCACATTCACTAAGCAAAGCTCTCCACGAGGGTCCATTAGTATCAAAAATCTTTCATTTCAGTTTGACATCCATACACCTTTTCATGTAAGCTCTTGAGTTCCTATGACTCTTCATATCTCTACACATTAGAGTCTCTTTCACGCATTCCAATCATTATTTCTTCGGCCTACCTCTGGTTACGTTACTCGTCTATTCACCTAACTTAAATGCACTCGCTTTGTTACAAGTCCATTAGCGCTTTACCCCACATATTCCGCAAGAATTGCATGCCAACTGCGTTCACTTTACTCCTATCCTTTTCCTGATACGTCCAAGTCTCGCTACCGTACAGCACAGTGGGTGCAAGCACAGGCTCATATATTGCAATTTTACCTTTATTCGTTACAACTTTACTTCTAGTAATAGCTCGTACACTATCAATAATCTATTTTTCCGTCAGCAGTAAATAAACTTCCAAGATACACGAAATTATCAACTTGTTTTATCGTCTCTCCGTTTAGGGCAATATTGCATACTCCTTTTATCCCTTTGCTTAAACACAATAATTTTTGTTTCATTTACTTCAATCTTGACTTCTACTCTTCATGCTAGTATCCAGTCTGCTCATCATTCTCTGAAAATCATCGACTGATTGAGCTGTAACAATCTTATCATGTGCAAATGCCAGTTCACCGATCCAAGTTCAGCACCTTTTTTGTCTAAGGGAGCCATTCTCAAACATTCATCCATGTATATATCAAACATCCAGATAACGCAGCCTTATCTAATGCTCTGCTTAATATCAAACCAATCGCTGAATTGTTTATTCACTCTTACACTTGCTTTACTTTCATTATATATTGCTTTCGTATCTTTTAGAAGCCAACCATTCACTCCATACTCTTTCAGTACTTCCCAAATTGTAGTCCTATCCACCTTATCGAAAGCTCTTTTAAGATCAACAAATGTAGAGAAAAACTTTGTTGTTTAATCTCAAACTTTTCCGGTGATCTGTCTCAAGCTGATTATTTGATGCGCACATGATCTCCCAGGCAAAAATCCACACTTGACTTCCTGAATCCTTTCTTTAGTTATTTCCATGGCCCAACCAATAAGGATTTTGGTAAATATTTTGCCCACGGTACGTAGTGGGCTAATCGCTCTATAATTAGTACAGTAACCTTTACCACCCTTTACCTTGTAGAGTGAAACAATAATCGCCTTTCTCCAATCTTGGAACGTCACTGTTTTCAGCACAGATATACATAAATTTGTTCATCCACACAGACGAATATCTGCAACCGCTCTTAAGCATTTTTGCGATGATATCATCCACATCAACAGCCTGACCATTATTTAGTTTCTCAATTACGGATATAATATCGAAGATAACGATTCTTCTTTCGCCACCTACAATGGAATTGTCTAACGTATCCTTTTCTGTGTCACAGTTGTTTTGCTCCATATATTGACCTACATAAAATTTCTTGAAAAAATCTCTCATACAGTCTTCCACTTTGTTTGAATCCCATACCATTTCACCATCAGCATGTTTAATTCCGTCTAACTCAGTCCTAGTGCTTCCTTTGCTAATCTTCTTCACCCATTTCAAATACAATTTCTTATTCTTTTCAAAAACATTTTGCATTTTTTTTTATCTTCTACTTCGATTTTATCATTGCTTCCTTCGACTAATATCTCCGCTTTTCTGTTTCTATCCCTATAATCACTTCCTAGTCTAGTCCTCTCCTCATTACTCAGACCTTTGATGTTCATCCTTGTTAAGCACGCTTGATTTTTTTCGTTAACTGCAAACCATATTTCATCATTCCACCAAGCATCTCCAGTCTTTCTCCCTACAGCCGCAGTACCGTACACTTCAGACGCACTCTTGAAGATGCTATTCCGTAGTATTATCCATGCCTCCTCTACATTTTTATTACCTAATGTCGTCTTCCAGTCTTTCTTGTGATGTGCTAAATATTTATTCGGCTCGCGTCTGTTTTGACTTATTACAAGGAGGTTATTAATTCTTCTTCTCCTCTGTCATTTGAAAATTAAATTACTTATTTTTATTTCAGTTAAAGATCTTTTAAAGTACACTTAATTTGAATACATTCTCCAAAATAGAAAGAATATTTACTCTCAATCCCAAGAGTGCATATATCCTACAAGCTGCGAGGAAATTGAGGTTTATCTCCTCAAGCTCGAGTGTGTTTTCTGAATCGAAACCACACATCTTTAACAATCCTGATTCACTTGACTTCCCCTTAAATCCCCTGTCTTTTTCTTATCTTCTAGAGATATTAAATCTAAGAGGAATAGATCGAAATAAATATGTTGGATATATCATATGATAGATAATTGACAGAAAGCTGAGACTAATGGATTTCGTGAGAAAGAAAGTTGATTCAAAATTCTGACTTAAAGCTTTATCATTTTTTGTAAGTATAATATATATCTCTTTTGATCCAGGATTTCATTCCCACTGCATCTTGGATTCAATTTATAGTTTAAGAATATATTTTACACAGGCCCCTGCGGTAAACTTTTAATTAAAAAAAATACTTTCAATAACTGTGTTCTCAAACATACTTTAATACCACAATGTTTCTAACTTTTTTCAGGCAGATACTCGATGCGCGTATTGAAATCTGTTGGAATTATCTTTCTTTTTAATGACTCCACATTTGAATGAGATATTGTTTCTAACACAAAGGGCACTTAATTGAAACAAAGAAATCATTTAACTTTTATAAACAGAGACATGAATTCAATTCCATAAATATTTCATCAAATTTTTAATAAAAATGCATTTTTTTGTAAGTCTGAACGGATCAAATATCAAGATTTGCAGTGTCAAAAAAATATTAACCCTCTGAACTTAGAAATTTGAACCACTTAGCGTAAGGACAAAAGAGTAGGGATTTTAGCCTATGGATTGTTTGTATAGGCCCCTGACGAGGGCCAACATTCCGAAGATGACTAAATGGGGCTTTTTCCACAAGGACGTTGAAAGAGTTTTTATTAATGAGAAGAAGAACTTCTAAGTAAAAATGATCAACTTTTCGAAGATAACCGTAGCAGAAATAAAGGAAAAAAAAGATTTGAGAACGCAAAGTAGATATCTGATGCAACTAGTGTAGCTCTTTTCGAAGAGTCACTTCGAGTCTTTTCTTATGGACCCAGTTACAGAGTGGATGTAGCGAGTAACTTTCAAGGCGGATCGAAGTGACTTTACTTGGCAAGGCGTAAGACTACTAGGAAATTCTCTTTGGGACACTGCCATCGGCTTCACCATCCACCGTGTTCAAAAGGACTTGACAGAAAGTGTCGGCGCGGCGTAGGGCAAATGTGAATCGTGCTTCCTTCATACCTGGCTTTTTAGTTTCGTTTTTTCAAATTGAAATCGTAATTCAAGGAAGGAATTAATCAATTTTTGAGACTATGAAATTGTAATAATAATTAGGTGTCCATTAATTAGGTGCTGATAATTTGTGGAGTTCAACGCCCTTCCTTCCACTACGTGTATAAGAAATTTATTATTTATTTGATTTTTCTATTTATTTTAATAAGATAAGGCCCCGGCTTGTAACCCCCGAACAGTTCGTAACCCAGCAAGCGTATAAATTAATTTTTTATACAATATAATAGAAACTCTTGACTGATGTGAACTTTTTTTCAAAGTAAAAATGAAAATGTACAAAACTGATATGAGATGATAGGCATCATTTCGCGTATATAAATTCGAAAAGAAACGTCGCGCTCTGCCCTCCACCTTAGCACAATTTACTTTCAGACCAGCTGACTATAAGACCAGCACTGAAATGACTCCTCGAAGCTTGACAGCTCGGTGTGTTGTGAGTAAAAAAAGTGGCAATCCAGTGGACAGTGATAACATTTGTCTTGTTTAGAGTGCAATCATTTGAGTAAGTAGCTTCCAATGTCGAAATACAATAATTCCTCAGTCGGTAACGAACGGGTACCGGAATATCAGCAGTGACGCATCTGTAACCTATCTGGCAAAAACTCTTATAAAAATTAAAATATGACACATATCGTTGAAACGCTGAGACAGATCTTTAATTTATCTTCAAATATCTATATTAACTTTCACCTTTGATCAAAAACAAAGAACGAATGCGTCATTTAGAAATTGACAGTCCTCGAATCGAGTGTGAGATTAGTACACGAACTGACGCCCTTGGCGTAATTTGCTGTTGACGCCAGTTAGTGTCAACTTTGACGAGTCTCATAAAGTCAAAAGCTTAAAAATTGTGAAATTCATCGAACATAGTCTATAACCCCGAATTCACTCGCATTGATAAGCCGGTTACGAACCGGCTAATCATTGGATCACGAATTGGTTCAACGAAGACTTTCGGGGGTTACGAACCGGCACATAGGGTATGCTCGTTAAAATTCTTAATTATTTCATTGATGCATCCTTAAACTTGCTTTCAAAGACATTTTCGATTGAAAATGCATTATTCCTCACGTGAGAAGAAAGTTTATTGCATTTAAATATTGCTTGAGGCATTCGAACAGGATTTTATTCTTTCCAGCTTTTTAGTAGGTTACGAACCGGGGCCTTTACCTTATGCGGAAAAAAAACCCTAAAATAGAAAAAAACGCAGCAAAGTTGTTTGGGCGCGTTCATTATATGGTGTATCTTCAATTGTTGTTACTTCATGAACACTGTGCTTCCTCATAGAGGATTTTTTTGTATTTGTTGTTGATTCAAGTATAAGTATAGCGATAAAGAAATAAGCCCTTGACAAGAATCAGGCTGACCAATTTTCTATGATCATGATAAAAGACTTCTATGGTAAACTTCTATACTGAGTGAGAACGCAATACCTAAAAATAATAATCTGAACAATTAGAATTAGAAAAATTTAATTCAGGATAAATCAAAATTTAAATTCTTCAAATTTAACTACGAAATTCTTGGATATCCTTTCAATTCTTCTCTTCTTCATCTAAGAGTGTGTTGCCCAAATTTGATCATTAGATTCTTGTTTTTTTTTTCAATTTCCAAGAATTTTGTTGTTAAATTCATTTATTACTCATTTATTTATGAAATTTTAATAGTCACTGAAAATTATATTTCTCAAAGTTGCCCTTTTGTTAGCGAATATAACAAATTTCCAACTATTAACTTCAATATTTTTATTAATTTCCAAGATTTTACTATGGTTTTTATATTGAAGATAGTTCCCAATACATCAATCGATTTTTCCCGTCAAAAGAATTACATGTAGTATTTATAATATTGATATTTGCTCAAAAAAATTAAGAAAATTTTTATCTTACAAACGTAAAAAAAAATATAAATCTGTACATTTCATACTTCTGCTGGTCGCATAGTGTTTCTAAATACATCAATCGATTTATCTTTTCAAAATAAACAAATTTGGTACTTGTTATGTTTCTCTATTCCCAATATTAAAGAAAATATTCACTTTTTAACAAAAAACGAGAAACTTCAAAAATTCTTGGAGAAGAATGTTTTTGTATAGAGGCAGCTATAAGAATTCCTTCGAATTATATCAATGAAATATCACCTGATATTCGAAAAAATTGAAGTTACGGAGCCTGGTATTACTGTAAATACTGTGACAGAAGTTCTTGAAATTTCGAATTTTTCAAATTCATTTTTTGTCATTCTCACAATATTTAATGAATGAACCTCAACCTCTTTAGTTGAAGAGGACGTATTTCTTTAAAACTTCCATATAATTTTTTTTACTTATATAATCAAATTTGAGAAAATAACATATCTAAAACGATTTTTGAGAAAAATATAAAATCGAAAAGAAATATTCATTCTTATCTGATTCAGCTCTAAGCTTAATAAGTAATGAGCATTATTTAGGACGACAATCCCTCCAAATTTCATGACCCTAGCTTAACCCGTTTTCGAGTTATCATTGAAAGAGTATTGTTGAGACACACACACACGCATGGAAATTTTTGAAAAACCTCATTGTCGGACTTCTGAGGTCGAATTGTGTCAAGATATGTCAAAAAATGAAGTTCGCACGTTTTCATCGTTACAAACCTTCCTCTATAAACAAGCAGTTGAAAGTTATTTGCAAAATATTTCTTATAAAAAATTTAACATTTAGATACTGGAACTTTCCCAATTTTCTATTTGATACTAAGTTCGATAAAACAGTAATCGAGCATGAAAAACATAAATCCATTTTAAAATGAGATGATTTATATTTTTTCTTGAAGCAGTCTTTTCGACGTCTACAGGTATTTATTATTGATGGGTCCTAATTTTTTTATATGCTGATATTTCTTAAAAACAATTATTTCAAATAGTGGTCATGAATGCTTTAAATTGCTCTTGACAATAGTCGTTTGAAGCTTAGTGCGCTTTCTTTCGTTTAAGACCAAAGTTATATTTTTATTAAATTTTAGTGATATGTAGCTAATTCTTTTCCCTGAAAGTGTCTCAGCAACTCTATTTGGTACTTTTTCACTCCAATTATTTTTTTTATAAATTATGTAGTGAGTCATCTTTGGAACAAGAATATCCTGAATAACATGACTGTATGATCCAAAAGTAACAAAGAAAGTTGTAAAGAATTTTACTGGTAAAATTGAATTAATGATCATTAAGACTGTATGAAAATTATTATTTCTGTGTAAGAATTAAAAAATACATGACGTGAAGTAACTATATAAATAATCATGATGCAATGTTTTCCGACAATACGCTCAAGTTTCTTTTCCGAAATTCTTTGCAAATAACACTAGGACAATTTTAATGGATTCGATAAATTATTATAAAGAATTAATAATTTTGAGGTTGTGCACGATTTGAGCAATTCGCTCATAAAAGTTTTATTCCAAGAAAAAATGATCAATCGTTGATTTCTTTCTACATATATATAATTCAAAGTATTTCATACAATTAAGAGGTATCATTCATAGGGTAGGTAGAAAAAATGATGGAAATCGAAATTGGAACTATATAAAAAATTAGTATATTGGGACCCTGCGAAAGTATTATTAATTTAATGCCGATTCATGAAAGCCTTCAAGTCTAGCGTTAGCAGAACGTGCTTTAAAAAATGTTTATTTTCATAGTTTTGATATTTTCGTTTTTGTCATTTTTTATATATTTTTGGAGGTCCTAAACGTCTTCCAAATGTTCCCAGCTTTTTCATTTACGGAATAAAAAGGGATAATTTATGTTTCATGGGCCCCTGTTTTCAAAAAACAATTTCAAACCTTACAGGAATGAAGAATGAATTTTTTCATGTGTTTGAGGCTTTTCTACTGGTAAAAATACGAAAGAAAGAAATTTGATAAGGCTTTGAAATCTTAAATGTATGCACAGTCGGTTTTCGAAAATTTTAGTTTTGTTTTTCTTCAGATTATCTTTTTTCAGCTGACCCTAAAAGATATTCGTTAAATCTGAGGACTTTTGACTGATAAAAGTACACTTCGTACACACACGCTTCGTATTTTTCCACATTATCTTTTTCAAGTTGGCTTTAAAAAGCTTTCTTACATTCAAAAGCTTTGTACCCAAATTTATAAGAAGCTTCAGATCGAACTGCAGGAAAATTTATTAAAAAAATTAATGATCATTCAGAAAAAAATTTGATGGCGCCGAGTTGATGCTTTTATTTTAGAAAAATTCATTAGATTTGGACAAAAATTATATTGAATTTTCTTTCAATTACCCACTTCGAGTGGAAATATTTCCACGCATTCAAGAAGGTTTTTTCGATTTCTCTATCCATTAAAATTTGTTTCGCCCAAAATAAAACTAAAATAGTTATAGGCTATTGAGAAAAAACCTACGTGACTTAAAAATCATATTAACAAAGTAATATATTTCATATAAACCTAAGACTCCTCATAGATGATATTGCCAAAAAATGGACATCGTTACTATTAAACTATTCATGAAGATCGTAAAGTGTGTTATTACCTGATAATGTTCAATTCAGGACCCTTCTTACAAAACTGAACTCGAAGTCTTTGAAAGGATCCATTAAAATTGAAAGCGGAAGAAAGAGAAAGAAAACACGTATTTGCTTTTCAAAGCCGCTCACAGAATGGTTTATTATTTAAGGGGAGATAAAGTTACTTTTTGACGTCTATTTCTTAGATTCCATGAACATTGTCAACGCCAGGAGTTATTGCACATCGTAATCACACCTCTTCAATCATTTTTATACAACTTTAATGTTTCTTGATTTTCAATTTTCTCTTAAGAATTTTTTTGTATGTCAATATTTCCTAGGAAAAACATAATAATTTGTAAACAATATCTTTAAAAGAAGAAACTCTCTAAGATACCGCTGCAAAGTAGTTGAGACGCGTTTAATATATGACATATCTTTAATTATGATCATTTCATGAAGACTGTGCTTCCGCATAAAGGATTGTTTTGTATTTATGTGATGAACATTCTTAAAATTTCGAATTTTTCAAATTCATTTTTTGTCATTCTCAAGATATTTAATCAATCAACCTCAACCTTTCTTCTTGAAAAAGGATGTATTTCATTAAACCTTAATCAATAATGAACATTATTTTCGACTAAAATCCCTCCAAATTTCATGACTCTAGCTCAACTTATTTTCGAATTATCATCAGAAAAGTATTGTTGACATATACACACATATACGAATCTTTTACAGAAACCTTATTTTTGGACTCTTGAGGTCGAATTATGTCAAATATGTCGAAAAATGAAGTTCGAAAATTTCCATCTTTACAAAGCTTCCTCTTTGGAGAAGCAATACTTTAACATATTTCCTAAAATTAAATTAATTTTTTGCAATCGAATCCAGCATATTAAAATCAGTAAAGCCTTCCTTTGATTCACGATAATAAAATTTTAATCCCGCATCATATGAAAAAGCTCAAAATAGAACTCTTTGGAACAAAATTACAAAAGATACGATGTCAAAGTAAAAATTTCAGTCACAAAGGATGGTTTTCATATTCACAGAGAATGGGAAGCCGTCGAAAACTCAAGGGGACTAAGTCGATCGTAGGTGGTAAAGAAAAAAAAAGTCAACTAGAATTTAAAAGGGACATAAAATAAAAGGAAAAGGAACAATCCGATGCATTTGGTATCGTTTGTGGGACCGAGAGGAGGTCGGTGGGTGAAATAGGAAACATGGCATCGAGCCCGGATTGTTTCGGGCGGCGTTTTCATTAAATTGAGATCACTATCGTAGCACGACTCTGGCACGAGGAAGGAACCTTTCAGGCAAGCGTTCATCAGAAATGCATGGGGTTCGCGGCGATTCGGAAACCAGAAAGTCCGTTTCGTCTTCGAGTGCCTTATGCCCTAGGTCGCAACAAAGTCCGAAGGAAATCCGAGATAAGGCAGGCAATGCCTATATATTTTATCTCGATTTGAGAGGGCTATGTATTTTTCGTCAATGCGTTCTTCGACGTTCTTTTATTTCCTCGAGTGAATACTCCACCGGAGAATGCACTCGGGGCGTGCGAATGCCCATGTGTGGGTAAGACCAGGCATCTGATTTTTCAGTGCCAAAAAGTAAAAATGATTTCAGTCAAAGCAGAAATAAAATATTATAAACCTCTTTTCTATCTCGGATGTGTCTTGAATTACTGACTCTGGAAGGAAATGCCACCATTTATATGAATTTTTCATTCGGCAAGAAAGAAATTTCATTGAATAAAGAAGAATACTATTATTTTTGTTGCGAATATCACTGCAATGAGAATATGTTGAAAGCATATTTCAGGTTATTAGAAAAATACAAAAACGTCTAACACTTCCACTTGCTATCAAAACCTTCTCAAAGAGCCATTTGTAACCCTTTGAGACACATCTCAGAAGCAGGCTTGAAAAAATCTTTTGTTAAGATGTCTGCTGGTTGTTCTTTTGTTGAAACAAATTTCACGTGAGCAATATTTTGATTATTCAGCTTTATAATAAAATGGTACTTAACATCGATGTGCTCTGTTCTTCGATGAAATTCAGGATTCTGAACCAATTCTATTGCTGACTACTCATCACAGTTGATTATATTGTAGTTGCAATATTTTTTGGATATCCTAGATCAAATAACAAAGCTCGAATCTAAATTACTTCTTACGCAGCTTCAGACACTGCAACATATTCAGCCTCAGTTTTACTTTGTGCAACCACTTATTGTACAGATGTGGTAGGTGTATTGTTCACTGTAAATGAATATCCAGATGTAGAACGTCGTGTATCACAATCTTCTGCAAAGTCAGCATCGCAGAAACCTATTACTTGACCTCCCTGATGACTATACCTGTATGTAAGACTAAGGTTACGAGATCCTTGCAAATATCGAAATATTCTTTTAACCACTTTCCAGTGCACTGTATCAGGATTATCCATGTACTGTGAAACTTCTGTTACTGCAAACGCAATATCTGGTCGACTTACAATCGTTGCGAACATGATACATATCCTACGCCTTCACGATATTTGTAGTCCTACAAAACATGTAGATTCCCCTTCCGTAATTTCGAAAACTTTCTTTAAATAAGTTAATGCTGAATTATTGTTTGATTTTGACGTAGAACACAGTAGACCATCATCTACGTATGAAGCAAGAATTGTATGAGAATTTTCTTCCTTTGAAACATAAACACAAGGATTATTTTCACTGCAAAAAAATCATGTTCAATAAGAAATTCGTTCAACTTTTTGTTCCACTGATGAGGACTTTGCTTCAAACCATACAATTATTTTCGTAGGAAACAAACTCGATCCGTACCATCATTATACCCTTCTGGCTGAACCACGTAAGTGTTTAAATCAATATCTCCATACAAAAATGCTACCTTTACATCAAACTGAAAACGTTCCATATCTTCTTCTCCAGCTATAGATGAAATAATTCTAACAGTGTTATATCTTTTTGACTGTAACCTTTGGCTTCGAGTCGAGCTTTAAATCTTTTGATTGAACCGTTTAAACATTTCCTAATTTCATAAAACTACTTAGATTTAACAGTCTTACGCCCAGGAGGTAAGTCCACTAGAATCCATGTCTTATGATCCTGTAGCGTTCAGAACTCTTCGTCCATACCTTTCTTCCACTGAACATGATTCTGATTCGGCATTGCTTCTTTAAGTGATGCTAGTTCACAGAGCGTTGAACCACACATTAGAGCAAATATATATTACTCTTGCTGACGATGACTTCGTCTCACCATTGCATGTTGCATAAAATTCGAATCAATTTGCTTTGACTTTGACCCTTTTAGTCTCCCAGAAATCCTCTTCTCAGACGCGTTTAATTCAAGAGTTTCTACATAAGTAATTATATCTTCTTGTGTTTGAACCTTATCATCTTCTTCAAAAGACTTCCAGGAATGCTCGGACCCAAATTCTTCTTGTAGATTGTTTCCGGTGTCTTCAATTTTTTGAATTTGTTGATCATATATTTCGCCTTGTTTTTCATTTATCGACTTCTCAAAAATATCCACAGTTGCAATTGATCGAGTTGATGGAAATTCTCCAAACATAACATCCCTTAAAACAATTAATTTATTGATGTCTAAAGTTCACAGGCGATAAATTTTCTTTGAATCGCAGTACCCAACAAAGCACATTTTCCTAGCTTTTGGCTCCCACTTGGTCCGCAGTTCTTCTGGAACATGTACATACGCTGTTGTACCAAAAATTTTTAAGTGCAAAACAAGTTTTTTTGCAAACCATAATTTTTAAAGAGTTATCTTTGTTTTTTCTCTTTTTTAAACGCGGTTCATTAAATAAACAGGTGTTGGAATTGCTTTAGTCCACAGATTTACAGGGAGATCCTTGGACAGTAACATCGACTTTGATAGTTCAACAATAATACGGTTCTCTCGCTCTGACATTCTGTTAGTTTGAGGATTGTATGGAACTGTTCTCACGACAAGTATTTCCTTGTTCCTCAAAAATTCCTTAAGCGATTCTTTTACATATTGTATCCCATTGTCCGCCCTCAGGTGTTAAATTTCCTGTCCAGTCTCAACTTTGACAACTGCAAGAAAATCCTTAAACATATCCGATGCTTTATTTTTATTTTCAATAGAATATACTTGCCTGTATCCCGAGAATCCATTCTTGAAAACTACAAAGTACCGAGAGCCATCAGTTGATCTTTCTTTCATAGGTCCACAAAGATCAGAATGAATAAATTCTCCACTTTGACATTTTCTTTTAGGAACCGCCTTACAAAGCTTCTTTGACATTCGTCCTAGAGTGCATCCTTTACAAAAGAAGTCATTTTCACTTTTATCGAACTTCAGTCCTTCCATTACAAATTTTAAAATGTATGGTCTTGATCTCCTGAAAACTAACATGTCCAAATCTCTCCTGCCAAATCCGAAGACTTGTGTTCGTAGTCAGATTTGCTTCATCAGAACAACTTTTACCACCAATAGTCTTTCGAACCAAAAGAGTTTCTTTTAATTAGAAAGGTCTTTTTTTCTGATTCGCTAAAACTACTATTTTGATTATTTGGTCTTATATTACCCAGTTCCCATAGATTTTCAGTTCTCCACCCAATTAAGATGAGTTGATTACTATTCTTTGTTTCGAAACCTGTACCTTCTAAATCCCCCAAAAATTCTAGACCTCTGTTAAATGCTTTTGAAATAGAAAAGAGATTCGCCTTTCCCAGATTGGGCACATGAAGAACCTCGTTCAACCAAGTTTTTGACCACCGGTGACCATTGAAAACTTCAACGCTGATGCTTCCCACTCCAGTAGCAATCAGTATTTTATCATCAGCTATTTCAATTGCAATCCAATGGTTCCATTTTTCATATGTATCAAACCATTCACGATATTTAATCCTATTGCAAACCCTTTTATTTTTTCAAAGGAATAGTCGATGGACATTAATTCGTTTTATACGAAATATTTCCTCAATTTAAAATCACATTCGATTATATCAACTACCTTGTTTTTAAATACAAGTCTGTTATTTCTTTGAAACAATAAAAATGTGCTTCCGCTTAATTAATATTTCACTGACAGAAGAAAATATTAATTTGCTTCAATAATTTCATCTTTTTGGGTTAAATAAAACCATTTCTTTGGATTGAGGAATTACATGATTGGACGTCTTCAGTACGATCATTTCTTTGAATCAAATACATTTTCTTCGACCTTGACATTTCAATTCTCTTGAATTTGTGAAATTTTCAAATTCAATTGTTTTTTCTTGGCTCAACTCGTCTTGCTAAAAAATGTCGAAAATCTCTCTCTCTCTCTCTCTCTCTCTCTCTCTCTCTCTCTCTCTCTCTCTCTCTCTCTCTCTTTATTTAGAGGGAGAAAGAACATTGACCATTCACTTTCTTGAAATGTCAAAGAAGAATTTTAAAGAGTGGTTACTATAAAACGAGGCTAACCGTGGCACGTTGGGAAAAGCGAGTTACTCATAATTTTATATTTTATAATTTGATTTTTTTAAAATTGAAATCTGAAGTATTTTCGATCGTATTCTGTAAAATGAATGTCAAACTTTATTTCAGAAGTGCTTTGCTATAGTTTCGTAGTGAGTTTCGAAAAAAACAATATTTATGTAAGGCTACAATTTTCTGTATTTCGGTTAGGTCGAGTAAAAAAATCTTGCTAAAATTTACAGGGAAAATTGTTTGGATGTTTGTTTCTAGAACATCTGGTTTGCATGCTAGCTTGTTTATTATACAATTATTATTGTTATTATTATCATTATTGCTATGTTTCCACACTCATGTTTATTATCAAAAGATAATAATAGTCTCGCCAATTTTTGTTATTCCTCCGAACCATCCATTTATTTTTGTTATCAAAAAAAAAAGATGGTTCAATGAACTAGTTCATTTTACTAATTCGTTATTTAAAAAATACCTCCATTCATAAATTACGCACTATTCATACTTGATGGGATTCTTCCACACGAAGAGTTTTTAGTGGGATTTCATTCTTTTTTTTTTACAATTATAACAAAACCACTATAGCAATACATTTTCCTGACAGCACTGAAATAAAATTATATTCTACAGTCAATTTTCTCTTGAACATCTAATTTCATGGTATGTTGATTTATCACTTTCTCCTGAAAAAACCGCATATGTACACGTTATTTACTATGTTTATGCAAAGTTTCATCAAAATCGATTGATTGGCTTTGACTGCAGATGCGCCTGCATGTTAGAAATCGTTGAAATATAAGTGTAAAGTATTAATAAGTGGAAATTTTTAATCATATATTAACGTATTTCAAGTTCATTAAAAGAACTTTTAGAGTATGATAACATCTGAAAAGAAAGTTTAAGTTTATTTGGTAAAAGCGTGTAAGCTATACCTTGGTCTGCATTTCAAAAATCACGTTTTTATCTCCTCTCTTCTCAATGAATGCAATCGCGAATTTATTTCGTCCTGATTAATATGTACAATCGTCAAATGATTATCAAAGTAAAGTGATTATCAAAGTTTTATAAATATAGGAATACAATTATATTCTGCAGACGACTTTTTCTTACGCGTTTTTTTTTTTTTTTTGAAAATGTGATTACAGCGCATTCCTTCAGTTTTAAATTAACATCTTTCAATCTTACGGAATCTTTGTACTTTGGTGCGTTCTAAATATCCACCAAGTTTTTTTAAGATATCTCATAAATTAACTGAGATATTTCAATTTCAGTGTTCAAAGTCATGGCGATTCGCCACCGCGAATTTTGAAACAGTTTCGAATTTGTAGGGGAAAGCGGGTCTTGGTCACAATTTATAATACCCAAATTGGGATCGTCCCGTTTGATTGAATGCTTTGATGAGCAGTTGTAAAATGCTATTCACGAAAATGTTTCCTAATATCGCCAGGATTATTTTCTAATTTTGTATCGTTATACTTATATGAATAAGTACTTATTTTCACGTTGTTCCTCATCATATTTGTCAAATTTACTCTAAAACACACTGAGGAATAAAAACGTACTCACTTTGGATTGCAATAACTAGTTACTTATCGCTTAATTAATATATATA
>JAUMHM010000031.1:16218884-16229670 GCA_032362435.1 Melikaiella ostensackeni
TAATTTTGCAAGATTTTTTCGAGTTCTTGAGATTCTCGACTACCACTGCAAGTCAATATTAATATAATTCTCTTCCCAGGCGAGAAAAACATCGATTTTGTTGTTTCTTTTTGCTAATTCTCGCTCATATGCATCACTAGCTTCGAAATATTATAAAATTATAAAATTATTGATTTACGAAATAGTGAATTTAAGAGAAAATTGAAGAATGTGCAGAAAATATCATTCAACTCGCTCTTCTTTTTTTACATTTTAAATAAATTTTATTCTTCAAGTTCGCCCGACGTTGAAATTGCTGTACAAGAAGGGCATCTGTTGAACAGCGTGTCTTTTTCGACGGTAACGTTTAATTACCATTCATGAGCTGAACGGCTTACGCTGCATTTTCGGTCGACGATTTTCCTCGCCCGCGAATTTCCCCGCTAGAATAAACTGCGGAAGTGCTGATACGGGCACCACTGCCGAATCGAATCAAAAGCCTGGCTAAGTTAACCGTTTCCCTCCATTACGTCTTCTCGTCTCTCTCACTGTCACGAGACGAGCTGACAAATGACAGCAGTCTGTCTATCCGGCGGCCAATGAGTCGGCCTTATCAAGCTCTTTTACGGCAGGCACCCCTTCTTTTTTCTGCCAAGGGGCTGCAAAAAGGTACCAAACTCCTATCTTCGATATCACTTCTGCCCCATGGTGGTAGACTGATGACGAAAAACAAGGATGAGGGTAGATAAACCTCACTTTTTGCCATCGCTCATCAAACGGAGATTAAATTGACTTAATGCATACTTATATTCCTTGATTAGGGACTAAGCCAATTGACGTCACCTCTTCCAGGGCAAAAAGCAAGTTTTTTTTATTCTATGAATATCTAAAATAAGAAAATTATTGTATTTTGAATTTGCTAAATCAGAAGAAGAAACATTGTGTAATAAGAGTGAAGGAAATTTGCTGAAATGTTTTGGTCATGTTGATAGAATGAAGTAAGAATGTTTAACGAATCAAGTGTATTTAGGTAAAGTGAGTGGTAGCGTACCCAAAAGCATACCGGAGAAAGAATGGTTAGAATGTGTGAATGAGACTGAAGGGAAAGAATATAAGGAGTCGCAGAAACACGAGAGCGTTCATGAAACGATGTATGGATGTAACGGAAGCAAAAAATGTATGAAAGGATAGGTATGTATGGAGGACAATTGTTTATTAGAAGAAGAGTGATGTCTGAAATGAAAGATTTTGGATACTAATGGGCCCGCGTGAAAAGATTTTCTTAGTGGATTAATATGATAGCTTTGTGAAGCTCTCCACCTGGGGTGATTGCTAGAGAGATAGCTAGATTCCTTGACCCCGGTAGTATAACGAGACTAGAATCGAACGAATCACGCTTACCCCGAAAGGGATTGGCTTAATGGTATAATTAAATTCGTTAATTACTATATAGTACGTATCCGTAACTGTAAAACATGTGGGCATTTATTTTGAACTTCGTATTACTGCCGCATATTACAAATGTTAGGGATAAAATGTCCAACACAACTTGCAATCTTTGAAGATTCGGCGAATTTTAACAACAAAAAAAGGCACTTTGTTAGTTTTGAAGGAACGTGTGTAGAAAGTAATTGTATATAGAAATTTTTACTTTTCTACAGTCGGAAATGAAATTGATTTTTAAAAAGTCGTGAAAATCTGAAAAATCCTTATATTTATAAAGAGATGTGGAAAAGTGAGTAAAACAATAATAATAAAAATTCTGCACATTTTCACGTAAATATTCTATCTATTGACTTTTGATCTACGTCTCACAGAAATTATGTAAATTGAATTTTCATGACCTTCCTGTATCGAGTCCCTCTGACTGAATAAAGGGAAAATTTTGTTTTTTTTTTAAAAAAAATTAATTCTCAGAATTGCATAGAAATTTACATTTGAAATAAGCGATCGGCCGAACTAATTTCGAATCGAGCAGGCAGTCCATGCTCAAGTCACAAAATCGTGTTTTACCGATTTGGAAAGCGATTGTTTTCACCAATTTATGAGTATTTGAATTTTAAAAATACGCAGATTATCAAAAAATGGTCCTATTTTTGTTGCAAGCATGATATTTTTGAAGGTAATATGTGTGTTTCATCTTCTTCTCTTTTATTTTGGAAGAATTTCTCGTCCTCTTTTGAAATCTGTTGGAAAATTTGAAAAATGTACAAAATTGACAAAATGGCGGCTGTTTTTCTAGAAATAATCAGTATAAAGTAAAGTAAAGCAGTAATAAAATACCTACCAGTATATTTTACTACTGTAAGAGTAGGTACTTCATGATAATCTGCTCTGTGTCCGCGCATTGGAGAGAAGAGAGCATTTTTTTGTCTAAAAACCGAAAATTTATGCTTTTTTCTATCTAGAGTTATTTTCCAGATTTTTACTAAAATATGTATAAGCACCCTTTGAAATTTATTTTTTTCTCAACAATTTAATTTTGTAATGTCATAGAACACAAAGAAAAACGTAATTTAACAGTTTCGACAACTTTTACTTCAAACTTTTTTCTTTAAAGTCGGTATTTTTTAAATGATCAATACTTTCAATTTTGTCATACTTTACTTTATTATTCTTCCAGCAACATAATGTTGAAGCTTCTAAATTACGTCATTTCTGGTTTTTCACCACACCATAAAACTGAATTCTTAAGAAAAATAAATCTTAAAGGATTTCATACATATTTTCGCGAAAATCTCGGAAATAACACCGAATATAAAAAAATGTCAAGAGACATTTCTCCAGATCTTTTTTAAAGAAACAGTTTTGTTCTATTGACTTTTTTCTCATCTTGTGAATCTAAAGAAAAATCTAGAAAAAAATGCGAGGGTTTTTGAGTAGATTGACTTTGAATATTATCAGGAAAACAGCTGCCATTTTCTCATTCTTTAACTTTTTTAAAACTTTCTAACAGATTTCGAAAGAGTATGAGAAATTCTTCCAGAATCAGAAATGGAAATAAATACAAATATTAGCTAAAAAAATCACACTCAACAAAAATTTTGACCATTTTTTGATACTCCGCGTTTCCAATTTTTAAAATTCAAATACTCATAACTTTGTCAAAACAATTTTTTTCAAATCGGTAGGATACGCGTCGTCTTACTCTCTTCGAAGAACTACATATTTAAGTCGCAAATGATTCTGTGACTTGAGCATGGACTACTTGCTCGATCTCAAATTAGTTCGGTCGATCATTAAAATATTTTCATTATTTCGTGAGTTACTAATAATTATAAAATGCATAATTATCAGTCGACATCAGCACTCTTCTAACACTATTTTCTGATAGAATTGAAATCATTGCCTTTTTTTAGATCCTTAAACAACATACCAGAACTTACAGAAAATTTTAGAACTAGAAGAATATTCTTGAAAATCCAAAAATCCTCTGTCCTATTCAGGTCAAAAATTTCCAGAATAGCCTGCAAAATTCCACATCATTATAGAATAATTTCAAACACATCTAAAAAATCAGGAACATTCAGAGATCTTCCCAAATATTCTATAAAAGTCCAGAACATTTCAGAATTTAATTTTATGTAATTTCATAGGTACAGAATGTTTAGTATAATTCTAAGCCATCCGATAAAGTTGCATTACATTCCAGAGTACCTTTTCCAGCAGATTCCAGATCACTGAAAAATGTTCCATTCAATATGAATTCTTCAATGAATTTAAAATGAATTCCTCTGTGAACGTCCATTAACTACGTAAGGCTTTTTTGGGAAATGGGTTCTGGAAAATCTTACGAATCCTTATTGTGGGGGAGGGGGGAGAACCCAAAACATTTCTTACGTATGTTTCGTCTTTCCAATTATTTTTTCACATGTGCTATTATAAACATCATATGATTATTTCTTTCATTCCTTTTTATTGTGTAATATTTCATATTTGTGCCTCGTGTGAAAATTCCTTGAAGTTCTTTGAACTCCATAAAGATATTGTATATAATCTTTTGAAGTATCTGTGAAACGATTGAGCTTCCTAGAAATCCCTTGAAATGCTTTAAAAACTGTGGAAGTCCTTAAAAATTCTTTTAGATTCCGTTACATCCTTGAAATAGCTTGAAATCTTCAAAATCTCATAAAAATTCCTTATAATTTTTTAGAATGCATGGAAATGCCTTAAAATCTCTTGAAATCGGTTTAAATCCTTAAAATTTCGAGAAACATTTCAAAATATTACAAGATCCCTTAAAATCTTTAAAATCCCCTCAAAATTCATTGAAATCTTTCAAATCCGTGGGAACCTTACCGAATCCCTTGAAATCCCTCAAGATATTTTAAAATCCATTAAAATTTTTCAAAAGCCATTAAAATTTCTCGAAATTTATCAAAATCTTTTATAATATATGGAGATCCTTTGAAGTTCCGTTATATCGTTTGATAAAATCTCTTGACGTAAAATCTCTTGACATCTGATTAACCTCCTTGTACTCGTATTCCCTTAAAATCTTGTGCAAGTTCTTGAAGAATTTAAATTCTCTCTGAAATTTTACTAGGTAATTTCTCAGAAAAATACCCTAAACTTTTGTAATCCCTTGAAATCTTGTCATATCCCTAAAATGCTTTGGAAATCTCGTTAAAATTCGTGAAAATTTTTAATTCTTTGAAATACTTTGTAGTTCTTTTGAAAATATTGAAGACCCTTAAAATCAACGTTAAAAGCCTTTATAATAATTAGAAATTTTTCAACTCTTTTTAAATTCATTAGAATCTTGTGAAATCCCTAAAATGCTTTGGAAACCTCGTTAAAATTCGTGAAGATTTTTCAATTCTTTGAAATACTTTGCAGTTCTTTTAAAAATATTGAAGACCCTTAAAATCAATGTTAAAAACCTTTGAAATAATTAGAAATTTTTCAACTCTTTTTAAATTCCTTGAAATCTTGTGAAATCCCTAAAATGCTTTGGAAACATCGTTGAAATTCTTAAAAATTTTGTAATTCTTTGAAATACATTGTAATCCCTCTCAAATTCTTAAAACCCCTTGAAATCTCTGTTAAAAGCCTTTCAAATAATTATAAATCTTCCGACTCTTTCTAAATTCCTTGAAATCTTTCGAACTATTCTTAAATCTTGTTTACAGTAAAAATATTTGATATATTGTTTATATATGGAGCAAAAGTATAAGATATTACGTAAGAGGTGTTGGGAGGGTGTGTCACAAAAGTCTTACGAATCCTTACAATAAGGGGGAAGGGTGTCTTGAATTTCAAAAATCATCCTCACATAATTGAACCGCCGCATCGTATAAGGGGATATACAATTTTTTGGTCCCAGCACAAGCGGATCCTGACAATGTAAGAATTACAAATTTCATTTTTCTTCATATTATCCAAGCAAATAAAGTACTATACGTAAATTTCCAAAAATAGAAGTGCAAAAAATTTACAAAAGCGATGAGAGGCCACTGCGCTCGGACCAAGCAATTTTATACCCCCTCCTACGATGCGTCAGTTCAATTAATGTACGTTCCCTTCGCTTTATGTTAAAAGATCTGCGTTTTTAATTTTTCAGGAAAGAAAATAGAATCAAAAAAATAGAGAATTACGAAATAAGGTCAGCAGGTTCACTTAAAGAAGCGTTACGTAGATTACAAAGGGTCAGTGGTTAAAGGTCAGAGGTCAAAGGTCTGAAGATTCATAGTTTGGGAGTTGCAGAACAGGGGTCAAATGAAATGGGTGAAAGGTGAAGGGTCATAAGTCAGGGGTCATATACGAATTCTTTAATCCGTGGATCAACCATCAGAGGACAAAGGCTCAATTCTCGAGGATCAAGGGGTCGAACATCACAAGCCAAGCATCAAGCGTTAGTTTAACATTTAAGCTCATAATTCCTGAAATATGGTCCCTAGCAACGTTTTTTTTTAGTATTATTATTCTGAATAATTATAACATTCGTCGGGGAAAAAATATTTTTCTCAAATGACTGTAGGACTGTTAAATATTCATGCTAATTATCAACCCTCTACCAAAAATATTAGTGGACCTAGGAGCGGTAAACAGTGAATGGACAGACGCAGACATCTGACTGTCGTCATCAGGGTTTCCGGTATAGTCTACAAAACCCCAAATGAAATATACATTTCTTATGAATTTTGAATAACTTTCGCCTTTTTGAAGCTCCATTATATTCTATAAAAGCGAAATAGCAAAAATCCCTACAATAAATTCATTCTATATTTACAGTGAAAGGTTTTGAAAATTAAAATATTGACCTAAGTACCTAGCTCGAAAGTAAAATGCTGAGTATGTAAAAAATTTGGAGAAATAATCCTTCTAGAACTCAGCGTCATGAAATTTTCCGAACGTGCACTTTAATCTGATAAATTTTTCAAGTGAAAGAGTAGCTGATGAAAAGGCGAAGAGAATCAAATATGACAGAGCTCAAGACAGCATCAAAGGCGATAAGAGGATGAAATTCGAATTACCAGTCTCCATCTTTCTTTTTGTCCTAACTCTCGTACGCGAAGTCTTGCTCTTATTTCTCGGCTTATCGGCTGGGATCTCATAAATTTCGCGGAAAACGCGATTAAGCGGCCCCCGACTCGTCCAATCTAAGTATTCAAATGAGCGAACCGACTTGCACCCTTGCGTCGTCGGCCCTATAGCTTTTTACAATCGTCCCCTCCTCTTACTTTTCTCGAAAGCTTGTAACATGAAAAAAGTTGAAAGTCAGGGGAAACGGGACCGGTTGTAAAACGGAAAACCTCAGCTTTTTCGATCGTTCATAATCCTTTCGGTTCAAAAGTCGATCGACGACGATAAAATCCACGATCCACTGTGCGTGAATTTATCCACCGAAACGGAAAACTTTCCATACCGCTTGTTTGCGTACCTCGTTAATCAGCGAAATGGGGAGCCACAAGTGCAGAATGGTTATCATAAGGCCGTTGGCAATAAAAAGCCACTTGAGCCGCATTATTGTTTTTTATGAAATCGGATGATACTGCGACGAATTAAAGTTTACGAGGCTCATTTTTTAGAATCAAAATGAGCTTGAGGAAGAAATAGAAACTGATAAATAATCTGTATGAAGTGTCCTTCAGATAATAAGGATAAATTTATATCAATTACATTATTCAAAGAAGGGAGAACAATTAGTTTTTACGAGATTAAGATTTTCAAAGTATATTTATTCAATAAATGCATTTGGTAGTGTGTTGGTTCCGCGACTGTGAAGAAAATAGTACTATTTATTTGGTGGTCACTGGACTTTCCGGCCATCCTGAAGTGAGGACATTTACCGGGTCGAAATGGTCGCTTTTTGATTAAATAAACTGGTGGAGAAGAAAGGACCAGTGAAGCCACCAAATAAATAGTATTACACTGTAACTTCGATTTAACGGCCCTCGATATAGCTCCTTCCAGAAATTTCCGCCGGCTGCATTCGGTGATGAGGGGGGCCAAGGAGCCGAGAGAGAAGCGCTTTGAGCTCAGCGGAGTTGCGCAGTACCTTGGCCACGAAGCGGACAATTGACACCATCGCATGTATATTTCGCATTTATTGTTGAATACACGCGGGAAATTCTCTTTTCATTAAACAGTCCTCATTATTAACAAAAGTCTATGCTTTATGATAACAAAAATCTAAATTCGTACAAAATTCAATTAAATAATATTATGTATTCCTACTGGAAATTGTTCACACGGCCCTGTTTACGTTGGGAGACCCTTGATTTACTTCCAAGTCCACTGCAGGTCATGCCCGAGACCAGCGGTATATCGAGGTTCAAGTGTATTTGCTTTCACGTTTCCGGAACCAACACATTAGCTTTAAGGATGACTGGAAACCCCAGAGACATATCTCTTCCTACCCAAAGAGGGCCCATTTACAGAGCCGGAACGGTCACTTTTTGATCAAATAAATATGAAGAAGAGCAAGGATAACTAAGGCCACCAAACAAATAGTAAAATTTATTTGATTTTATGATAATATGCACGCTGCAGCGCGCGGGAAACATTGCATAATAAACTATTAAATCATTCAAATAAATTTGTACTTAAATTATTTGAGTCGCTGCAGGTCTGGAAATAAAAACAATTCAATTTTAAAGCTTTCCACTTTGAAAGAATATGATTTTATTTTCAAATAACCTAATTTTGAAAGTTTCGAATTTGAGTTTGTTTAATTCTGATGACTGCTCCTTCAAAATTTTCAAATTATAAACGCTTCCTATTTAAAATGCTCCCAAATAAGAATTGCACACAACTATTAAAGCTCTCTACTAGATATTCCCAAATTTTAAACCTTTTGAATTTAGAATTGATCACTGAGACTACCATTTTGAAGCTGTTCAATTCTCAAAGATTTGAAATTGAAGCGGGGAATGCTAAATGTTCCTAAGTCCAAAATCAACTAAATTTTACAGGAGAGATAAAAACCTTTCTGTATGAACAATTTGCAACCGATTGATGGCAATGGACTTAGCACCGTTTAGATTTCCCTGGTAATATAAATGAAAATAATACATAAATCGTTAAGAAAACCATAAAGAAATACATATTTCAATTTACTTCATAAACGAATAAGACTATTTGTTAGAAAGAAGGAAAATTCATAGTACTAGTACAATATTCTTTAATTTCAATATAAATATATCCAGTTGTTTTGAATACTTGTTAAAATCCTTTAATAACCATAGAATTTTTTAAAAGAATGTAATATTTTAGTATACTTCATTCATTTAGTTTGAATTCTTTAAAATTTCAAATGACTTCTATTGGAAACTTTCTTATATTGAACGCTTAGAGGTAAAAAATTACAATTAGCAAAACTAAGTTTCTCTGAATTCTAAGTAATTTTTACTCTATAATTATAGTATAATTTTATGGGTTGATTAGAACCAATCTGATCAGATTTTACCATTTTTTCTAAAAGAAAAAGGTGATAATCCAAACCGATAACACATTTCTAAAAAAATACTAACGTTCTCAACACCTCAATTTAAAAACTATTCAAATAAAATAGATATCTTTTGGTAAATTGAGTTAATCATTTACAACCTTAATTGAAAGAAATCTCAAGTATTCATAGGTAACCCTGCAGATTGTAAACAATCTTTGTTCAATGTCTCTCTTTTAAAATTTCTTAAAGATCGAAATAAAATCTATTTTCTTGCGAAAATTTTTTGTGTACTGAAAAAGAACAACCAAAAAGTTCAGAATTCAGAAATAGACTTTGACACTACGTGTCTCTTCGGCTCATTAGAGACAGATGTATACAACAGAAAGAAGAAAGAGGAAGAAAAAAAGAAAGTATCAACCAAAACCATCCTCATACTCTCTCTTTTCTTCGTCTTTTTTATACTACAGGGGATCCAACATGTTTCGAAGCCAATTTAGACTTTCTCATCAGGGGTAATTTTATAGGAAAAACAACAGGTATGAAAATGATGAATTGTTAGATTAGAAGAATATTGTTTTTACCTGAAAATATAAACAGATATGATTGATAATGATTTAGTTTTTTTGGTACATATTTCATACATTACTTGAAAATTGAAAATTTGACGTACGCGAATAATTCTGAATAAATCCCAAGTTCAGATCTGTTAATTTTTTGATTGGAAATTGATTACCGCACTCTTCGAATTACGACAAAGAACTAAAGCCATTATATCCAATCAATGATATCGTCTCAAATTCTGTTTCATTTATCACAATCTCTTTTTCAAATTAATAGCTTTCTCCTTCCCTCCTTATGTTTGCCTATGTTGAAGAGACACAAAAAACACAAACGCTTTATTGTATTTTTTATATGCTAAGAAAAAGTTTACAAAAAACCTGTGTTCTATAATAATGAATATCTATCCGGAATAAGAAACCGAAACGAACAGTCTGGTGTCGCGACAAATACTAAAGTCTAAACCCAGATAATATCTCATATTCTAACGAAAAGCATTTCAGATACATTTGTACAAAATTTACGACGTACGTCTTAAAACTCGGGCGAAACTGTTATTTTTTTCGTCTTACATACACTCATTGAATGAAATTATACCCTCTTTGCCTGCAAAAAATGGTATTCTGAGGAAGATGCCATACTCAAAGTATGTGCATATTATGTACCACTGAGTACTTCATTTACATTGTCTCTAATCTTATGATTTTTACAGATAATTTTGTTTTCATATATATTTTATATACTTTCAGTCTAGCATATTTTTGAATTTTTCTAAGTATACTGTGAATATAGTTAAAATATCATCCTGGTTCCTATTACGAGTATAAATATAATAATGTTGCCAGAAGGATGTACATAATTTGAGATATAGTGTTAGTTTTCAATTAAAATTGAATCTCATATTTTAATGTATGAAATTTTTCACTTTCTTATTATTGTCTCTTTGAAAAAAAATTAATATCATATTGGTACTTGAAAAAAACTAAGATAATTTGTCAGAAGAATGTATTCTCTAAATCTTCATTTTAAAGGCTAAAATGATCTGAATAAGTTCCATGAAGTCTTTCGAAAATTTTTAACATGTGCTTTTTACAAGAGCTTGGGGTTCGGACGATACTGCCGAGGAAAAAATGACAGTTTCTCCCGAGTTCTAAGACGTACGTCGTAAATTTCGTACAAGTGTATCTAAAATGCTTTTCGTTAGAATATGAGAATTTATCTGGGTTTAGACTTTAGTATTTATCGCGACACCAGACTGTTCGTTTCGGTCTCTTATTCCGGATAAAAATTCATTATTATAGAACATAGGTTTTTTGTGAACTTTTTCCTAGCATATGAAAAATAAAATAAAATGTT
>JAUMHM010000031.1:16240161-16261935 GCA_032362435.1 Melikaiella ostensackeni
TACATTAGTAAAAAGTGATACGACGTCCAGTGATGCGAAGACGTGATTTTCGGGGATCCTAATATCTCGCATTTTCTTCACTGAATCGAAGCTGTTAAGCACTCTCGATTTAGGAGCTACAATGTTATTTGACATGATGTTTTTCAAATAACATGCAAAATCGTGAGTCGCGCTGCCCACATACGACACAATTGGTCTAAGCGGGGCACCGCTTAGGGGCACAACTTTCAACTTTCACCGCCGAAAATGATAAATAAAGACGATAGAAGAAATATAGATACACAGAATTAGATAAAAAATCTGAAAGAAACATGAGTCACTGTTTTCGGTTGAGTTTGAACAATATTTGTTCGTGAATATGTTATCATTGGGTAGGATTATAAGACCATGCAGAGACAAGAAAAAAAACTAGCATCAATTATGATTAAGAAGTTCCATCTTGGAAAATGTTGAATCATCAAATTTCTGACGATGTTTGGGATTCTTCTGAACAGCAGAAAAACTGTGATTGGATACTTAAGAGCTACTTTAAAAGATGAAGAAAATCAGAAAATTCCTCACCTCCTAATGAAAAAAAATACGAATAAAACTCCATACCCTAAACATCCTATATTCAATCTTTATAGAATGAAATTAAAAAAATATTTTTATAATCGTACATTTACATAACTAAATTAGAGATGATTCAGTAAATTCAATTAATTGCTATTGATATTTCATTTGGTTTTCCTAACATATTTTTTTAAGTATTCAAATAATAAATTATTACACATTGCAAGAACTTAAAACTATCAACATTTGCGCTAGGCGCTGAAAACGTGCTCGTCATGTGTACGCAAATATTATATTTTTTGACGTAGAATAAGCACTTGAAGTTAACCTTCTAAATATCAAAGAATGACAGATTTTCTGGTCTGAAAGCAAGATAGCTTTGACTTACAATAGAATTATATTTCTGGAAAAAAACTTTTTGTTTCTGTTAAGTGTCAGAAGAAATTTGAAAAGAAAAAGCTGTGAATTATCATTACTTCCCACCCTGATAAAATTGGTTAAATTAGTAGTTCTTTTGATCATCTTTTTTCTGTTGTATACGAAAATGGAGGATCCTTTTGTTTCACAAAGGTTTAAACTTAAAAATGGTTGATTTTTCCAAAACTTTATATTGTTTTCTTCATTCTTTAGCTTTATGGTTTCAGATGAAAATGCTCTCAAAAAAAGAAATATTATCATACAAATCTCCAAAACTACTCATTTTTCAGAGTACAGGTTTTGTAGGATTTTTGTAGTAACATTTCACAACATGCTGCTATTATGTTTACATAGTGAAAATAAGGGGAAACTTGTTTCACCGATTACCCAAAAATTTTCTTTCCTATATTTTATAAAAATTTGAAGATTATCGTAGGATTCCAAAAAATGGAGCCGAAAGAGAGGTCAAGTGAGGGTAGCGGAGTTGACCCATTCCGTAGCCACAGAGCGAGCTCTTCGAACACTCGCGTGCATATTTCGCATTCATTGTTAAATACACGCGGCAAATTCTGTTTTTCTTTTCCTATTTGAGAAATAACTTCATCACCTCTTAAATATTGCTAATTTTTCTTGTATCAATTGAAAAACAGGAGTTTTTCCACGTTGAATAAAAAAAAAATTACAAATAACTACGCGTCTTCGAAAAATTATTTGAAATGTAATTCCTCTATAAATCTTTATTTTAGTTTTTTTTTGTCAGTGAGTGAAATAGGGCAGCAACGGTCACTCTTGATTTTGAATAAACTGTACTTTCTGCGATGATAAATCAACATTTTTATCTTTGAAAATTGTTTCAGAACGTGTTTTCAAAAATAGAGATACACATATCCCTCATTAGCTGAAAAGAAAATTGGATTCATATATTTCGTCTCTAGAAAAAAAAGTAGTACATTCTGTGAGATTTGGGCAAAATTTATTATCAAATATATTTGCTAAACTACCAAAAATATTAGATTGGTTTTGATTGGGATACATAAATTCACACTTTCGACCTGCATTGTTTGTCTAATACTTATATGTATTTTCTCATTTTTAGCAGTTTTATTTATAACATACGACAGTTCGGTAACCCAGCTATTTCGAGTCGGGTATCCCCGACCAGGTTTTTTCATACACGATTTGATTTGCTTCTGCTAAAAACTTATGAATAACTTTCTACTGTAAACAATGTAATCTCTAATGCTTTTTGTTTGTTTTTCATTCCCTGACAGTATTTTTGTCCCAATGTATAAAATTTTGTAGCTTTTATTTAAAAATATACATTGTCCGCTGTTCAGTTACGATAAAATATCCTAATACACTAAACCTTGCTTCAGAGAGCATCACGGGTATGGCTTGCGATGACCGTGATTCCGTTTTAAGAATTTGTATGATGTATATAATCAAAGGGGACTGCGTAACACCGCTGAGCTCACGCGCCTCTTTCGCGGCCCCTTGGACCTAATCATCGACGAACTATCCGGCTGAAATTTAGCCGGCTATTATAAATAAATGAATAAATTATAAATAAATAAATAAATTCAGCGTAAATGGAGGGCACTTGAATAGAGGTTCCAGTGTATTACGATGCTGGGGCTACCCGACACTCCTTTTTAATATCTTCTTTTGGTCCTTACGCAAATCACTTTTCCCCCTCTCTTGTATAATTATTTTTTGACTAACTGCCTTGCAGCTGTTCGAAGCACTAACGTTATGATTGATATTTTGTTATTATTCCCGTCGATACCGGCTACTTCATTAATAAAAAAGCGCAAGTGTCTGGTACTACTCAACTCTTTCCTAATCAGTTGGTAGCCATAGACAGATTATATAGTGAAGAATATATGCATTTTTTATATAGTTATTATGTTAGGTCAATATTGTCGTTGATTCGCGTTAACTTTTTCAAAGGCATAAACATAATCTTGATCCATAGGCAAGGTGCAGATCAGTAATAATAATACGAGTCATATTCACCCAGAAAAAGATAATTATTTTTTCCCGGGAGAAGCTGCATGATCTTGCCTACTGCAAATGCAGCAGATAACAGTTTTGCTTAATTATTTGTTAACAATAATTGAAAAGTCTAGAAATTTTATATACAGTTTAAATTTTTATTTTTTAACGAAAGTAAATATAACCAGGGAAAACCAAGGCTTACTTTTGATGCGTCTTTTTTTTCATGTCTTACTTCAGTTGTTGCCGTGGCAACTTCATGTACGTTGTGATTTTTTGCGTCGCTCATTACGACTCTCAAGTCAGATTTTCAAAATTCAAAACGAACGATCCAATATGGCGGGCGAAAAGCTTGAGAACTGATGGCGCTGAATTTGAAAAATTTGGATTTGATACAGCTAAAATGTATACGGACCCTACTGATTTTTACGAACATTTGTAAATTTTCCAAGTGTTTTTTCCACTATATTGAAACGTCCATTTTGAATTTTGACAATCTGACTTAAGATTAATAATCAGAGACCCAAAAAATCCTGATGTACTGATTTTTTCGAACATTCATAAATTTTTCAAGTATTTCGTCCACGGTATTGGATCGGCTGTTTTGAATTTCCAAAATCTGACTTAGAATTCGTGACTAGCGACCCAAAAAATCTCCGCATACAGGCTTTTGTAAGCATCACTTATATTTACAAACATGTATAAACTTTTTTATCATTTGAGCGGCCATATGGGATCGGACATTCTGAATTTTGAAAATCTGACTTCAGGTTCATAATCAGCAGTATCATAAACATAAAATAAAGTATTTTGCGCCTTTCGAAATTTCGTTTATACAAAGCTGTGCAGTTACTAAGTTCAGATTTTCCGAAAAAAAAGAAAATAACCAACTTGGTCACCTATACTACCGCCGCCATTTTGAAATTAAAAATTGCGGCAGCAGATTCGTATTCAGCGATACCTAAACCTTCGGTATACCAATTTTTATCAATATTAAGATAGTAATTTCACGCGGTTACAGATTTTTGACGTCATTCTTGCCGAATTGCCCCACTGTGTCCCCGATTCGTGGCTAAGAAACTGCTCAACTATCTCCACCCTTTGGACTTTGGATACAATTTGGCATATGTTATCATTGGTCGAATAGACATTCTTTAGAATAGGATTGCGTATTCAGGCTTTAGACTCAAGTGTCTATTAATAATAGGATTAAGGCCCGTCATGACTCCGAAGGGCTTTTCCTTTAGTTTCCTGGATACGCTGCTTTTAATTAAAACATTTGAGTAGTTTACCCCTTGAGTACTTTATGGTGTTTTTCCATTCTTTTGATTCGTGAAACATTTTTGATGGATCTATTTTGACTGGCTTTCTGACTGAGGATAGAATTGATTTTGACTTTGCTATGTTAATTTTTCATTCTCCAGAGTTTAGCCCATGTCTCAATAATTTTATGAGCTTTGCCAAGTAGTTCAAAGATTTTTGGGACTGACCAGGAAGAAGTAGATAGTGCGTTGTCGTCTTCGTACAATCCAATTGAAACATCGACGACCTCAGGATTGTCATTTGCGTAGATAATAATGAATACCAGTCCTAGAATGCTGTCTTGAGGCACACCGCTCGGATGGGTTCTTCTTCGAAGAGTGTTTGGCCTATTTTGACTCAGAATTTTCTATTGGTAAGAGTGTATAATGTGAATAAGCTCTTCTAAGAAATTTTAGTTCATTAGTTTTCTGAGCAGTCCTATATGTCAGACACGGTCAAAATCTTTCTCTACGTCAAAGGAGACAGATCCAGTAAACTTTCTTGGATTTAACTTCAAGCTAATGGCTTTGGTGACCTTGAGCATTATATGTTGCGTCGAGTGACCTTCTCTGAAATCGGGTTGTTGCGGTTTGATAATGCTGTTTTCCTCAAGGTCATAGTTAACGCGAGTGAGTATTAGCTTTTCAAGAATTGTGCTTATTGTATTTAGAAGACTAATGGGCCTGTAGCTCGTTTGATGGTACTAATACTTGCCTTTTTTTCTGAAAAACTAAAATGTGCGCTTATTTTCGAGAGTCAGGAAAGCAGCTTAGTTGAATACAAGCTTTGAATATATGGGCAAGTAGGGCGAGGCACGAGATAGGAAGTCTTTTGAGAGCTAAATTTGTAACTGAATCATGGCCTGGTACTATTGTTTACCAGTTTTGATTTGCTTAGTTAGTTCCTTGTAGGTTATTTTCTTGAAATCATAGGTACTTGTGATTTTGAGATACTCGGAGACAATTTTTTCACATTCAGCAATGTGTTGCGGGTCGGATGGCTCGTCGTGCGGGGCAAAATTACTTTCATAATTAGCTACTAGGAGATTTGCTTTGTCGATAAGAGAAAGCGCAAAAGTTTGATCGGGGTTATTGACAGAGAAATATTAGTTTGAGGCTTCGTTAGGGCTTCATTCATACTATATACATTCTTATCTTCAATCTGAAGCTCACCGACTTCTGCGTTCCAATTTTTACATCGGTGCTCTTGAACTTTAATTGCTATAGTTTTCCTGAGAAGGATAATTGTGTTCTTGAGGATACTTAGTTTTTCGATGCGTTCGACAAAGATTATCACGTGTATCGATGAGGCTTTCAATCTCAGGGCCGAGAGGTGGATCGTATTTGTTAATGGTAGTCCAAGGGACTGATGCGTGAGTGGCAGTTTTCATACTATAGGTGATCTTAGTTATGACTTCGTTAATGTAACTACCTGTAGTGTTTGTTAGTCTAAGCTCAAAGTTTACTTGAGTTTCTCGGGTCAAGATGAATGTTTGCCAGTTTGCTTTTGCAAAACTGTAGCGATATACAACCGAAGGTTTTTCACAATTAGTCAAAAGGCTTAGGAAAACTGGTAGATGGTCTGAATCTATTTCCTTAGCAGTAACAGTGTCGTAATTGTAGGAGTTATTTTTGATGAGTGCGAAGGCAGATTTGTGTTTAGTATTATCGGGGGAAAAAGGTATGGGAGTTTGGTGCAAGTTTGAATCTTTTTCTTCAAAATTTTTCATGAATTCGCGAGAGAGAATCTGAAAGAGCGAGACAATTGAGTACGGATTTCCATGTATTTTCTCATTTCGATGTCAGTAGCTTCAAAGGCTTCGAGTTCGGGTATTATCAGTGCATAGCGGTCAATACATTCTTGAATTAAAATCTCGGTACCTCTGTTAGCGTTGTTTTTTTATAACTTACAACCGCGAACAAGACTGACTCCTAATGATTCGCGTAGTGGAGTTTCACTCAGTAAACAAATGGTAATGTTATTCTGGTATAGATACGTGGTTTATTCATGTCGTTCCCGAAGATTACCCTGAGGGTTCCAAAAAATAATTTTAGAAGTTTTATTATTGAGGGCTGCCATTTTCAAGAGCCAATTTTGATATACTAGTTATAATCTTAGCTGTTTGCTTGATGGCTTCATTCGTGCTTATGTCCCCTTATGTTTTGAGGCTACTTTAGTACTGTGTGGTGATTTATTCTGTAAGAAAGTTAAAGTGACGTTTATTTGTGTTGAGAAAACCCCGCAAGTGGGAAGAACCCACCAATTTTGAGGAACTATATAATGTTAGCAAAGTAGAGAAGAAGAGAGGAAAGGGATTAGTGAATTCGACAATGAATGTTTCAGCCAAGTCAGAGGTGGAAGGTCAGCGCGACGTCGAGGCAGTCTCAGTGCCGCGCGGACCCTTCACAGCCGGCCAGGTGACTCATTGCATAAGAAAGTCTTTTGGTATCTCATGTTTGCGGAGAGGATCGCAACAATATTTCCCTCGAAAGGAAATATGTTCAAAGGGTGATAATGATGCAGATTCATGAAATTCAGTGGTGGTTTCTTTGATATACTCTGAAATGTATGGTAATTGAAATTCTCTGTGAAGGACAGAACTCTTGGTCTATCTAGTTTCTGTTAATAATATGATTGAGGCACGACATGACTAGGAGGTCTTTATCTTTAGTTTACTGGACATGCTGCTTTCAATAAAAGCTTCAAATGATGTAGTTTACCCCTTAAATATTTCATCGAGCTCTTCCATTTTATTGGTCAAGAAGACATTTTGGGTGAATCTATTTTGACTGGCTTTCTGACAAAGAGAAGAATTGAATCTGACTTTGCAATATTAATTTTTGTGCTCCAGATCTTAGCTCACGTCTCAATAATTTCAAGAGCTTTGTTCAGTAGTTTTAAGATTTTTGAGACTAGCCAGCTATTTTTATGACCGGGCGACAAAGCACAACGCAAGAAAGGTAAACTAAGCGGCTTGCGCATTGAACACTTGCCATGGTAGCGCACCATTCCGCAAGGCGGTTCATTAGGCAGCTTGTTCACTGCCCTCCCAGAAGGAACCAGCGAACCAATTCGTGTGGCGGAAACGAGCAGCTCGCTCATTCGGCGGTCGTAATGGTATAGCGCGCCAATGCCTCCTTTTCCATCATACAAGTCTCTATCTCAAGATCAGTTTAACAGTAAATCATATTGAAAAATGTCAAAACAACCTAACTATTATAATGAATTTCGAGTTTTAACGACGAAGATGAAAGATGATTAGAGTAAAAAATAATTAAGAAATAAGACTCGAAGCAATTAACAGTTGAAAATAAATATCGAAGAACTTGACTCATAATGTTTTTATGCAAATACTTGATTTATAAAATCATATTTTAAAGTCTCTTCAAAAAAAGGATGGAGGAATATTTATTATTTAATTCGACCTGAGAAAACCGGAATCACGGGTAGATGATCAGTTTATCCGTAAATCAAAATTCACGAACGTAGAATGAAAGAAGTGAGAAATGTTAACGAGAAGTTAAGATATTTGAAAGAGGAATTCACCTTGGAAAGGAGAAAGCTGAAGTATGGGTATGAGTCACACCGCCTGGAATTTCCCAGGCTATTTGTGAACAACGGGCGTTCCTGAGACAGGCAATCAAAGGTCGTCAGAGCGACAAAGTGCAGGAAGCAAGGAAATAAAAACAAGTTTAGCGAAAAGCAAAATATTCAGGTAAAAAAAACCTATCCTCAAACTTTTTTCAAGTCGAGGAGAACACATGAACTAAATTTCATGTCTTCTCAATAATTCAAGCCTATTTTGAGTAATTCGCAGTATACCGCACCGACTATACACTTTTCATATGAAAAAAAATTATTATTTTTTCAACTTCTGAAACCACTAATTTTTTCCCCCAATAATTTTTTCAAATTAATTTTGACATTCTCATCAGAGAAGGTATTAGATTCGTGTAAAATTTGACCTCCCTGTTCTTGTCAAATGTCCACATTTGGAGACCCTCTGAACTCGAAAAACAGGTTTTCACGAATGTGTCTGTCTGTATGTATGTATGACTGTATGTATGTATGACTGTATGCATGTATGTATGTATGTATGTATGTATGTATGTATGTATGTATGTATGTATGTATGTATGTATGTATGTATGTACCTGTATGTATGTATGTATGTACCTGTATGTATGTATGTATGTACCTGTATGTATGTACGAATGTCTTTCTGGGAGCACGATTACTTTTAAAAGAATGAATTTATTGGATTGGCCTTTGGTACACTCTTCAAGTGTCAAAAACTGAAGGTCAAGTTCGTTAGTCAGCCATTTTGAATAAAAAATCAAAAAGCTGGAGCATTTTCGAAATTTTTGAAACCATTTTTTTCAGATTTAAAAATTATATGTACGGCTATTCGTAGTACCCAGAAAGTCGAACAATTCCTTCTCATGACTTTTTGATAAAAAGAAAATTATCAGAGTTATAGCATTTACAAAATTCAGAAAAACAAAAGAAATTAAAATTTTGAGCCAAACAATGCACGATATGAAAAAAAAACCAGAGAAAGAAAAACGTTGCTTCTTGTAAGACCTAAAAGATTGTCTTAACAACTTTTCGAATTTTTGTGAAGAATCGAAAACTCAAATTTTGAGCCAAATAATGCGAGATACGAAAAAAAGTTGAGACATCAAAATTGTTGCTTTCACGAAGATCTATGAGCTTTCATCTGAACATTCTTAGGTAGAAGGTATAGTTTGTTTTTTAAGTATGGAAATTGTATTGGAATTTTTTTTAATTTGAACCGAACGACGCGAGATGAGAAAAAAAGTCAAAAGAGTCGCATTTGTTCTTTTAAAAAGTCAAACAAAATTGTCGTTGAGCATTTTCTTATAGGACCAGTCGTGAATCAAGATAATTTCTTTTATCGTCTTTTTTAACTATTTATTTGTATATATTATACGGTGAGTGCAGAAAATCGAGCGCAAAGCGCGAATATTATGATGAGAATGTATTCTTAAGGCCGACAGAGCCTTAAGTAAATAAATTTCCTTTTTCTTTTGAAATCAAAAACAAATTTAGTAATTTGTACATGAAACACATATAATACCGAGCGCGAAGCGCAAGATCCACAAGTTTCGGAGCGCGAAGTGCGACGACCGAATCGCGCATTTCATTTAAAAAATCACACTCAGCAATTTGTTTTTTTCGGATTTCGTCGTTCATAGCAGATTTTTTTTTCGTTTGGGTATTCAGAATCTTTTTCTACGGCGAGTAAAATAATGTTTGAACAACTTCTTCTGATAAAAGAGCTCTTTCAAATATACAAAAACCCCTGTAGATTAAATAGTTCTCGTTTTGAAACTCAAATTCATATTAATTTTTTATTCAGTTTTCAAACAAAAAGAGGCCTATCATATTTAAAATCTAAAGATTAAAAAAATGAAGTAAAAAGTTAATAAATTTTGAAGATTATAGACCCAGGTAGTACTAAACGTGGTTTTTGAAGAAAGCGCTTTTATGATTTTTTGAATTTTATATGAAAAATGTCCGAACATTATCTAAGGAGACAATCTTGCAAAAAAAGTTCAGTAAAGTTGATACCAATAATCTTTAGCCCTATAGGAATATATAAACCTTTGTAGATTCGACAGTTAAAATTTTTCACCATTTTTTATGAGACCTTTCTTAGTTTATTTTTAACGCTTAACAACTCCTGGGTAATTACAATTTTTTATTTGATTTTTTTTTTGAAAATACAATTTTCAAATTTCGCAAATAGCGCTCCCACGATTTTTTTCGCACATATTATGCGAGAATAGTATTCCTCGAAAATTTCTCTGGTGATGTCTTTTTAAGTAGAAGCTTGTTGAGGCTCACCTTGAATGATAATATGATTTGACGGTTTGCAAAACGAGAAATGAGGCCTTGGCAGAGATAACGTTGGATCAACAAAAATATTTTTCTCAAAACTATGTTTATAGCATAAAAGGCAATATATCCCCCTGAACTTTCTATTCTGCGTGATAGTGCATAAGTCATAGAACAAACTATGTCATGTAAAAGAAATATTTCAGCATATGCTCATAGTTTCAACTGAGATCCCAGCAAAACATATTTTTATTTATCCAACCTTATCTGTGCCGATGCATTCAATAATGATACAGAAATAAACGAAATCAGAAAAATAATAATTAATTAATAACAAAGGAAAATCGAATAATAATATTATTCAAATGGACATAATTTTTGTTTATTATGAACCTGAAGCCTTAACGTGCATTGTTTCCCGATTGAAATTGTAGTGATCGTTTCCATTCTTAAACTGATATTGTTCAATTTTGAATTTTGAATTTTGAAGAAAGTTTTTTTTTCTTGAAGTAAAATTGTATTTTTGAACTTTAGATTGTAATTTGATGTTGATACAACTTTGAACACTTTGACAAAAGTTTTCGGATCCATTTTTCAAAATTCCAATTTTCTTTCTCTAAGATGATTAGGTACGAATAAGATTTCGTCTCCCATAGTTCGATGAGCACTGTTTTCAAACTTCAACTGTTTGATTTTTTTTAACTTTATATCTTTAACCTGAAATTTTTCATGCATCTGTTTTATTTATAGTTCAACAATTTGGATTTCTTTTAATATAGATTTATTATATTTTTATCATTCGCAACTTAAAAAATTGCTTATTTAAATGTTTCTGGACAATTTTAATTTAAGAGCTTCTAGCTTTCTATGCGAAGTACCTGTATGTTTGGAATCTTGCTCTTAAAGTTCAGAATTGTTTAATTTTGAACGAAGTTTTAAAAAACCTTAATTTTCATTTCGTAAGTTTCCATTTCGAAACTTTCAACATTAAATTTTGTTTTCAATCTTCGTTTATCTTTATTCAGTTCCATTTCAAATTTTCATGAATGCGTAACCAGAAAATGTAAAACGCTTACATTTTTTACGTTTAAATTGTTTAATTTGTGAGATGATTCAATTCGAAATCCTAAACAAGGTTGTGTTTTATTCAGGAATTCTTTAATTTTAAATGCTTACAATGCGATATTTATTCACTCTTTTACTTGTTCTCGTTAAAAAATATACAATCTTTTATGTCCTGATTTGAAATTTTGCTCATCTTATTCTAAAATTGTTCAATTTAAAATATATTAATATTAAATCTTTCAATGTAAAGTTTGTGCACTTTTAGTCATGAGAGTGTAATGTAATCACCCAAGTTTTCTATCAATAGCTTTTAACGGATCTTTACGTTTCGGTACTCGCAAATTCCGGAAATCGTGAAATTTTGTCGGTGCCTGTCTGTCTGTATGTCTGCCTCTTTGGCTATCTGAATGTTGTTGCCACGCTAACTTTTGAAAGATTTGTGAAATCGAGTCAGCCTCTGACATTTTTTTTCTAGGTCTCAAAATGAAGGTCAAGTTCGTAAGCCACATTAATCCAACCAAAATTAAGAAATATAGCGCATTTTCAAAACTCAAAATAATTGAATAAATAAATATTTATTTGTTAAATAAAATCAATTAGATTACCTATATCAAGAATTCGTGAAGAAGAATATTGATATATTCAAGATTTGTACAATATATTGTTAAAAAATAACAAAATAAGGAAAGCAAGATATTAAAATGTAAGTACAAGCTTCACTGTGAAATCATACCTCTGTTCGGGGCTGTTTATTTCGTTTATAACGAAAAAGTATAAGTAAAATAAACTTATTTCTTGTACTTTTGTTATTATTTATTTCAATAATTGACATTTCATTTAATACTGAAATATATTTTTTATGAACATTATATCGAAAAACGTATCCATTTCTAATATTACATCTCATTTTGTTTACATCGTTAAAACTGCAGGTTCTCTGAGAACCTTCTTCAAAGAAAAATTGAATAACAATTTCAGTTCCTTATCAGTTTCCGATTTAAGTTACAATATTTATGACTACCAATATTATATGCGCACTATAGCGCATGGAAAACATTGCATTGCCAATTAATAATGTACAAATATAAAATAATATTACTGTGACTCCAATTTTAAATTGTACAATTATTTGAGAGACATTTAGTTTGCATGATTATTCGATTTATAATATTATTAAATTTACAATTTAAATTTTGAATGCCCAATTCTTGCATGGTTTTATTTTTAGAGCAAACATTTTTTTCACAGATTAATTTGGGAAGGGGCTTGAAAAATTAGAAAGCTTCTTCAGAAATATTCAGTTTTTTATAAATTTTTGGAATTTTTCACGGCTGCATGATTCAAATTTAATATCGCTATATGATGTGCAGTAATTCAATTTTAAATATGCAAAATTTCGCCTTTTAAATTTCAAAGACTATAGATTTGATAATGGTTCACTTAAGTTGTAAAATTGATAATTTTCAGTTTTAAATGCTTAGTATTGAAAATTTTCATATTGATGAGACTGGGAATAAAAATTTCTCCATATTTATAGCTTCAAAATCTTTGAAAATGTACAATATTGTGTATTCTTAATTTACAGGCTGTTCAATATCGAAGGGTTTGAATTGGGATTTATTCAGTTACTTAAAATGTTTAATTTATAATGATTTAATTTTAAATGTTTCAATTTGTACGTCTCTAATAGCCCTTAATTCACCCTCAAATACCGCTCCCCAATCATTGTTCCATATATTTTTATTAACTTTTAAAATAGTCTAGTATTGTCCTTATACAAAAATATTATAGGAAATTTAGTGTAGGCCTATAATGATTTTTCTATAACGGATTTCCTATAATTTCTTTGCGATTATAGAAAAATATTATAGAAATTATTATAGAGAAATCATTATAGAATAACTACGAAGGAAATAAATAATAATTTGAAATATTGAAAAAATTATTGCGGAAAGTGAAGAAACTGTAAATAAATAATTTATTTTGGACCACTGATATGAAAGTTCATAAAAATGGTGATATTTATAAGAATTAACTACATTTTAAAGAGTTCTCTCTGACAAGGCTATAATGAAACTCAGATACTATCAGCATTTTTTACGCATCATATTATGTATTTCAAAAGATAATTGAAATAGATGGCACATTGATTAGTGATGATCTAGGAAGCAAATTGTCAGAAAAAGTTAATAATCTTCAATATATTGCAAATATGTCATTTCATTACTTGCTTTCAATTCAAATTTGTTTAATATTAAGCGACTCCTGTTTGAAATAATTTAATGTTGCAAGTTTAAAGCTGAAAGCTGATTAAGAAGTGAGATTGAAAATTTTTTAATTTACAGTTTTGAAAGATGCAGAAAGGGGAAAGTCATATAAATTTTATAATGTTTGGAATTATTCGGACTTATTAATAGAATAAATTAAGAAGGTCAAGGACTCCACTCATGCTGGCAATGAAAAAATTGTTAATGTAATATATCTGAGCAATTTAATTATTTTTACTGAAACTAATATCAGAAGTCAAGAAGGTTAGGCTTGTTCTTTATACAAGTATTTTGATTCATAAGAAAATGAAAAACGCATTGACTGAAAAGGGAAATTAAGGAGACGTCATAAGTAGAGCGTAAAATATATGTATTTTAAAAATATTAGTTTTTAATTATTAATTTCATTTTGATATACAATGTCGAAGATTTAAGATTGATGTCAAAGAATTTCATATATATTAAATTGAACATTGATTCATTTTACAATTATGTGTTTTTAAACTTCAAAAAATAAAATAAACCAATTCAAAAAACAGAAATGAAAAACAAAAGCATCTCTGCGAATCAACTTTACGCTGCGAATATAACGTTTCAGATGCGAGCAGAATATATGAGATAAGAAGGGAATGCTTTTAGTTTATTATATGCAATATATGAGAAAATAAAATCGAAATACATACATAAACCTACAAAAACGAGCGCTAAGCGCGAGAAAGTACCCGCGCGCCGTAAGTGTGCTCAATCTTGGCGCGATGAGCCAACTTTCTTTTTTTAATGTTTGATTTTCAAAAATTGCACATTTGTTCGATACACTTGTAAAGTGTGTAAATTTTTAGATAAAGAATCTTTCCAGGCTTTAAAACAATATTATGAAACCAGAGTTCTGGACTCTGTTGAAGAAGATACGGATCTTCCTTTGGGGGAAATAAATGTATTTCAATCAAAGATTTCCATTTGGTGCGAAATAGCCTGTTTCTGAGGAGAAATATATTACGGTCAATAGTATTCCGTCGTAGATGGGGACGATATCGCAAACTTGGCTTACCCTCCTGTACTATGCCTTACCTCGCTCGTTGCTTACTACTCCTTAGTACCCTTTAGAGTCCTGTAGAAGGGTCACTGGGGATCGCTACCGCTAAACACGCTCTTAGTCCCTTCTCACACTCTCGTCTGAGATCAAAGTTATTACCTCACAATCAACACAGACGTTCCGCTAGATCTTCTGTAGCCTAATCTAAAAGCCGAATTATTGCGTCAATGTGCCAAGTTTTTTATAAATAGAAGTCAATATTCATATTTTTTTATTAATCATTTTTCGCAGAATATTTGTATTAGAATTTGATACAATAATTATTTTGCTCGTTACAAATTACTTACTGAAATCAGGAGCATCTTTTTCTCATGTAGGGGGAAGGTGCCCACAGGGAGTCAGAGAACTTGAGTTCCCTTGCTTGGGGCTTTTTCCCCTTTACCCTTTGAATTTCAAGGTTGCACGACCCTCAGTACTACAGTAATCTTTGTTTGAAGTTGATCGTCTACCTGAGCTCCGCCGGAATTATGTTGAGTGTGAAAGGAGAACAGCGCGTCAACGTGAAGTTTCTTGTGAAACTTGCGAAATCCGCTACAGATACGTATAATTTGTGAAATGCTGTATATGGTGATGGGTGTCTATCTCGTACTGAAGTTTTCGATTGATTTAAAAAATTTAAGGAGGGGAGTGGAGTGGTTACAAACGATTCATGTCCCGGCCGTCCTCGCACAATGGAAACCGACGGTTACATCGAAAAAGTGAGTAAGATTATTCAAACAAGTCGATGCCTGAGAATTCGAGCAATTACTGACTCACTGCGCCTCGATAAAGCAACTGTTAGGAATATTTTTGATGAAAATTTACACACAAAAAAAGTTCGTGCTAAAATGGTGCCGAAATTGCTCACTCCTGAACAAGAGGAAACTCGGAGTAACGTTTGTGCTGACATTCTGGAGAACATCGAAAATCATCGAAAGCCTTTGAAAAATGTAATAACTTTTGACCAATTATGCCAAGATAAGAAAGTCGAAATTCGAAGCAATGATAGTAGTCATTTTTTGATATTCGGGAAATTGTTAACATTGAAAGGGTACCTGAAGGTCAGACCGTTAACCAGATGTACTATAAGGTGTTGACAATTCCACAGGTTTTTAGCGAAGAACAAGATTCTCGTCTTGGTGCACCCACCGTACTCACCTGACCTAGCCCCATGTAAATTTTTTCTGTTTTCGAAAATTAAGTCTGAGCTAAAAGGAGCCAGATTCGAGTCGATGGATGCTGTGGAGGAAAAAGCGGCACGACTCATGAGATACCTTTCAGGAAACGATCTGCAACATTGCTTCAAACAATGGAAGGTCGTATGAAGCAGTGTAGGGATCAGGAAGGGACAACATTGAAGGGGATAACACCTTCATTGAATAATTTGGAAAATAAAAATTGTTAGAGCATCGGTTTGGTTATTTAAGAGTCACACCTCGTATTCATAGGTTCATCTTCTACGAAAACTTTCATTGAACTTGAAATATTCGATATTCACTGAGAAATATGTAATATTAGTATGATATAAATGCACGTTATCTACCTATTGAACATTGATTTTCCTAACATACATAATGAATTTCAGTGTTACCAACTCAAAAAAGTTAGGTTACCATTCACATCACAGTACGCACGATATAGTTCGTGCTAACCTGCCAACAGTCAGAATGTCAGACTGGAAAATTCCCTAATGCACTGTGACGTGATTTTGACAACACTGACTTGAATATGTTTAAAAACTATCTCATCGACTCTCTGTGAACCCTAAAACTTAATTCACCAAATATGGGTCTATCATTTTAGATCCAGAAAGAAAACCCTCATTTGCCGCAAATGGCATGAGAATAATGTTTCCAGATTATAAATATAGAAGTGAAAACATTCTCAGTAGCCCTGTTTTTCTCAAATATTAGTTGAGAGTATAAAGAAACATCAGAAACTTTTTATTGAATGATTTGTTTGATATTGCTTTCCATTACCTGTGCAATCCGAACATCTGTGGACACCTTTCCCCTTTAGAATTTTCACAATTTTCAAGAATATTGGAAAGGGGCTGTTCAAGAAGTACGTCACGCCATTTTGAATACTTTTTCCACCCTTCCCCTTTCTCGTCACAGATCATTACACAAAACTTGAGCCCCCCCCCCTACAAGAGTGAAGCCACAGATACGAAACCCCCCTCTATCTTCAAGCCAAAATTTTTTTCTTAAATCCATTTCATAAACGCCTAAAATAAAACATAAAACGTACAAACATAATATTTAGTTACTGTACTTGTGAAGTAAAATCACTAAAGTCGGGGTCAAATGTCGAGGCACCTCAATTCTTTTGATTGCAACTCGCACGAAAAAAATCTCCGGAATGCTTTAAAAAGCGCCTGAAAGCTTAAAGTCTTCCGAATTCAAAGATATGTTCATTTTTATCCTAAAATTTTTTTCCAATGGTTAGAGAGCAAAACGTCCCAAAAAACAGGGTTTTTCGGCTTCCTTTTTCAATGGTCCACTTTGACCTGTTCCCAGAAGGAGGGCGACCTTAGGAAAAATCTGAAAAAAATCACAGATATTCTCCGAACATTCCTGAATGCAATGCATTTTTCTGAATAGTGAAATATGCAATGCTTCACTTTTTACGGTGATTTATTTTTAAAAATTTAATCTTGAGAACGAATTAAGGTAGGACGCCGTTTAATGGCTCCAAATGTGCAGTTTTGTCATGAGAGTGCAGTGCAATATTTAAATTTATGATAAATTAATTCTTACACAAGAGATATCATTTTGAATATTAATGACTTTAATCAGTATGGGCGTGTGACCAGCACAGCGGGACAGGTGGCAGCAAAAAAAGTACCCTTTCTATGACAGAAGCAAGCGAAAAGCCCGGCACAGATGTGATTGAACGAAGCAGTGCCGTCTCAACTTCTTTAAGATACATTTACAGAGCGGGTCCTAAGAAAATCGAAACCCAATTGCGAATAATAACCCAATTAAGAATATTTTCGATAGAAAAAAATTTTAAGAATAAATAAATTTCCCCACAGAAATGTTGGGAAAATTTTTTTATTCTCTCCGAACTCATCAAAATTCTCAAAAAGCATGAAAATTTTATTTCGAAATCTAAAAAAATATATAATTTGCTTAGAATGTTTCAAAATAATACCAAACTGTCAATAATTAAGTATAACATATACCTGTTTCAAGAATTATTTATTCATTAATGAAACTGGAGTACCTATTTATTTGCAGTAGAGACCAAGTCTCCCCAATAGAAATTGCAGCAAAAAATGGCAATGACTGCACTTTCGATGGGTGTTGAAAATATTTTTGTTTTATCAATTATTAATTTATTTATTCGTAAAAAATGAGTAAGTATTCATCTTGATCATAAACTTAGCTTTCACTTGTAACTTTAGACATCTTTGAAATAAAATTTGCATGCTTTTTGAGAATTTTGATAGGTTTGAAGAGAATAAAAAAATTTCCCAACATTTCTACGAAAATTGAAATGATTTTTCATTTTGACTTACGCATTTCAAAAGATAAAATTGAGAAAAATGAAACATTCGGAAACATTACAAAGAGAATAAGAAAACTTTCTGCAGATTCATGGGAAAATTTATTTATTTTTAATTTTTTTTTTTTGAAAATATTCTTAATTGAGTTAATATTCGCAATTGGGTTTCGATTTTCTTAGGACCCGCTCTGTAAATGTATCTTAAAGTCGCTGAGATGGCCCTGCTTCGTTCAATCACATCTGTGCCGGGTTTTTCGCCTGCTTCTGGAATTACTATTGTCATGGAAAGGGTACTTTTTTTTGCTGCCACCTGTCCCGCTGCCCCGGTCACACGCCCACACTGATTAAAGTCAGAAATATTGAAAATGATATCTCTTGCGTAAGAATTCATTTATCATAAATTTGATTATTGCACTGCACTCGCATGACAAAACTGCACATTTGGACCCATTAAACGGCGCACTATCTTTATTCATTCTCAAGATAAAGTTTTTGTAAATAAATCACCGTAAAAAGTAAACTATTGCATATTGTAGCATTTTGAAAAATGCATTGCATTCAGGAATGTTCCGAGAATATATGTGGATTTTTTCAGATTTTTCCTAAGGTCACCCTTCTTCTGGGAACAGGTCAAATTGGACCCATGAAAAAGGAGGCCGAAAAACCCTGTTTTTTGGGGCGTTTTGCCCTCTAACTATTGAAAAATAAATTCTAGGATAAAAGTGAATATATCATTGAATTCGAAAGACTTTAAGATTTCAGGCGCTTTTCCGAGACATTTCAGAGATTTTTTTTGTGCGAGTTGCAATCAAAAGAATGAGGGGCCTCAACATTTGGCCCCGACTTTAGACACATGAAGATCTTCCAGGGATTATAATAAGGAGCCGTTTAAAAACTACACTACACTGCTGGGGATGGGGGGGGGAGGAAAATTTCGCGACGATCTGTGACGTAGAGGAGAGGGGTTATCGCAGAATGTGACATCACACATGAAAAATACAAATGTGCAGAACAATTTTTCGAAATAATTGAAAAAATACAAATTCGTGATATTATTTTACATGTAAAGTATCTAGATATTATTTTGGTACGCTTTGTGTTTTATTTTAGGCATTTATCAAATGAAAACGAAGAAAAAATTGTGACTCAAAGGGGGAGCTCATATTTGTGACGTCACCCGGGGGCTTTTGAAAAAAATTTATGATGAAGAAATATTTCAATAAAATCAAAAATTATTTCAACAGATTGCTCGGGATTTTGCGGAAGTTTTTAATTCTCTTTCCCGGACTATTTTATTGTGAACGTAATTGAATTACAAAGAATTCTGAAGAATTCCAGAGAATTTGAGGTTACTTTGAACAGGTTTGAAAATTATTTTCCTGCAAAATATTTCGAAATGGAAAATTAAAGGGCGATCTTTCTGACAGATGGAGGTTATTTTTGGTATGTGAGTCTATAAATCTATTTAGCTGAGTGTAATCAAATTCACTCCTAAATTCTAAAGAAAACCAAAGAATTTATGGTGAATTCCAAAAAAGTCGAGGTTAATTTTTTTTATGATTTGAAAAAAACGATTTTCCATAATAAGTGTGTTTGGGTATTATTTATTATTTTCCAAAAGCTATTCAATTAGATAATGATATCGATAATTTTTTGATAAACGATTTTATCATGTTAATAATTGAATAACTTCCGGAAAATAAAAAATACCAAAATACACTGATGGTGAAAAATCATGTTTCACAAGTAGTTATTTAAAAAATGATGTTTCGTCTTAGAGGCAATTAGTATTAAAATAGTAGGTCGCGCATGTGCCAAGTGTGCGTGGTTATTCTGTTAGTCGTCAGCTGGCGAAATAAGAGGGGAATACAATCCTTTTTTGCCCTTCTGCATATAATCCTGCGACCCTTGTGGACGGAATGATGTTAGGTACTCCTCTTTTTTTGCATTTTTTTGCATTTTTGCATATTTCAATAGAAATGATTCAATGGATCAAATATTCATTAAATATATATTATTATATATATTATATAAATATATAATATTCGATTAAAATACTTTCGCGTTCAGTAAATGACTTCATCATTACATAAAGAAACGAATAACATCACTTGTTGAATACCTAGATACCTAGATATATAGATAGACCTAGACCTAGGCAATAATTGAAGATTATTTAGAATTTTGAGGAATTTAAAAAAAAACTGTATCAAAATTCAAATGATTTCCGAAATTGGAATGAATCCGAAAGGTCCTGAAATGAACAGACGTGACGTATCCTATTTGCGAGAATCGCAATATTGCCTTGTCTTTGTATCAGTGAAGTTAGAAATATTACATAATCGCGTTCATTTATTACACTTTTCTATTTTTCACGCTTAACATTTCTATAATCTTCTTTTAATGAATGCATACAAAATACAGCTCGGAATAAATATATTTTTACTAAAGGAAATTAGTAGTTTTCCACTATCGAAAAAAAAATATTTTGGCTAATCAAATTACAAATTGTCTACTAATCTTTAGTAGTTCACTTTCCTCGAACTGAACAATGAAAAACCTAAATATTTTCTTCTAGCTTGGGCCACCCCTTCAAATGTTTACTTCTAAGAAATAAATAAAGACAAGTTTTCTGTTTTTAAAATAAAAAATTTCAACCTATTCCTCAAGACATTTTTAATTGAGGCCGTTGATGAAGAAAGGGCGTATAGAGGCCTATACGTCATTTTTCCATAAATACTCTAAATCGATGCAACAATGTCTTTTACATATAATGTTACAAAGTCATGTTGGTTTTCTAATGTTTGCAATAACTAATCGTTGTTGCTTGTCCGCGCAACCTTGAAACTTCTCAGTCGTACATTCGATAAGCGCAGAGCCAAGTAATCGACGGCGGTCGGGGGAAAAAAATTTAATTCAATTTTTCATTTTACGAATGTTGAAAAAACTTGTAGGTATAATAAATAATCATATTTGATGATATAAACATTGATAATAGCAGTGTATTACGGTTTTACCCATTTATGGGAAAAGGGCTCATATATATTGCATTACTTTTCTGTAAGTTGTACTCAAAAATTTTAAAGACGATAGCTGTTTGTCGTATAAGCTCTTTTTCCATCAACGGTCTCAATTATATAACCACACAAATATTTTGTATGAAGAAAAAGAAAAACACGTATTAATTTATTTTTGAGGCAGATTAATCCTTAAGGGTGACCATTCGAAAGGATATAACATTGCGATACTTGTATCAAAATTCATCTTATTTTAAGATATTCGGAACGCTCACCCCCTGAGATTGTACTTCTTGGAAAACGTGACCCCCTATTTTTCTTTTTACGATAAAATTATTTTCAGAACTCATTCAAGACTTGGGAAAGATAGAATTAACGATTAAAGCATGTATGATTATTATTATTATTTAAAAAAATAATAATAATGGGATATTTTTTTCCCATTAACTACGGTTCTACCACTTTGGGCAAAAAATAGTAAGACTTTGTTCATATTTTTACAATTTTCTATTTATTCTTCCAAATCTATATCGTCCCCCTCAAAGTAATCCCCCCCAGCCCCAATACACTTGTGCCAACGTTTTTTCCAATTCTCGAAACAGTTGTTAAAGTGAATTTCCGGAATAGCCTTCAATGCTCTTAGCGATTCATGTTTAATGTCTTCGATTGACTCAAAACGGTGGCCTCGGAGCGGTTTTTTCAGTTTAGAGAATAG
>JAUMHM010000031.1:16262035-16286252 GCA_032362435.1 Melikaiella ostensackeni
CACAGATGTCACCGACAGTCATACCAACCTAGAAAAAAAATATTTTGACGAATGGGTTTCCGCGCGAAATTTAAATTGAAAAGTCTTACTATTTTTTGCCCACAAAAGTACAATGTGACATTTTTAAAATACCTATAAAGCATGTGCAATCATTTTTTTAGGAACAATTATGGGATGATTTTTTTTCAATAAACTACATTTCTACGATGTAGAAACTTTAAATAAGAAATGTTGAATTTCAAGGAATCCGCAATGAGCATGCATGATTTTTAGTAAAAAAATTTTTCAACATTTAATCACGAATGGAGGGTGGCAGTACAGAACTAGATAACCAACATTTTGATCGAGAATGGGTTTATTGCATCACAAATTCTTAAAAAATCAAATACACATTGTGGTAAGAGGATTTTTTCAAAATATCATTTTGATACAATAATTTTTAAAAAAACTTTAATAAAATTTTACTTAAAGTCTTAGCGCAGTAACAACTTATTTCAACCATTTAAAACTGATATTTCTTAAAATTATCAAGCATTGGAAAAAAAATTCTTATTTGCACAAATTTTTTAGTAAAAATTATCTGTAATACTGTGATATTTTGGCAAAAATCAAAAATTATTTTTTTAATCGGTATCCAAGGCTAGCTTTGAAAACCCATGAAGCAATGTCCTTCATTTTACACTTTAAAATTTATAGTGTTTGCTTGATATTATCATTTATTTTATGAATACTCAAACCACTGAAAAATTTTGAACAATTCTAATTGCTTAAAATTCTTTTTGAAAAAAAAACACTACGCCTTATTCCTTTTTTATCATTAGAATATTTAACCAGTTCTTAATTTTTTAAATGTCCGAATAATTTTGTTATTTTAGGCTACACGAGAAAACTCTGCAAGAGAAAAATCCACACAAGATAATTCAATAAACAATATTTCGAAATGAGAGTCTGCACGTGTAGAATTACTTGTGTAGAGTTTCGCCACAAAGCCCCACAAAGGGTCTTGATTGATCTTTAAAATTTATGATTGACTTATCATTATTAATCTTTGATGAATTTTGAATAGGGCACTGTAGTACCCTTGGTGGAAATGCATGTTTACGATAAATTTCAACAATAAAACACAATAAATAGCAATGAAGCACAATAATTTGACATTTTTAGAAAAAATGTGCAATTAATTATAAAATTTGGTGAAAGTGTCCGAATTCTAGCAAAGATCGTATTTCCTTCTTCCTGGCAGATTTTTCATTTTCTAGAATTTTCAATAATTTTTAAATTCGAACACTTTTACAAAATTATGCAAATAATTACAAATTCCTAAAAAGAATCATGATTTTATTGTATTTTATTGTAAAAATCAATTTCCGCCAGTCACGGTTATAATGGGAATCATCATGTTTTTTGTGGCACATGTTAATATAAACCAATTTCGCTCAAATTTGGAGATCAGTTTCTTGAGCATCGAAACAAAAATGAAATGAAATCTTGATCGCTTCTTCGAATAAGTCTTCAAAACTTTCACTCCACTCAACTTACTGGCAGTCGATTCCTCTTCATTTAATTCTACTACACTTTCTGAAACAGCGGGCTTATCTTTCTTAACACCATCATCCAAATCAATATTTTTCTTGTCCTTCTTTTCTTTCATTTCCTCGTTCTTTAGATCCACGACTTCTTTCGACTTCTCCTTAGCCTTCACTGAAGTCTCCTCCTTTTCATCTTTTCCATTGTCTTCCCTGATAATGGTAACACCTTCGTCAGAAGATACTAAAAAGTTCCTACTATCTGCTGCAAGTTCCATCACCGAGGCTTTCTCACCCTCTTTTTTCTCTTCCTGAGTAGGCAATATTTCTTTATGCTCGAGAATTAGAATTAGGTCCTGTGATTCTTCTGTGTCTTCCCTACTTGGAAAGTCATTAGAGAATACACTCAAAACTTCTATGGAAAGCGCAGCCTGATGACCGGATATTTTTGTGAGAATCAGTTCCAGTCAGTCATCGCTGTTATATCTTCAAGAGTTTCTTTTGAATCCTTTTTAAGCAATTTTCTACATCTTCTTTGGTAGAATTTTGTGTATCCTTTCAATAGACATTCCTGGATCCTTCTCAGTAGAGTTTTCTGAATTATCTGTAGATGACTTTCCTACAACTTCTTGAGCAGAAATTGTCGTACACTCCGTAGTTTGTTCTTTATTCTCCGTTGATCTCGGTTCAATTCGTACCTTCGAATTCTCTACCAATTCTGAGCTTTTTAGAGTCTCAGCTTTCTCATTTCTTGACTATTCACTCGAAATTAAACTTGTTTCAGCCTCTCCTTACCCTCATTTCGATTCAAGTTCCTCAGAGTCATGGGAAGCAATGTTTTTGATAGCAACTCCAAAAAAGCGCAGGTTGAGATATCAAGTTTCCTATAACTCCCGCAGTTCTGGGGTCTAAAACCTGAGGATTGTCAGCTATCTCTCCCTTGATTAGTTCTTCGATATCCCAGGTCATGTCATTAAACTCATCCTTATCTAGCACATCAGTCTCTCTTTTTCTTCGGCAATCACTTTGTCGATATAATCTATGATTTCCGAATCAGACATACCTCCTGGAGTTAAAGCTGGCATCGTGATCTGAACATTCTTTCTTACATTTTCCGTTTGCATCATTGAAAGGTTTACATGTTGTTGAGGCAAATTCATAGTTGAGGCATGAGGCTCTAAGTTTGATAGAGCGGTTCTCTGTAATTCCGCAGAAGGTTGTAGCAGCATGGAAGTATACGGGGCTTCAGCCAAAGGCCTTTCGGGGCTCCATGGACGATTGGACTCGGGACCAGCTGTTGAGGCGAGACGGTTCGAGTCAACTGTGGTATTAATAAACTAGTTAGTAGAAGAGATCTACCACCCTCGTTTTTCTTATCTTTCTTATGCTTGGAAAAGGGATAAAAAAAAGATGACGTGATCATCAGAACTTTCTGATTTTGTATTAATTGCCAAGCGGAGGCATTGGGAAGCTTGCAAAACTTGTTCTTGTCATTTTGCGAGGTAGGCAGTATGAGCATCGAGCTTTTGGTCTCATTCTTGTTCTGTCAGCTCAATTTAGGGACACATTTTTTGGGTTTTTTGCCTGCGCCATAAATTAGCCTTTGATCGGCCCTGCATCTGTATGAAAAAATGCAACTTTGTTATGCCGGTAAGAGTGAATCGCAAAATAACTCATAAATATTGAGGTTAGGTTGTCGCAGTTCAAAGTCATGATTATTCTCTGACGTCATTTAATTTCCTCTCGCAAGAGCTATTTTTCTTTCCGCGCAGGAGAAAATGAAGCGAAATCGTCGGAGCACAAACTGTGGATCGTTGAACTGCGAATTGCGCATGTGCCACATTTTTTTTTCACGATTGCTCCAAAATCAATTGTTTTTCATCCACTCTACAGACACAGGATAGTCGCAATTTTCATGCAGATGTTGCAAAAAAGACATTTTTTCATGGAACTTACATGTTTATGACAGTAGACAAATTTTGATGAGCATTTTTGCGGAAAATATTGATTTTTCCCAACTATTTTTTCTATAGAACTACAGAGCTCCATACATTTATGAAAGTAACTCCTCAGTTTTTTATTTTTTAAATCATTTGAATCCTGAGAACGTTTTCTAGCTCCCCTGGGAAATTTTTTTCTTGGCTTTTGATTTGTTCTGCCGTGATACCTTTCAAATACTATGCAAATATTAAAAGAACGACTAAAAAATTAATTATTTATCGGAAACTTGTTGAATCAATCAAACATAAAACTGTTAGCATAATATTAGATCCTTATTTAATAAATTCGAAGTAACGGCTTTCATTGAATGAAAATTGTTGAAAGATGACCAGCTCATTATGATTATGTTTTTCATGAAAACAACCTTCTTTAGCAAAGCAATAAATTTAAAAACCGCTGCAAATAAGTTTGGTTGGCGCGTTCATTATATAGTGTTTAATTGTCATCACTTCATAAACACTAAGCATCCTCATAGAAGATTGTTTTGTTATAAAGAATTAATTCTTTGACAAGAATCAGGCTGATATATTTTCTATGATCATGATAAAGGACTGCTATGATAAAAGTATTTTTGATTGTAAAAAGCCTGGTGTTATTGTCAATACCGGGAGAAAAATTCTTAAAATTTGAAATTCTTCAAATTCTTTTTCTGTCACTCTCACGATATTTCATGAATGAACTTCCATCTTTTTTTTTGGAGAGGATGTATTTCATTAAAATCGACGTACATGTATTTTTTCCCTCGTATAATCAAATGTGCAACAAAATGCATATCTGAAACGATTTTTGAGAAAAATACAAAATGAAAAAATGTATTCTCATTCGACCCTGCTCTAAACTGAGTAAAAAGTGGGCATTATTTAGGACTACAATCCCTCCACATTTCCTGAACCTAGCTCCTTGTTTTCGAGTTTTCATTAAAAAAAATATTTTTGACACACACATGCACACGCATACACACACACGGTGGAAATGAAACTCGGGAAAAGGTTTTGAGGTTACATTTACTCTTGAAAGATAATTAGGTATACTCATAAAATGATACAACTTCTACAATTTGAGATGAACTAGAAAGGGGAAGGGGGTCCGAATTTACCTAAATAATGTCCCGTGTGAAAATTTTGATAAGGTATTTTTGGGGTCTAGATGGGTTTTCTCTATTGCTGTGAGGGTCCGCATTAGGCAAACTGTTACGGGCCCTACTAGTTTGGTTACGCAAAATTGTTGGGGGGCCGTGAACGGAAATTTGATAAGGCCTCTAACGAAGATCCTTTTTAATTTCCAATTAATATTAAAGGACCTCGCTGGGGCCCCAATACAGCCATTTTCTAAATAAATTCCTTTCTTATTTTGTGCATTGGCAAAACAAGTCCGATATAACGTGATAAATCTTTCAAAGCATTAAAACCTTTTTTTGGAGTATATTTGAGATCATATAAAAAGATTCCATTGAAAAAATTGTTTTTCTTATGTTATGAGTGCTTAACATTTTTTCAATGATTTCGGAGAAATTTTAATAATAATAATTGGGATAAAAAAATATGTGTCCTAGAGTTGATTCTAATCTCAAGATCATTTTGAAACAACTTTAAGCATTCATAATTGAAGAATTTTTTTTCTGAACAGAAACTTTTTGGATGTTCTCAAAATACATTCATGAAGTTATTTTAGTTGTTCGAAGAATTTCTCACGCTATATCAAACTAGCATAAATCGAGCCCACAGTAGGTGACGTATTACGGAAATCTTTTTAATGAAAAGGGCTGCCGTATTCAGAACAGAGTAGGTCCTCATGAGGAAAACACTAATAAGTGTATACCGTTGGGACCACTAGGAAATCTCCAATATTGTTAAGGTCTATTAGGATAATTTCTACAAGGGATCTTTCAGTCGTCTTTTCTGAATAGTAATTTTCTTTGTATGCAACGCGTTCTATATAAGCACCAAAAGCCTTTCTTAAGGAATTTATTTTTATGTATCACAAATTACCAAAATAAAGAAATTAATTTTGGGGTAGTTTAGGGAAGTGACCTAGAAATAAAAATATTTAAAAACTGATTCAAGATTCACTAACAATTAAACTTGAGAAACCTGTGTAAATCAGAGAAACATGTTCTTATGATAGAGACAACATTTTCAGAAGAAAAGTCTTAGAAAATCGAAAGGAGTAGGTGAAAATCCTACAATTTCCCTTTTTTCATTTATCGAAACACTTTCAGCGACAAACGCTAAACTTTCAGATTGTCGGTGATCTGATTTCCTGTTGAGATCAAGACAATTGCGTTTGTTAATTGTTTCTCTCTTTTCTTAGAAAGCAAGGAAGTATTCGCGACAAGAAGTGTAGTTTCAAGGAGACTTTTCTCATCTCGTAGCTTTCCTCGCGACTTTCGTGTCTTGGAGAAATTGGCTTTAGGAAGGGAAAACTCGTTGCGCGATGTTGATACTTAGGAGTACCCACTTAAGTGGGTATCTGCTGGTTCACGAGCAAGTATTACAGGACCCGGTGGAACGAAACGTCGAATCGAACCGCGGCGAAAATGTAAATTTTCCTGGAGCGTTGCCCTTTGTTCGACGGTAAACGATACAGTGAGAGTTAAGAGAGGATTTCTCGATTTACCGGTATTATTCCGCGATACCGGTACTACAGTCCCTTGTGCAGCGGTAGCGCGGGAGATTGGCTCTCTTCTGGTACGACTCTGGAAAATAGGACGAAGAAACGATTCTAGATAAGGAAATACATTATTTGATTCTTGCATGAGAATCGGATTATTTTAGTTCTTTTCTTCTTTTTTATTCTCCTTGGGACTCTCTGGAAGTCATCGCTTCAGTTTCTTTGTCACATTCTTTCATCTCTCTCCACGCGATTTTCATCATCGTTTAAGAAGATTGCTTTCTAAAAATCATTTTCTTCATTAGGATAGAAATTCACTTCCGATTTAGCTTGTTTTATAAGTTGTGTTATAAATCATAAGTTGTTTTCTTGAAGGACTTTTCAAACGCAGATTTGCATTTTTCATTAGCATGAAATTTTATACACAAGAAATGAATCTAATTCAATACTGCCTATTAATTTTTGCGTCCGAGTATGCTTGACTTAAATTCTTGTTTCTCTAGTGGTATTCCAATTTTTCTTCGTTAAAGTATTCTGCAATTAATTAGCCGAAATGATTCCTCAATTGACCCTTCGGGCCATCAGTGGCACCGACAATCCTCGAGAGGTTCGTTATCCTCGATTTGCTTTTACTCTAAACAGGAATGTGTAATGAACTTGAGCATAGTTTGTAGTCAGTTTGTATTATCAAGACGTTATCTATGATGCAAGTCTGTATCAGTCTAGTACTAGTAATAAGGCTCTGATACACAAGTTAAATTCATTTACACATTATTTATTGCTTTGCATAGTCCATCCGTGTGCCTATTATAATTTTTTATTTATTTAATAATTCTTTCCATGTATACCTTTGTAGGGTTTTACATATATAAATCGCCCCTGTTCCACGGGAGATCGACAGATATTAAACCTTTGAATAAACCCCACTTTCCCCAATCACCCAGTCTCAATAAGCCTTCAGGTTATGCTTGACGTACTCAATCTTGTGAAGTCCTTACATCCCCTACCATCTGCAGCTGGATTTGTTTATCAGAAGTGCTCGAATTCTCTTAAACATTTGGTTAGGGGAGTGGAGAACTGCAAAAAACCAAAAACCCCGAGTGCTGCCCGTTATCGACAGACGAGTCTAAATGTAGATATTCGATAACATCGAGTACCCAAAACCATCCTCGGCATCAAACCTTCCGTTCGACAGTAGTCAAAGGCAGCGAAAACACGACTGAACGAGAACCACGAACGTTCACCCATCCGAGCATTAACCGCGCCTGTCCGTGCTTGACGTTTGAGATCTCGTCGAATCAAAAGTCACCATACAGCTACTGTCGTCGGTTCTGTGCCTATTATTGAATATTCAAATTCTTCTTCTCAAATGCTAAGTCCGATAAGAAATGCATATAAGAGTAGATCACTTGCAGCCAAAAATTGAGATGTGGTCCATTGACTAATATTAACTGTGTTTGTGGGTCGAACGATTATCTCCTATTGTCCGCGTTCGGGCTGAGTTTAAAGTCGTCTCCGGAACCAGAGGGTGCACAGCATATCGATCTATAGAGCTGGGTAGATGGTATGTGGTAAATGGTAGATGCTATATGTAGAATATACTACGGAGCAGTGACATCAATATCACAAACATGCGACTTGGGGCGGCCAAACTCCAAATCAAAGTTAACACCATGACTGCAGGTGTAAGTCGAACTTACATTGTTCAATGAGCACTGTGATCGCAAAGGAAATTGGATGTCGGACAACTAGTGCACAGAGAAACGCCAGGCTTCTTTCATCAAAAAATTAGATAGAAATGCCGCAAGCATTTGACAGCTACATTAAATATTATGAATGGTGTTGTATTTTTAATCCGATTATCAGAAGGCTATTTACCATCGCAAGCTACGCTCCAGTTGATGATGACAGTAGTGATATAAAAGATACTTCCTGGGACTCGTTGAATGATATTATAGATACTTGCGATCATGGGGAAAGAATCATTATACGCGGAGTTACGAATGGCTGGGCTTCTGTGCAAAGCGAAGGTACCAACAGGGTACTTGGTACGGCTTGTGCTGAAAATATCCCACTCTTGCAAAGTACTTGACTCCCGACTTGTATCACAATATACTACACCAAAATACTTATTCGTAAGGTCATGGGAATAACAAAAGAAAGGATCTATGAAGTCCAACGTAGATTTCTGTTAAGGAGATCATGCGCGGATCAGGTATTTAGCTTGGCTCAATGTAAGCTTGTGCACGTTTCTTTATTTTTTTCTTGCTTGCGTCATGGCCACAGCGTCAATGGTGACCAGATCTTTTGTGCCCCGCAGGTTTTTGCAACATCTTTTTGTTCTTCTGGGAGTCTGTTATTCTCGTTGCAGTGCGAGTAAACCTTATCTGCAATTACAGCTGTAAGGCACTTATAAATCGTTGGATTTGGCTATTGGTCAAAATTCAGATGGATTTTGAGTTTGTGGTCTCTTAGGCAACATATGCGTGGTACCTTTGAGCATGAAGACTTGCATCAGATCTGGATTTCCAATTATCCTTTAGAAACACCTTGCCAACGCAGGATGTGCCCTCGCTAGGTACCTGCAAAATAAATTGTGCACCATATGTGGACGTGGGGCTTCCCAATTATTTACACTTTCTAAAACCGCTAGAACGTCTGAGTCTGTGATGTTGGTTGGCTCGATTAAAGTGTTATTGATTGCGCTTTGTTTCTCTAGTTGGAAACATGCAGCTCCTGAATTGCTTCCGTTTGTTCTTCCCTAAACATCCGATCAGTTAACCATGTCATACAATCGAGGAATTTCGGTGTCTTGCTGGATATTTTGCTCTTTATTTAATTCACGATAGAACCTTCCCTCATTTACCTTAGAGGTTCGATTTTGCTGCCTTCTTTCACTACTCTTATTGAACTGATGCAGTCTATCAGTAAGAACATCAAGTCTCTACCGTTGGGAGTCTGTAGTCTCACCTAGTTTTGCTGGTGTAAATTTCTTGATGTTCGCAAAGTAGATGATTCTAGTAACATAGCGTATCAGCTTTCTGGTTTAATTTTCTTTCTCACATTGAGTCAATCCACCCAATTTGCTCCTTGCTTTGCCAACATCCATATCCAATCTGATTTTCCATGGTGGATCTTGTTCCCTTCATGAGGCGAAGACTATATTCAAAGGCCTAAATTTACAACCCAACGTTCTCACGATTGTTACAGCTACATAATACAAAAGAGTTTGCACCTGTAACACAGTTAGCGTTCAAATGCATAGGCAAAACTTTGTCGTTTAGATGCCCTATTACTACACGCAGATCCCTCGTGATGAACATCTTCGGCAGAGAATGCTTTTGTTTTGGTTCTACGTATCTGAACTCTAGTAAGGCTCGACCAAAATTCCTTTCAAGGTGCTTCAGATATTCTAGGATTTCGCTGTTTACATCAACGGAAACGTTAATGTCTGGATGTGATTCTAGTGGATCCGGTACTTGATCCTCATAATCCCTAGCACCTATGCCTTAAGCTTCCACGAGTTCTTCGAAAAACACACCTTTCAGAGGGATTTTAAAAATAGGTAGGTTTGATGGTAGCTATTTCTACCCTCGAAGGCAATTTTTTGACAGATATTGAGCGTTTTTTGTTTGCTAGATTCTGTTCCTTTATTATTGTGGCTTTTGCGGGCACTTAAGTAAGAAGAGACGATGATGTTTCCTCCTCACACCTTGCCCACTTTTCCCTGCCACAAAATAAAGGCGCATCATCACATCTCTACTCATATCGTATGTCACTTTTAATCGCCTTCTTGGCTGCTAAATGTCTGCTACTGCCTCTAGTCGAATCAGGCCATCTGCCTCTGGAGGATGTGGTGACACTGAATCATTATCAGGTTGTGCAGGAACATCAATAGCACGATGATGTTGTGTTGCTTTACCGGCCACTGTAGAAAGGCTTCGCGATTGGAACCTTTATGAACATTGGAGGAGCCTTCAAGTACTCCTCTAGAGAGGTGATCAGGGCGGCCGTTATGGTACATAGTGTGTCAACCGCCGTCGTAGAATGGACTTGCCACATGCTGGGCAACAGGAACCTAACAACGACTAAGGGTGATACCACTTTATGTGCAACTGTTGATTCGGGTTGCCCGCAGGAAGGTGTTTTATCGCCCCTACTGAGGTGCTTTGTGGTTGATGAACTGCTTCATCCACTCACGAGAGAGGGCTAACACGCTATAGGTTACGCAGACGACATATCGGTCATCATGTGCGGCCAGCATCTGAATGCGCCCTTCGGGGTAATGCAGCAAGCACTGCGGATAGTGGATACCTGGTGCAAGAAGAGCGGATGATTGATCAATCCCAGTCGGACGGACGTGGTTATATGCACCAAATGGTACAGGTGGGGGACCACGAGTACATTGAAACTGGGAGGACAAAGACTGAGAATTACTGAACGAGCTAAATACCTAGGGGTCATCCTGAATAATGAGCTATTATGGAAAGAGCATCTAAAAAAGAAGTTCAAAAAGCTCTCAGTGACCCTTCGGCTTTGTAGAAGAGCCTTAGGGAAAGACTGGGGCTTGAAACCGGAGACACTGATATGGATCTATACAGCGATCCTGCGACCCAGGCTAACCCAGGCGGCGGTAATCTGATGGAGCAGAGCCGAACTGTGAACTGTAAAATCTCGACTGAAAAAAATCAGGGGACTTATTCTCAAGATGCGTCACTGGTGCCTCGAAGTCGACACTTACGGTAGCATTGGTGGCACTCATAGAATTAGAGCCTCTCCATCTTACAATCAAGGCCATGGCTGCGAGGGCAGCCTGGAGGATAAACAAGAGAAACGGCGATGGGGTCCTACGCCATAGTCCTCCAAAATGAGATTATGGCCATGCACAGGAGTAAGATTGTGACTATCCTGCTCTGCCACCCTGTCGGAACTTCAGCTGTCCAGAGTCCTGAAATGCCTGGAGACAGGGTAGTCGTTCGGAATGATCGAGAGCCCGAAGTTACTACTACTAATACTGTACATAGCGAAGTATTAACGGCGAGTCAAAGTGTTGTGAATGCGGTGGAAGGTCTGGGTGCAGTGTTGTAGGCAGGTGCGATTTACAGCTCCTGATGAAGAAGGAAAGCAATTATGAGCCAAAAATATAGCCATGAGGCGTTTAGTGACGTCCGCCTTTCTTTGCGAGAACGGTGAATGGGCTCGGTCGAGTTGCCCCAGTCTAAACTCAGTGCTCCTTATCGCTGCGGTAAATTCAGGTCGGTCGGGTGTGATAAGAGTTCGGCTGGGTCAGACGGGGGTGGTAACGGGACAAAGAGGGAGGGTTTTGCTGGGTTTAATCAGTCTGTATTGTCCCTGGCCCTGGCCAGCGTTGCCCTCTCAAAAGTGGCCGGGGCGAGGCACGTTCAGGAGCACCTGATGCCGTGTCTTCGCCGATTCTTCAAGGCCGCACATGGGAGCGCTCATTGCTCTGACGATGCAGCCGGAATCCTGAGGAAGGTTCTCCCAGAGGATGGCCGGAATGGGTCGCGTATAGGAGCACCTAATGCAGCAATACTTTTGCTCGAGCCGGTTCCCCCAAGAGTGTGGGTTCAAGGATGACTTCTCTCAGGGGTTTACCAGGGTGAGGCATGTTCAGGCGCACCTGATGCCACGACTTACTGATACCCGAGAAACGGATATGGAAGCACCCATTGCTACGTTGCTAGAGCCTTTTTCCTGGAGGAGGGACAATTCGTGGACGGCTACTCTCAGGGGTTACCGGGGTAAAGCGTGTGCAGGAACGCCTGCTGATGCCGCGTTTTACTGACACCCGAGAGGCGGATATGGGAGCACCCATTGCTCCACCACTCAGGCTGGTTCCCCAAGGAGTGCTGCTTATCGGAGAGCTGGCATGTCTTTTATTAGCACCATGCGGTGTGCGGGATGGAACGCGTGCGCGGCACGGTCCACGGCGTGTCAACGTGGCAACGGCGTCGATCGGTGGGGGGAACGAGAGCGGCAGTACCTCGTGCGATACTAAACAGAACAATATAACATTCTCCTAATTTGCGCATATCGCGTATGTCACTAATATGAATCGTTACATTATAATAGAAGAAATATTCGCATTTGCTCAGGCAGCAGAGCTGCCATAATGGCTCTGAAAGAAACAACGACTGTATCTCTAATAGTATGGGAGTGCTTTGAGGCACTGAACAATCAAGCGACAAAAAACCAAGTGATTTTACTTTGGATCCCTGGATATAGTGGCCTGAAAGGCAATGAGATCTCGGAAAGGCTAGCAAAAATAGCATTAAGAGGAGACTTCACTGGTCCCGAATCAATCGTAGGTATTTCCAGTAGGTTTGTCACTGAAAAAGTCAACAGTTGGCTGACCAACTGCAGAAACGAGCTGCAGATGTGCGCAAGCTCGGTAGGAACGAAGTCAAGGTCCTAACAGAAGTGTTCATAGTGCATGAACACCTGGGTTATCACAGACGCAGGATATGACTCACAGACAGCCCTCTCTGTCGCCTACGTGGAAAGGGTGATAAGACATCTGTTCATATCCCTTGTCACGCTAGGGCTTACGAAGAGACGCGACGGGGTTACCCAAGCGACAGGGACTCTTTCGGTCGCAACCCCAACCCTAACAATAACATTAATTATAATCACTTTTCGTGTTCAGTCTCTAACCTTGCACTTTCTCAATGGAGACACATCAATTCTTCTATCATTGTTGTATTCCAGTTGATGCTCTTCCACGGTATTCCTGTTGAGGTGGTTGACTGCAAATCGCTTACGACAGCCAAAGCATTCTTAGTAGTCACAGTTCATGATCCACTGTTTGCTGTTTGCCATTTGCCGCAAATGTTCTTACTGACCAAATTGTTGATCTATATGATTTGCCTGACCATCCCGCAGCACTCTGCCTGTCTGTCATGGGAAACCCTCACAGTAGCAATGTTGCCGCCAACATTGCCATCGAAGCCATGAGAGACAAGCTCAATCCCTTCGCGGCGCCAACGCGAGAACACCTTCGGAGGGTATTATTGTTGCGCTATTAAGCGTTAACCATTAACCATTAAGGAAGGGATAGTTCTTAGATAATTTTGTGCGTCGTGTAATGGTTTTTGAACAACGCGCTTTCGTGACGCAGCACATTTCCGACCGGCGTTGCTTATCAATTTCTCTAGGAATCACCCCAGGTGGAAAGCTTTACAAAGTCATCTTGCATCACGATACTCATAGCATGATATAAACAGACCAATAAAACAATAAAAAGATTTATACGCGAACTTATCTCAATCATATCCGCAAAGCAAAATTTCCGCCTTAGTCCATGCGTACATGGACAAATCGATTTTGTAGGCTTTGTAGACTAAGTGAAATCTGTAAAAAAAAAGTTTGCGGCAGACATCATTTCCAGGTTGAAATTATGATAAATGGTTGATGGTACACTGGCATTGTTCTTATTCATACTCGGTGGATTTTTTTCAGAATTAAAATCTTACCCCCCAATTTTCTCATCGACTTAACGTGGGAAAAAGACAGCTTTTTGTAAGTCTCATATTTAAACGTGATGATATGTTACGAATAATTCTGTATTTCAGTGTATCGTTCAGAATTCTTCAGAGAATAATAATCAATAATAAATTTAATGGGTGACAAATTTGAAGCCACTCTTAAGGGTCCTCAAAGAGAACCCCATAAGTGACAAATTTGAATTTTACGTAATATCGCGGTTTATCAACACTAATTGAAAGTTTGTTTTCTATAAATAATCATGAATCAGCAATTTGAGAGCACCTAGTCATCTTCAAACTAACTTTCAATTGTTTAAACAATTTTAGTTTGTTTAAACATTTGTTTCTTAGGTAAGTCCCGAAATAAACGTATTTTCTAGACTTTTTGAGTTCTTCAATCGATAACAATAATATAAATTATTTGATAAGTAATCAGCCGTTTTGTAGCATCTTCGGAAATATCAGATGATTTGAGAGCTTTAACCATTTTCTCTTTCGATGCCAGGGGTACTATTGAATCAAAGAATGCCAGTGCTGCTGTTTCTGGTGTCAATTACCATAAGTGACCGCAAACTTTTTCACTGTTGCATGCGAAATACCCGAATCGATTTTTTCATAATCGTGAAGCTTTTCCAAAAATTGTAGATCTTGATATGGGGCTTGCACGGCAAATGGCACACGGAACCAATCTTCAACATATAATCTTACGATAAAGATGCAAACGTCTCGGAATGCGTTATTTTCAAATGTTGTTATCTGAAATTGATGTCAGAAAAAAAAACATCCTAATACAATAAACGGCTTTGGTCATCCACCTAGCATGATGTATACCTCAATTATCTCAAGTAATTTCCTATAATCTTCCCTACATTAACGGTTTTCCGAACACTTCATTGCAAAATCCGTTATAATTTCTGAAACATCTTCCAATGCTGTTTTAACTATGTTATCTTTTATTCTGGGCTGATAATTTAGGACGTCAATTTTGTGCCATGAAATTTGAAAATTCTTGAATACTGGCACTGTGGGTACCGATGTCACTCTAAACTTTTCTCCAAATGCAATCTCAATATACTCTCGTAAGCGTGGTGCCTCTAGATCAAATACAATACTATATGTCTCTTGCTAAATTTTGTTCCACCAAAATGCAAGCACCATTCAATCGCCCTGTATTCTATGCAGTTGAATCACAAAAAAGACCTACGACATTGTCAGTTAGGGTCCACTTCTTATGTGATTCATATATAGCTTTGTCTTGATTTAGTGCTGATCCAGTAGATAGTTTTGGAATGCTAAGAAGTTTCTCAGTACCATTGCTTTCTACTATAATAAGTAATTTCTCAATATTTCCATTTCTCGTTAAGTTGGTAAGCAGGTTTCAATCCCAGTGTATAATGCACACTTCGAATTCGGAAAATGGAAATTCGGGTCGAATTTTTTTCGCGTACTTCTCACGCAAAAGTTGACTTCACGAAATCGATGATCGATTTATAATAAGATTATTGGTATTATGGCCTAATGCTTCAACAGTTGCCATTAAAATATGTACTGTATTTCTGTTACTTGCTTCACATTTGTCTAATGCTGAGGCAAGTTTTAAAGTGATAATCAATTCTTTTGCTCTCTCTTTTGGATCAGATGGACCCCCTAGAGTTTCCTGTGTAGCTGTTGTTTCTATTGATGCATTTTCTCCACTACTCTTACTTGAGGAAGATGGAAGTTCAGAAAGATCATTTGAATTTGAGGTACTTGGAATTGACACATAGATCTATTTTAGTTTAAACGCATGTAATTGAAAGGCCGCAAGTATTCCAGAACGACGATAATGCAGCTTGAAGAAATAAAATAACTGTTGAATGACTGTATACTATGGATCATTGTGCTAATATCAAAAATGAAAAATAAAAAAAAGAAATCTATTATTCATATTATTTTCATTATTATAAGTTCTTATCTGTTTCTGCCATATCCTGGAGAAAACTTTCTTCTCTTAAGTGTTTACCTTACAATCTTTTTTCAAGTCGATCTTTCCTTTCAGCCAATTCCACAAAAATTTCGCTCATGTAGCCTAGTCGGCCTTTTTCCACTGCAGTAGCAAAAACCATTTGTCTTCCTCTATCATCATTAAGTCCAGCGCTCTTGCATGAGCAATATCTAAAAGCTCATCTAAGCGCACAGCAAATCATTCTTTCTTCTCCGTCTGTGTTGAATTTTTTCTCAAACAGCTTTTGTGAAGGTCATTCCATTCTTCAAGTAAAATTTTTAGTTTTGATTTGCAGTATTGTCTTTCCTTTGTTGGTATTCCCGCTCTTCACCAAAAAGCTAGTGTTTCCTCAAATACCAAACAAACACTTTCTCGGAGATGTTTTTGCATTTTTCGAGTATTAAAAAGCATGATACCTAAAACATGTCTGTCAGATGGCAGCTTATGACCGACAATTCAATTGATGCAACTATCAACCAAATATCAATCGTCTCGAAGCTCCGTTTTGAATGATAATAATAATTAACTGTTTTTTTTTCACTTACTAAAGCCACTTTAATCACTTAATTACATTACAGTTATGCAACTGAACTATACATTCAGAGAATTTAAAGCTTGATTGCTCACTACTGGTTCGATCTATACGCGTCAAAGGTAGGAATTGCACTGACTCTACCTGTCACTTGAGAGTTTAAGTACAAGAAGTCCTTGAACATTGTGTCCCTTCTGAAATCGCCAGAAGGAAAATTCAGGCAAAAGTAGTTACCATGAACTCTGGCAACATAGCATCCTACTCACGCAATGATATGATCGTCAGATGACGATATCTTTTCAGGCAAAGCTGTATCTATTGTCCCTCTATTCACTATCCGAGCCTGTCGGATCACACAGATTACTTAAATGTTTAGAAGTTAAAGACAATATTTATGGGGCCGCTTACGAGTATAGCCCAGAACCCTCTAGTCTTGAAGGAACGTGACTAAAACAGTGCAGCCCAGCTATAGGGATGGTGTCAGAATTGTCCAGTACCTATTTCAAATCTGAACGAGAAAATATTTTAAATTGCATGAAGAATTAAGAGCGTTTCTGCAAAACAAATAAATAACTCATAACAATTAAATGTATGGAAAATTTGAAAAAAATGCATTTTGTCCTCTCTGCCGATAAAAAAAAAACACATAAAACAAGTAAAATAAAATAAATTTTTCAGACAATTATAATTTGTTCAAACATTTAGGTGTATTCTTAGAAAACAAAGTAGATCCTATAAATATTTCAATCTTTCGAAAAATGGCAGGAGTGAGATATTTAGGCGCAATAAAATTGTTCAAGCTATTTAAATTTGTTTAAACATTAACGAGTATGCTTAGAAAAAAAATTGGTGCTCAAAAATACTAAAATCTGTCGAAATTTTGGTGAAATAAAATATTTCTCTTGATTTTGTTAGGTATACTGTATACTTGAACAAACACGCATTATTTAAGTAATTGTGAAATTATTCAAATAAATTATTTCATTGTTATCAATGATTAAAGAACTCATAACGTCTAGAAAAAAATGTCGATATTTTGGTGAAATAAAATATTTCTTTTGATTTTTTTAGGTATACTGTATACTTGAACAAACACGCATTATCTAAATAATTGTAAAATTATTCATATAAATTATTTTATTGTGATCAACGATTAAACAACTCATAACGTCTAGAAAATACGTTCACTTCACGACTTACTTGAAAAAACAAATGTTTAAGCAAATGAAAATTGTTTGAACAATTGAAAATTAGGTAACAGATGACTGGGGATTCTCAAATTTCTGATTAATGATTATTAATGAGAAATTTCATTCAAAAAGCGTTAATACACGGCAATATTACATAAAATTTAAATTTAAATTTATAGGGTCTTCTTTGGGGATCCTTAAGAGTGGCTCAAAGTCATTCATCCTTAAAACTTATTATTGATTGTTATTCCCTGACAATTTCTGAACAATATATCAAAATACGAAAGTATTTGTAACATATTATCGCGCTTAAACATTAGTCTTACAAAAAGCTGACTTTTTACCATGTGAAATCAATGAGAAACTTCATGGTCTTTGCGCGACCCCGAAACAATCCGATTTCGCAGAAATTTGAAGGAGATCTTTTTTTTGGGCATTCTAACAAAACTGGGAGGTGAAAGCGAAGAAATTCGAAAAGTGAAAAATATGGCCACCCTAATGGCACATGTAGAATCTACTCCGAAGCACTAAGATGCAGCAATATCGCAAACATGCGATTTGGCGTTGCCAAACCCTAAACCAAAACTTACACCATGGCTGCAATCGTAAGTAGAACTTACGTAGTTCAATGAGCACTGAGATCGCGAAGGAAACCGAAAGCCAAACAACTCTTGGTAGAAGATAAGACGAGACAGCCCACTTGAAAATTTCCACCGGAAATTCTTCAGTCGCTCAGAAGAGCGATATTGTTTGAATTGCAATTTCCACTTCGTGTAAACAATCTTTCGGATAAAAGAATCTCAAGGATTTCTTGTTGAATAGAAGGTGTTGCAGAAAGTAAGGGGTCCGTTAGGAAGAAGGAGAGAGTCAAATATTTAATTTATTAACTTTCTTAAATTGCACAAATATCACGTTCGAATGGAGGCGCCTTTTTCAATTTTTTATTCTGGCTTATCTAACGAGAGATAAATTTTTAATTTTTTGGAATTAACCTTGAATCCTTCGGAATTCATCATAAATTCCTTGGAATTCTCTAGAATTCAAGCCCGATTTCAGTCACGCTCGTCACTTTTACCGGGCAGTTGGGGGGGGGAGGAGTTACGGATTTAGAGATGAAACATAACCTCCATTTGTCACGAGGATAACCTTTTAATTTTCGGTCTCGGTATATCTTGCTGGATATGAATTTTCTAAGTTGTTGCGAATTAACTGTGAATCCTTTGTGATTCATCATAAATTCTTTAGAATTCATCATAAATTTTTTGAAATTCTCTACAATGCTTTAGAATTCAATGACGCTGACGATAAAATATGCCAGAAAATAAATTCAAAATTCGGCATATTTTGCCGGAAGGCCTCCATTCAATACTGCTCTACGTCGCGTTTGGTCGGTATACAGCTCTCCGTCGCGTTTGGTCACTGTATAGCTCCAAGTCCTGTGTATAAGCATAGGACCTAGAGCCACACAGACACCAAACGCGACGTCGAGCCGAACTTCTGCTAACGCGTTTTTACTTTTCCATTTTGAGATTCGAATCCGGAACGGTGTGGCTACTTTACTTGCTGGAATACGAACCAACCCAGTTACGGTCAAGTCGACGCCTCCATTCCATACTGATCCACGTCGCGTTTAGGCAGCTTACAGCGCCACGTCGCATTTGGTCGGTATATAGCTCTTTGTCACGTTTGGTCACTGTATAGCTCCAAGTCCTGTGTATAAGCATAGGACCTGGAGCCATACAGACACCAAACGCGACGTCGAGCCGAACTTCTGCTAACGCGTTTTTACTTTTCCATTTTGAGATTCGAACCCGGAACGGTGTGGCTACTTTACTTGCTGGAATACGAACCAACCTAGTTTCGGTGAAGTCGACGCCTCCATTCCATACTGATCCACGTCGCGTTTAGGCGGTGTGCAGCGCCACATCGCGTTTGGTCGGTATACAGCCCCCCGTCGCGTTTGGTCACTGTATAGCTCCTAGTCCTGTGTATAAGCATAGGACCTGGAGCCATACAGACACCAAATGCGACGTTGAGCTGTCCACAGACGAAACGCAACGTGGCGCTGTACATCGCCTAAGCGCGACGTGGAGCAGTATGGAATGGAGGCGTAGACTTGACCGTAACTGGGTTGGTTCGTATTCCAGCAAGTGAAGTAGCCACACTGTTCTGGGTTCGAATCTCAAAATGCAAAAGTGAAAATAGCGTTAGCCGAAGTTCGGCTTACCTTCCATCGATGGTATTCTCTATCATTCACTATTCACTCTGTTAATTATCTACTGAATAAAACTAAACACTTTCTTATTTTATTGGCAAAAAGCACAAATCGAACATGTCAAAATGACTCCATTTCAACCGTACAGATTTCAAAAATTTGCTAATAAGAGCAAAATTGTATGTGAGGAGTTAAAACTTTCTTTTATTCTTTTGGCATCAAGTACCACTACTACTGCTTCAGGTCTGAAGTTTAGAGTATTTTTACTGAATTTTTGACGACTTAGTGAAAGAAATTGAACGTGATATCAAATGGTCATAACAATGAAACTTTTTCTGTAGTCTCATAATCAATATACCAACTATCAGTAATAAAATTTTAGGTCCCGAATTTGGGGTAAATTTTCCGAATTGAAACAATTTTGAGATTTAAGATGGGGTGGGTTTCACATGTGCTATAGGGAGCTGAAAATTTTTCGATGTTTTTTGCTATTCACTTATATTCTTTTGTACTCACATTCTCAAGAGAGTTTAACTTTCTTAAGTCTTAATCTGCAAAGAATGGAATTGCCTAAAAATTTATACTGCAACGCTGTCTGCTTTGAAAATATTCAAAGACAGATATTCTGAAAATATTAGACTTACTCTACTCACAGTCAAACTCTCACACTATAAGTTATAAAGTATTTAAAAATGAAAGCCTTTAAATTATCATTCAAATCTTAGAAAATACTATCGTGAAAGCAATATTTGGAACATCCTTTTACAAATCGAACGGATTTGAGAAAAAACATTTTTCAAATTTTTCAATGACTTGAATTTTTTTTTTGGCATCTTCCCATTATTTTGGCAGACACCTATATGAGAATTTTTGTAGACAAATTTTTTTTTGAGAAATATGTTAATTCAAACTTTCGATAAAATTGGTTGAAATGCTTACTTCTCTCGTACTTTAAATTCATTATCTCCGATTTAACTAACCGAATCGATTCAGGTTTTGTTTCATTTCTCACTTTGTTATGTTAGCTTTTCAGGTAAATATTTACATGATTTTTATTTTAGTAATTAACTAAAGATATTAGAAAATTAATTGCTCAAAATATCTTTTAATATTTGCCCCCTCAACGAAAAAAATTGCAAGAAATACCGTAATATGCGCTACGTCTTGATCCAAAAAACGCATTTTTTTAAAAAGCGGAGACTTTATCACATCGGAAGATATTCAATATTTTCGAGCGAAAGTGTCTCGAGGAAGGCTAGTTGCTGTCTAAACCGAACACGATTGGACATGTGCTCGCGACACGCACAACACGCACGACGCGCGCTCTAAAATATTAAATATCTTCCGATGTAATAGCCTCCATTTTTCAAGAAAATGCGTTTTTTCGCTTGAGAGAGAGAAAAATTTCTACAAAAATCCTTATAGACGTGTCAGCTCATTTCTCAAATAGAAGCTGTAAAAAAATGTTCAGGTGATTCTAAGTCCTAAAATTAAAATAGGTGTACGATTTGTAACATAATGTCCCATATCCAAGAAAGTGTGGTTTGAAAATAATTGAAGTTGGGAAGTCTTGAATGAAAAAAAGATACATTTCAAAACATTGGAATTCTTCGAGTTTGAATATATGTGTATGAGTATAGTTAATTTCTATGCAACTGGAATTAGAAAGAGGCCTTCATTAACTATGTAAAGCTAATGAGGGAGGGCAGGGGGTTAGCAAAATCTTGCCCCGATGTCAAAGTTGCATAACACTTTCAATTAGAATAAGCCCTACGTGAAGTTAAAAATTTCAGAAACTACCTTCGTAATTAATGGACTCTCCTAAAGGTGAAAATATAAAAATTATAATTAAATAATAATTAGAAAATCCTTGACTTCCAAAAACATTTAAATAAAAGCTTTCGTGCCTAAAGGAAATTTCTTCGATGATATTTTGAATTTAAGGGTCTTTCATATTTGCTTTTCATAACTGCGATAATTTTAAATATTAAAAAAAAAGGCTTTTTGTAAAATATTATGATACAAAATTCTAAAAGGAAACATCTTCAATGTTCCGTATAATATCTGAGAAGTTGTTGAAGATGGTTGTCCTGTGTTTATAATCCATATTCCTCCGTTTAAAAACATCCCAAGTTAGCTTGACTTCAAGGTTTAAAATTCTTCATCCATCTGGAGAGTTTCCCATAGAGAATTTTATTTTCTCTCTTATTGCAGACTTCATGTACCCAAGTAAAATGAATTCGCTAAACTTTGCCCTTAAAAATTCCCCCTGAACTTTAATCGTTGATCCTCAGCGTTGTGACACGAACCTCTAAAAAATCGGCATTCGTAAATCGTAAGGGACGGAAGCGAGCGTCAAGCAAGTTGTACGGCAAGATGCTACAAAGTCGGGAGCTTATTAAGCCGGGGGTGGTTTGTGGTGTTGAAGTAGGGGTGGTAAGCGGCAGGCTTTACTGGCACTTACCATCGCAAACATTATTTTATCATTTTAATGGTGGCGGGAGTGAGAGGAAAGCCGGGAGGCAGGAAGGAGGCATAATTCGACTCCACCCGGTCTGAGGTTCAACTCCAACCCTACAATTGACCCTCACCATCTTATATAAGATTACGCTTGTTACGGTAGTCTCCGGTTGACGACGATGTCGTCGCTTCATCCGCTCGCCCGACGGTGTTGACTTCGTTAGAGAGGACGAAGCGCTTTAATTCACTACCCTCTCTACCAACCCTCCCCTCAATTTCCTGCCCCTTGAGCTTCTTCCCTATGGTTCGTTCATCTCTTCGTCGTTCCTCTCACTGGTTTCCATACCATCATCCTTACAGGCATCTTTCCATCTTCTTCCCGTTTGACGCACCTACACTTTATATTTTTCGTTTACCTTCCATTTGTCCAAACTTTCTCTGGAGGAAGAAAGGGAGGTTTTCTTTCTCACTAACCTACTCTATCGAATAAGGCCCTCTTGTGACAAAGATATCCATCATTCTTCATAGAGGACTTTTAATAAAACTTTGCCGTTACCCAGCGTTTAATGTTTCTTCGAAACTGTGATTATCCACACCTCGCTGGTTTGTCTTGACAGCTTTGAAGAATATTGGAGGAATAACTTCTTGATATTACGACCGAAGAGAAATTGATATTTGGGTATATTTACACGAAATTAATGTGAGAGATATAGTTCGGCGGATAAGGTAGTAGCAATTCATGCATTTCCTGTCACGAAGGGAGGCATTTTTTTTTTAATACTTGGCAAAACAAGGAATGTCTTTTGGGGTAGAAAGCAATCGAGATTGCACTTATTTACCTAAGCGCACTATTTATAAAGGTATTGTGAACTTATGTTATACATGCTAAGCAAGAGTAGTAAATATGAATCACTATTCATTTGAAGTGTATATTGATCAACAGAATCTATGCCAGAGGACTGAAATAAGGTCATAATTATAGAAAAGTTCAATGATTTATGTGAGAAAAAACTTTAATCTAATTAGCGTGAAAAAAAAAATAAATTCTTAATGAAGAAGCTGAAAATATTCCTGCGGATTTTTGGAACATTTTTAAATTATAATCTTATTAAGATATCTGCCCACCGTGCGGGTACATTCTTATTTTTTATTTTTTCTCAAATTTCTTTTTATTAACAAATGATCATACATTGTTATACCCTGAAATTGTTCAAGTTAAATTTAACATTCGTCTGGAGCTGAGCTAAATTGGTGTATATTCAACAGCATCAGGTCTGAGTTTCAGAATTAAATCAATAATTAAGATGAATTTTGCTGGATTTAGTTTCAATAGTGCGAAAGTATGCCAAAGGATTTTAAAAAGTTAATTCGCTATCTCCGAAAATTTGCTGAGTTTCAAACTTTTTAAACCTCTCGAAAGAATAGTTCAGTACATTAATGCTCCGTATTTAATGAAAATGAAACTGACATAGTCTGTTTACAATATATCCTAACAATAATTCCAATTTAAAAAAACGTTAATTTTAAGACTGCCAATAAAATTCTTGGCTCCAAAGTGGCATTTTTCATAAATGCTGGAATTTAGAGAACAATTACTATGAGAAACTCTACCCACTTTCATAATTTTTCGACACCCATTTTCTATAAAATGGTTTCTGCTTCAATTTGGAATCTCAATTCAAAGTCATATACTTTTCCTGTTTGAGACATTTTTGTCTACGACAAACTGTCTTTTTTTAAATAGAAAAATATGTATTTCTTATGTTTTTATTATTTTTGTTCAAAAACTGCTAGTCCTATTTCATACATAAAAAGTCGGTTGAGGTAGATGTCTCAGTAATCGTGACGGTTCCAATAATCGTGAAACTTGGTTATAATTGAAATGTATTTTCAAAAAATGTATTAAGGGGTTGTATCTACTTGTGCTTGGAAAAATAAGGGTATTCTTATAATCGTTTTCAGTCAGGGTAGTAAAATGTTATCAGAATACACTACAGCGTATCGATTAGTTTATGTTTCGAGGTAATCGTATGAACTCTTTAAAGAGAAAATCTCGGCAACTGGGGGAAATATGGCCGTTGCCCAAAAACACCCTTTTTTTATCGGTGAGCACGGTGAATCTGAAACTGCTTATCTAAAATCAAAAAACTGAAAAGATTCTGTCAGTATACTTCTATATAGAGTTCGTGAACGA
>JAUMHM010000031.1:16306757-16318685 GCA_032362435.1 Melikaiella ostensackeni
CCGAGTGACATAATGAATCATCGTACAAATTTTCCGTGATTTCGTGCAGTGGTTTGGTATTTATAAGCGAACAAAGAAACAGATTTTCATTTTTATATATATAGAAGAAAGAAGAAGAAGAAGAAGATATTGGAGTATAAAAATTGCTATATGGAAGATAAGCCGATGGCTGTAGCTGGATGTTGATTCTCGACTCGTCGAGATGTCGAATATTGAGCACAGGCGGGCGCGGTTAGGGCTCGGATGGGTGACCGTTCGAGATTTTGGCTCAGTAGTGTTTTCACTGCATTTACCTAGTGTCGAGCAGGAGGTTTGAGGCCGAGGATGGATGTGAGCACTCGATGCTATCAAATGTCTTCATTCGAACTTGTCTGTCAGTAACCGGTTGCACTAGGGAGTTTTGGTTGTAGGCAGTTTTCCACTCCCCTGACCAAATGTTGAGGCGAATGCGAGCGCTTGCAATAAAAATCTGGCTGCAGACGGTAGGGGATTCAAGAGATTGAAAAAACCAACAGGACTGAGTACGTCAAGCATTGTTTGGAGCCTTATTATGGGAGTTGAGGTGATTGGGATTTTAGATATGTAAAAACCCGAAAAGGGTTAAAATGGAGTAAAAATCTGATTTAAATTCGATTTATACGGAATATAAGAAGATGGATAAATGCGATTCGATCTTACCTCAGGATTGAAATTCATGTGTTAAAAAGTAGTCATCAGTTTATTTAAGTACTTTTATTTATCATAACAATAATTTGTGAAAGATATAATTATTGATTTACCAATGAAATATTTCCAAGATTACATTTTTCAACATAGAATCAGGAAGTTGCATCTTTTTAGATACACATTTATCCTTGTAAAATTAAAAGAGGGCTAAAAATTAAATATAATTACTAAATAAATGTTTTTACAACTAATTTGAATACTTTTTTCTATTTTGAAAATTATGCTTTATGAATTTTTCGCGGAAAAATGAGGCATTGTTGATTTGATAGTGCGGATACTTTCTACGCTAATGGAACTGCTCATCAAAATGCTGACTGGTTCATCACACTTTCGTGTTGAGGTCAAAAAATTGTTTGAATAGTTTTTCTGATACTCATTTGTAATTTTTTTTCCCTCAAACATGAAGCATCCAAAAATCTCTTCAAATATATTACAATTTTTAGAATTTTATGTAGTATTTAAAAAAAATATATTATTTGAAACTCCTGCAACTACCCCATCAACGGTCAGAAGATGTTGTTGCTAATTAAATATATTGGCATTTTTTTTACTCTGCACTGAAAATATGTTATATTTAATTTTTCATACAAAAATTTAGAGTGAAATACTTTTCAAGCATGAAGTTATATTTTCATCCTCTAATTAACTACTGTAATTTTTTTAATTTTCAGCATAAAAAAAGTGTTTTAAAATTGATAAGTTTTGTAACGTTACGAAATATTTACAAATCGCGAGTAGTTTAATTTCAAGTTTTATATTATTTCAGTATTGGCATTCTGAATATTTTGATTCTTTCAGTCCCGTGAATCCGGAAACTGCATGGTTTTCCAAGACTTTAGTTTATGTAGTCAAGTTAATTCAAGCTTCAAAGTTTATTCTGCCTGTTTTTCCCTCTTTATTATATTATTTGCTGATATATTAAACCATCCGGAAGAATCCCTAACCATTCAAATCTAAAGATATACTCCAAGGAGCAACTGTGACGCGTTTAGTCAAATGGAGTAACCCAGCCTTTTTGAAATTTCTTGCCAATCCTTTTTTTGTATGCTGCTTTCATTTTCCAAAATAACTTATTTATCTCGGCACGAAATTCAAGATCACTTTTGTTGAGAAGTTTTGTTGTCGATCCCGGGCAATGAGAGTGGGACCTCTGTAGCTCAGGCCTAAATTATGAGTTTCACTGTTTCTGGTGCTAAGGATTTAATTTGGATACTTAAAGTTCCAAAAGTCTAAGTAGCCGGCTTGGTGTTCATATCATTCGGAGAAGATGTTTTGGACAATTATTCACCATCTTTTGGACCGAATTGGTTGACTTATTAATTCACCATATTCAGAAGCGATTATCTTGGTGGAAATATCACTCTTTGGAGTCACATCTCTGAACATATTTCGTCTGTTCTCAACTTTCCGTAGTAATGCCAATTCCAACGCCTTATTTCGACCAATCAGGACTCAGCCTGTTCCTAAAGGAGAAAACAATGCCGGAAACACGCGTCGTCGAGTCTTTCTCATATTATTGAATATTTAATGTCAGTTACTATTTTGGTCAACGTTCGTTTCATAATCTTTAAGGAAGCATTCCCTGATCTAGTGTAGATTTTGTTGTCATTTGTTATAATCTACATAGAATATTTTGCACACTATTTCCACAATGTTCCTGACTGAATTAACTTCCTTCTCGTATATTGAATTCTTGTAATGAATTTATCCTTGGATTTGAATTTTGTCACATTGATCCCTATTGTTATTTTGATTTCCCCTGAATCATTATTGTCTTTCCTGAATTGTATTTAGGTTTTCCCTGTTTTTGTCACTAATCTTTTCCCCGTTTTCGAGATTATTCTACTTTCTGAAATGTTCTACGTTCCCTGAATTTTATTAGGAATTCCGTCCCTCTAACCTTCAAAATTAAGTTTGATTTAGTCTAGTCCCATTATTTTACTCAAATGTCTGGTCTTGGATAACCAGAAAATATATCATTCTAGTTTTAGAAAATTAATTAACTTCTCCATCTTGTCATTCAGACGTTTTTCTAAATTTCAATCTTCTTTTGTCAAACAAACTTGTTGCTAGGCATCTCAAGAACATTAAAATGAAATCAGTGCTTCTTGAATTTTGATTTCATAAATGATTTATAATTTTAATTTTAGTTAAGAAATTTCCGAATGAGAGAACTTGCCCCTTTACCATTTTATAGAGACGGGACTGAGCTAGCAAATTCATTCCCGATTCATTAATTTTAATTAACTTTCAACGATGTTCATTTGATTTCATCTTTTAGAATCAATTCGATTTCTCTCGACTTAAATTTTTGGAGTTGATTGTAGTAGGATCCTGCGCATGTAATTTTGTTCACATAATTACAAAGTTATTTTGGTAATAAATTAGTGTCATAGTATAATTGGCCATTGATAATAAATTGGTCGGTTACAGTTTCTAACATGTTTCAATGAAACAGCTTATATTTTTTTTATTGAACCTAATTCAGTTTAAGATTTTGACTGAAAAAAATATTATCATCGTAATTTCAGATAATGATTTGTGGTTGATGTAAATTATATGATAGGAGGGAACCATTTTTTGAGATATAACTTAAGATGGAAATCGTCTTGTTAAAGCAAATTAAAAAGCACTCTTCAAGGGTGAAACAACTACTTTTAGTAAAACAAGGTGGCAAAAAAGTGTTTAAAGTTTTAATGAATAGCATGTGATTTTAAAAGCTTTTCATAGGATTCCTATCAAAAAGTTTATACAACTAATTTAAAAACCGGTGAAGAAAGATCACGAAGATGATTACGAATGTAAAATAATATTATGCCATCAAAAAGATATTTTGTTACGAATGTTCATTATTGGAGAAAATGTATTATTTCTTAAATATGTATTTCTAATACTGTACACAAATTTATGTATCGTGCGCCACACTAGGTTCTCGTGCATAGTGTATGAGTAAGCACGTTTTATGTCAAATTTAATTAATTTCACTTAAGCTTGAATTGAAGCACTAAAGCATCTATAAGACTTTGAAGTACAGACTAGACAATAATTTTTCATAAGTTTATTGCAAAAGACTTTATTTTTCATTGCTTCTGTTCCGCTTTAATGATAACTACAAAATGTCAAAAACTAATTTGACTAGACTTTTTAGGATAAATATGGAACATTTATATTGAATTGTATAATTTTTTCCCCCAGTCATCACTCATTACATAAATAGATTCAATTAGGCGTCCTAAGTTCTCCCAATGTGCATCAATTTCATTGAATACGAGTGCGCTGCATTAGGTGCTGCTCCCCTAAGGCCTGAGATCTTCTATTCAGTAATTCCAGTTTAGTTTAGATAAAAATTGAAGCTAGAAACATTGTGCCTAATATTAAGAAAAAAGAGATTTCTAGTTATCATAGTTTCTAAGTTATGGTTTGTCAAAGTAACTTGTTTTTTTTGGTTTTTTGACAAAAAATAGTACTTTTCAGATTTTTAGAAATTCCGAAGTTGTAGTTGAGCTTAAGTAACAGTGATACTTTGTTAGGTGAAACTAAGCCTAATTTCCTGCAAACCTGAAAAAACAAATCCAGCTTTCAACGATGAAAATTTCAAAAAATAGCTCGTCTGGGGCGCATTCTATGTGAAAGTTTTAAATTTAAGAAATTAAATATGTGAACTTATGCGTGAAAGAAGAAAAAGAATATTCCAGCTGCAACAATGAAGCAGGTACAGCCTCCAGAAATTATGTCATATTTTTTTCTCATTTTCGTTTAAAGTAATAAAAAAATATTTATTTATTTTGGAAAAATTTAAAACCTTTTTGCGAAAATCGAGTCTCTGAAAAATGTATTAGATTTGACAGAACATCCAAAGCAGCTAAACATTTTAGGCTGAATGCTAAGTTTGATTTTCAACCAAAACGTTTACTTTTTCCCCATAGTGCACGGTGATGGGCTGGGGCAGACACTTTCTTTTTATATTCTCATCTGAATGAGAAGGTATTGGTTTTATGTGCAATTCGACATTCGCGGATTTCATTAAATCTTCACGTTCAGAGACCCCCTGAATCCGAAAAAAACAGGTTTCACGAAAGGTCAAGTTCACTAACAAGCCTTTTTTGACCAACGATTCTCGTTTTAACCATAAAAAAAATACCAAAATGTCAAAAATTCGATTTTACTATCAAACTATGCAAGATACGAAAAAAAATGAATTTACAAGAATTGTTCGCCAGAAAAAGGTCTATGAATTCATTCTCGACCATTTTTCGATGGGACTTGTAGTTTTTGATTTAATCGCGAAAAATAGCATTAGAAATTTAAGCGAATTTTTTTTTCTTTGCAAAAGCTTAACAAGATACATTGCAATGCTTAATAACAAAATCAGTCACCCAGAAAATGTCTACAAATTTTTTTCGACCATATGATAAGACGCGTAGTTCTTGTTTTGATATTGAAAAAGCACATTAAGAATTAATAAATTTTATTTTTGTAAGAACGACACAAGGCACAATAAAATGTTTTATGACCGAATTGTTCCCCTAAATTAGACATCTATACAAATTTGCTTCCAGCCATTTATTGTCAAGACACGTTTTTTTCATTCTAATAGTGAAAAAGGCCATTAGAAATTTATTTGAGTACGAAGCGCGAGACACGTGATGAGAATGTATTCGTTAAAGCCGAAGGAGCTATAACAAAAGAGAATTCATAATCACCAAATTACAGTTGTCAGTAGACTGACCTTTAATTTTTAATGGTCCATGCAGAAATTTGGAGGATGTACAAAAACCGAGCGTGTAGCTTGAGGTAAATATATTATTGAGCGCGAAGCATGAGATACTTGCGAGCGAAGCGAGCCGTGCACGCAGCGCGCGATAAAAATGTGCCCGCGCATTGGGCAGAATTTTTATTTTATAAACGATTCCCTGAACAAAATAACTTTCCGGCTACGTTTTAAATGATAAACATGGTTTCAAACATTTTAATTTTCTAGCTATTCAATTTGATTATTAAGTGAAGAAAACAGAGCTCATATTTCTGGATCACTGAGTAGATGTTGAGTTGAGCGGACATACAATACACGTGTCACTTGTAAGTACAAGACTCTTCCTACATGACGTTTTATGGTTTTCGTAGGATCGTGTTGGTTATTGGTAAAGTTGAACGCGACATCCTGCAGCCCTTACTTGGAGCTCCTGCCCCCGCCACAACCCTAGTACCAGATACACACCCCAGCTGCTACCGTTGTCCTATTCGCAAACTCCCCCCCCCCCCCAGCACCTTATACTTGCCGTAGCCTCGATGCGGTCTCTCAACTTTGCCGAAGAGGTTGGCGAAGTCTTTCAGGCAAAATAAAAGAACACACGGCGAGGGGACGAGGGAAGACTCGAGTGCAGTGATAGAAGCACGGGGACGAGAAACCAAGGCGAATGATAAACTGATATGATCGCTTATATATCGTATTGTGATATATGTCATGCCTCAGTGATTCAGTTCTGGCCGTTTTCGTTTCTTATGGTTATCAGCCATAAGTCACTGCCAATAGGCTTCTACAAACTTACAGAATGTATGAGTTATTGTCCTAGGATGTACAACTTTCTTACGATAGAAATGCGAATTCGAAAAAATATTCAAATCAAGATGAGGGGGCGGAACTCTTTGACACAGTTTTACAAAATTCCGAACAACTTTCTGCATATTTCATATTCTTGCAGGAAGAGATATTTAACATTCGTTTATCTTGATCAATGTGACTTTTTCCAAAGTTTAGTATCCATTTCACGTTTGATAACAAGGAGGACGGAAAATTATTTATAATACTATAATCATAAGTAAGTGGCCAAATATATTAGAAGTGAGCCACTTAAGGTTAGGATCATATGCATAGCTGTATGAAAAGTAATTGTCAAGCTAAACAAAGATAAAATGAATTTATCTGCATTCTAGACATATTACAGATTCTTAATCACTTATTCAGAATTTATTGTAAGCGCTGTGGAAATTATTATAGGCCATTCTCGGTGACCTTCAGATTTTATGTCCCAATCATTTACTGATGTTAAAGGATAATATTGAGAATAATTAACTGTGAGATACGTTTCCTTATGACTACACAGAGAAAAATGTATGTTTAAACGTAGATATTAAAGGATTTGATAGTTCTGCCTAACATACAGATATTCACAAGTATTCTGCTGAAATGCTAAGCATAAATAAAAATATATATTTGGTTTTACTATCTGAGATGTTAAACTGAAGCATCCAGATATGAAGCTCAGTCAATGTCGTTTCCTGTCATATGTCAGCTTGTGAAATAATTATGATTATTGATGTTCTCTCTACAATTATTATTAATAAAGGTGTAAATGGTTTGTATAAGTTAAAATAGTTGAAAAACGCCATGCTTCTCCAGGAAAAACTTCGAAATGCCGAATATTCTGTTTCATGGTCATGTGCACGGTTTTTAACATCTACAGATTGTAACCTCTAACATCCTAGATTGCTGTCCTATAGTTAAATATTGAATATTTTAACCCTCAACATCTAGATGTTACGGGTGAACATTTATTCTTCTTCGCGTAAGACTACGTCGAAGAGTAGTTTTTATGCATAACCTTGTAATGCAGGTGGTAAATTCATCTCTGATATATGCGAAATGTCATTCTGCCAGTCGTTCATATTTATATTTTATAAGATAGAAATGTTGAGCTTGCGTTCATTGTTTGAAAATGATTCTAGAATCTAGTTAAATTCACGAAAATCACGTAAGAGGTGTAGAAAAATTGTGATTGGATCGTAAATTTTGTCCCAATATTTACGTGTCGCTGGTGTAACGATAACGTTTTGTATTCCGACACCAGTAAAAATGTATAAAAACGGGGTCTTCTTAAAGAAAATTGAAGCTTAATCTTTAAGGATGAATATAATTTCATACCCTCTCTCTAATTCTAAATATTTGCAAATTTATTTGTTCATAGGAATGAGAAAGTGCGATCGTACAAATAAAATGTCACTGGTATAACGGGCAAGGCTTTTTAAAAATGAAGTTGAATGAAATACATAACAGATATTTCATTTTTAATAATATAAATGTACTTACGAGTGTCGAATAAAAAATTCCGCGTACTTTAATATTTAAGTAGAATCACTAGTAGCCGAACCTATTAGACGAAGTGGTTTGATTTCTGCCATTTAATGTTAATAACGAAACATGAAATCAATGATTGTACCAATAATATACAAGTACGTACCCTCTACTTTAAAACGATGTATCGAAAGTTGTTTAAAATTGATTAAATGTATGAAAATTATTCCAGATTCAAAAAAGTGCTTCGGAGCTAAATATATGAAGTTTGCTGTTTGTTGCGAATATTAAAAATTTATTAATCAATTAATCGATGGCTCGATATTTATAACCTGACATGACAAGTTCACAAAGTTTCAAAAACATAATAATAGCCGGTGGCATCAAGTAAACAGTTATGCACGAGTAATGCAATACTTCTGAGTTTTATTCCAAAATCTAACTTTCAAAGTTGGAGTCGAGATAAAAATTAGCCTATTAAAACTTACCAGTTCATTTGCAGAGAAACAAATGAACGAAAGTGACTTGTTTCATTCGTTGAAAGAAATTAGCGGGGCTAGAGGACTGTCGAAATATTAACTATTTCCAAACCTCCTGCCAGACAAGGTTTGATGAGAGTAAAATATTTGAAGCATGTTTGATACTTCTATATCCCTAATGAATTTTTGCAACCAATCAAACAAGGGACTTTCATCATTTTGTTTGGCTACAAATAAATTGGTAACTTTTAATAGGCCAATTTTTATCTTGACTCCTACTCTTAGAGTTAGGTTTTGAAATATACCCCTGGTCATCCAAGGAAGCAATGTACAAAACGTCACACGTATCGTTTAAGGTTTATCCCTCAAAATTTATCATATGAAAATTATAAGGTTCTGGAGAATTGCCCATATAATAAAAAGTGAAAGTGCAAAATCATCAGAAGTTAACCACAGAATTTTGACTATTAACGACAATTTTGTATGGTATGTTTAACCTTATATCTCAAGAAGCTTCATGCTAGAGACAATGTTAATATTTATTTTCTCATTTAGTATACTTAATCTTCTCAAGCGAAATTCAGAGTGGGATTCCCATTACTGAAGGGTGGCACACTATTTGTGTAATTACTCAACTTATGTTATACTTTTGATCTCCTAATAATTCAAATATCAATTTCTGGTTTAACTTGAATGTTGGAAACATTTTACTTATAAATTTTATCATCTACAGAAAATATGTTATTTCATGACAAAATATACATAGAATATTATATGTGAAACTTGTCTTTGAATCCTGGAAAGTTTGCTAACATTGGAGAAGCAATAAAGGATGGAATAACATATATGCGGATTTTTTCTACATCCTAGATGAAAAAGTACGTAGAACTTTGATGTTTGTATATAGAAAAAATATGAACGGAAACAAAAATATGAAGCTAATGTTTCCCATTCCGATCTTGATTTCTTTTTCACATGTTCTTCATTTTTAGTAGAATTCAATAACTCGGTAACTGTGCATCATACCAGAAGACAAATATTATTGATACGTGTAATATTTTCCATATTGAATATAGATATATTGGCTATATTTTTTCCAGCTTTAAGCAAATATAATGTATAAAAACAAATTTCCTTACACGAAAGAACTTAAAGAATTAATAAAAAAAAATTTAATTTTTATAAAAGAGGAGTGAGAGTTTTGAAATTTTAAGCAAATATTTTTTCTCAAGACCTGTTCTTCAGTACCCATAATACTAATTTTTCCCCTTTTTTATTTAATGTTTTCGATTTATATCAAACTCAATCACAAGTCTGATTTTCTCAAAAAACGCTTTTTCGTCTTTATGAAAAGAAATGATCTTAACAAGGAATATGATTCAGACTGTTAGTAGCAGCGGTAAGTTAGGCTCATGAAGAAGGTATGTATATGTGTTTCTGTTTGTATATTTCTTGTTATTTATGAAAAATTTTAAGACCAGGTATCAAAATTTTTTTTCAAATGGGCAATGTTTTTTCTCGAAAATCCAGTGTTTTCCAAAATAATGCAGATAATTGACTTTTTCGCACTTTTTTTATCGGAATGAGATTTCAGTATATGAATGTTCCTAATAAGCATTGCCTAATAAGCAAGAATTTTCCTGATAAGCACTTAGAGAATATTGTGGTTATTTAACGATTGCTAAATAAAAAGCGTGATGGACAGAAATTGGTAATAATTTTGCGCATAAAAGTGCTGTGTAACGTATTTTTTGTACATCTTTTCAGTTTTTTCACAAATAAATAAATTCTTACACCAATAAAAATCTCATTTTACAACATTTTGAATCGTTGATCGTCGATAGGTAATGCATGAAAGAAATGTAAATCTTTATACTTAATTTTTAAAATTTTTTGCGAATACTGTTTGGTGTGCAGAAAAATTTATTGTATAAAAAAGATGTATTTTTTAGATACTTACAACTTTTTGTGAGGACATTTTTCTCGTTAATGAATATTTTTCCAGATATTTTAGAAAACGCGTTATAAAATAAGTTGAAAAAGAAATACAAAATTTTCTACTGATTTGGCCAAAAGTAGTATATTTTGCTACAAGTGCGGAAAGTAGCCAGTTTACACGACTGTGAAGTTTGCTGTACGATCCGAGGGCGACTCGAAGGGGAGTTGTAGACGAGTCGGAGGCGAGCCATAAACTAGCTGGAAATGACCTAAAGACGAGCCGATGATAAGAAATGTAAGCTTCATAAGAGTTACAACTGCCTACTTTCGGTGCAGGAAACTTCCGATTTGAGAAAAAATAAAAACAAATTTTTCGAAAATTCTTGAATATCGAAAATCACGAGAGCAATTTATGGTAATTTATCAGTAATTTATTATGGTTTTTCACTTTGAGTTGGTGAAGTCACTATTCACTACTCACGATCAGTCTGTCAAGTATCAACTCACAATGAAGTGAGGTTATCTTTACTTGTTATCGTTACCGTTACATCACGGAAAAAGTAACTAATTATCGTTATCGTTACCGATTTAAAATGTAACATTTTCTTAGTTGCATTTATTAAAAAAAGTAACTACCGTTACTTTTTTAGATACATTTGTATTTTAGAAATATATTATATCTAAATTTAATTTTCACAAGACTTTATTCATGACTTTCGATTGATAGTTGTTACACATTTGAATGAAAGTCGTAGGTTAGTCATGACCCACATTATATTTCTAAAACAAGGAATGTTTCGCAAAATTTTGAATTTCAGTGTGGAAGAAAAATTTCAGCTTTCCTATTTTGGGCCATAAATATCTACGGCCTTAAAAATTAATAATTTCTTTCTAAAAGTGTTTCTTTAGACTTACCTAGTTACGAATTCCACTTCTAGAATATTTACAATATTCTAAGACCAACAGAAAATGTTTTAGAATACGTTGAATTTTCAACAAAATACGTGAATTTCCAATAAAAAAGGATAAGTTTTCAACCAAACCGGACATGTCTTCAACAAAATGTATGAAAATTTCTAATAAAAAAGAGAAATATCCAACGAAAAAGTTGAATCTTTAACTGAACAATATAAATGTTGAACAAGAAATGGAATGGTTCAATTTTCATTTTGAGAAAATGAATGTTTAACCAGAAAAAAACTTCAAAAAATATTTAACTTTTCAACCAAACGGATGAATTTTCAACTAAACTTTTGAATCTTCAACCAGAGAAGCAAAAACATTTTTAACAATGTAGTTCAACTTTCAACCAAAAAAGGTGAATTCTCAATGGAAAATGTAATAGTTCAAATTTCAACCAGAAAAGATTTTCATTTTAAATCAAATACAGTTGAACTCAACCAAAAAAGACGGATCTTCATCAAGATAGGTAAATTTAGAACCAGATAGATGAATTTTTAGCCAGGAAGATAATTTTTAACAAAAAAAGACGAATTTTCAACAAAATACATGAATTTTTTTTCATTTGGAAGAAAAAATTTTGAACGGAAAAAGATGAATTCTTAACAAAAAATGTAATGATGATAGGAGGTGTTTCGGGTTTCAATCGTGTGCGAAACTACGAATGTTCCCGACATTTCGTGAACATTGCAGTTCACTTCTTCAGGGCTAACCTGAAACTGAAGTTTCAGATTATGTTGCTCTTATATATAC
>JAUMHM010000031.1:16322642-16340452 GCA_032362435.1 Melikaiella ostensackeni
TATATATATATATATTTTCTTCTACAGAATTTGGAATTATGACTATTAAAAGGCTTCAGCAGAATGAAAAATTATGAAAACATCTAAACATTATTAATAATAATTTTTTAATTTTATTTATATACAATACTCATTTAGAATAATATAAATAATTAAGCATTAACTGAGAACAAAAATATGTAACGTTTTATGAAATCAATAAATATAATTATATAATTTATTACATTATTTTTATATGCGCGCCACCAGAGGGTTAATAATTGTCTCATAATCATTTTTAAGCATAGTTTAATAAATATATGTAGGTAATTGTCAAGTTGCAGGCAAACTTTAGCATCTACAGTGGCAATCATATTATTATTAAGAGTTAAATATTCCATAATCGAAATTGATCGTATCACATCTAGAAGTTTTAAATTCAGAGGGGGCACTTCTGAAAATAGAAATGATTATGAAACGCGTGCATGAAATATGGGTAGTGGAATTGAGTTTAGGAGTTTGATGAAAAGGAGCGCGAGCTTTTAAAAATTTTAAAAGCGAATACTGTAACTCATGCAATTAAGAGAAAAGAAAACGAAATATTTGATTATTATTGTAGTTAATCTCAGAGATATGTAAAATTATTTTGAAAAAAGAGAGATTCCGAGTGAAGTTGTGTTTTTCTTTGTGACTGTCTGCGGTTAAAATCTGAAAGCTTCAAAAATTCATTAATTGTGATGCGCTCCGAGAAAAAGCACCTAAGCGTCCTGGAGTAGATCTTACAGGAAAAGGAAAAGAAGAGGCGACGGCGGTACAGATCTTGTCTGTCTCTTTCGCTTATCAACAGGTGTGAATATAAACAAATGAGAGTGAGCGAGACAAAGTCATGGGAAAAACATTCATTTGTTTTCCCCATGAATTTGTCTCGCTTACTCTTATTTGTTTATTTCACACCTGTTAATGAGCGAAAGAGACAGACAAGATCTGAACCACCGGCTACTCCGAACCACCGATTATAAACACTTACTGTATAAAAACGACTGCATAAAAATTCATTCGGACTGCGTAATCTGAAAGAAGGACGTTGATTCGATCTAAAACGGTCATAATCAGAAGAATGATTTTTGGACGCTCAGGAGCTTTTTCTCGGAGCGCGTCACAATTTGTCACAATTTTAATCGAAAATCGCATAAATTATACAATATATTATTGAAAACATATCTAACTACCCGTGATTTTCATTATAATATTATTTCTTTCACATCTTTTCCTTTCTAATTGACTTATTTAGCTCACATATTGAGATCTCTAGTTATAAATAGAGGTTAGGAAATAGTAAATAAACCAGCCCACCTAGTGATCCACGCGCACGCGCAGATATAAGCAGTCGTTCGCCGTCGTACGTGCCGTACGGTAATGACGAGACAAAAATTAGGATGTTGATCCTTTTTTAATATTTTTAAAAAGAAAAAAACATTTTAATCATTGATAATCTCCTACATATGGAAGGAAACGTTGTTGGCAGGTAACGAAATGGTTTTAATAATTTTTTCCACTCCGAAACTGGTTTTTAAGATACGTACGGTAATGATATTTTTGTTGTCAAAATGTGTTTTTCAGTTTCAATATCGGATTAACACAAAAAATGGTAATATTTTGAGTTTAATTTTGTTAAATCTTGTATTAAACGATACGCTTGATATTTCTGTGTTCATTACTCAACTGTAACTACGATACTTAACTAGAAAAAAATACGTATGGAAATGACGACTGAAATTACAAAAATCTAGGGACAGACTTTGAAGTTTCCATAATATCATTTAGTCGGCTTGAAAAATGTGCATAAATTAAAATATTTTTCTTCTACAGTTTACAGACATGATACGTTTAGCATTTTTTAGGTTACTGTCAAACACAAAAGAGAAATTCAGTATTCCTTGTACAAAGTGAGGTTGGGACGACGCCGTACGGTCATGACGTTTGGGGTGTTCTTATATTAAATTGAAGTGAATAGAAACAAAAATGAAAAAAAGAACATGACCATTTTTTAGAGGATAATAATAAATATTTATTAAATAAAAACAAAAAGCATTGAGAATTTCTAGTTCAATGCTTTATTACTGAGACTTCAAGTTTGCCTTCAATTTGACAATTACCCATATATGTATTGTTAATATGTATCGAAAGTAAAAAATTGAAAAAAAATACATATTAGCGCCTTGACCAGTGGTGGGACCACACGTTAGCGATCAAGATTTCGATAAGTAGGTTGACAGCCATCCCATGTAGAAATCACCCAAATTGTACCGTGTGAGTGAAAGCCAGTGGAAAATAATGAAAATAATTCATTGTCATAGTTGAGTGCAAATATTCAACATTCACGTGTTGCGTGATACATGTATATGCTGAAAACGATTTTGAAGCAACAAAATATAAACATTCGAAATTATATATCCAAAACTTGTATGTATTTAAATATTATTATTCATTTTGTTATTTACAAATCATTTTTCACATATATTGATATCACGTCTGAATGTTTAACGTACCGGAAAATAGAAAGGGTCTAGAGTAGGGTCTAGTCTAGGGAAAAATAGCCGGGGCCCTTTCAAATCCCGATCACTGGGTCTACATGGGATGCAACATGGCTTTGACAAACGTCACAGATGATTCTTTGAACGTAGCCCTGTCAGGGATAATAAAATTGATAAACAAAAAGCAATGTATAATATTATTATTAGAAGGAAAATAAAAATATGATGAAATAGTATGAAATCGTCTGAGAGGAGAAGAATTACTATTATAAGTAATATATTTGTACTCTAAGTTTCACACCAAATTTTTAAGAATAAATTATTGACTGAGCATTATATTCAATTATTTGTATATTTAATTTATTATCGCATAATTTTATACACAGTTTCTTCTTATATTGAGCGATCTATACAGGTAGAGTATAAAGTTCATAAACCAATAGATAATTGTGTAATATTGACTTATGATATAAGTTTTTTTGTATAATGTAATGAATGAATTGCTTAATTAATTCAATAAATACTTACCTAACTAAATCACAAATTTTACAGATTTTTTTAAACGAAAATATGTTTTCTACATTTCCGTAATTTAAACTTAAAAAGAAGACTTTACTTTTTCACTGTTTATTCAAATTACATATTTGTTAAATTGTTGGAACATTGCAAATTGCAGAAACATCTCTGAGGAGAGTGCATTGATTGAAAACGCCTCCTAACGACGAATCAGAAAAAATACAAGATCTCTTAGCTTTGTCTATCCTTTTTATTGTACAAAAAAAAATTAGGTTAGGAATTAAATTACTTGAGGTAGAGAATAGCAATGAATAAAAAATTAAAGATTTATACTTTATGCGTCATATTGTTAACATATTTAAGGTTTGAAATTGGATAGTAAAGAAAATGTTTAAGATGGAGAGTAAAAATTAATTTTGAATAATATCGTCAAAGATATTTTCGTTTTCAAATTTCATGTAGTCTGAGAGAATTTTGACATTAATTTTGGAAGTAAATGATAATTTTAATCTCCTTAGATAGAACTTACAAAATTTTTCAGATTTAAAAATCGACGATGAAATTAATTTTTAGAATAAAGAATCACCAAAAAATGTTTAATTTGGAAATGCTTAACTTTTGTAAGAATAATATCTACATTGACAGAAAATCAGTAATGAATTAAACTTATCCTTACAATAAACATTCCACTTTGCCTATAATAAGGAAACTTCTCCGAAGATAGCCACAAGGAATAATTGAGAATAAATTGAACGTTCTCTACACTGAAAATAGGTTATCCTTAAAATTCCTATGATAGGAAAAAACTTGTCTAGGGAAGCGAATGACAAAAATTTTGAGAGCTATTTCACGTTTTGAAATCTTCGTTATGTAACCAGAATTTCACAAATAATTTAGGAATGAATTCACAATTTACACAATTTGTGGGATTCTACCCTTTTCAAAATTTTTGACACAAGTAGTTTTTATCATAAAGAATATTCTGAAAGTTTTCTAACTTTTAAGAGGCTCTAAACTCATAGAGACTTGATTGGCCAATCAGGTTCGACCAGTCCCTACGGTGGGCGCTCTGGCCAATCACAGGCATCGTAGAGAGTATATATAAGAGCAACATAATCTGAAGCTTCAGTTTCAGATTAGCTCTGAAGAAGTGAACTGCAATGTTCACGAAACGTCGGCATCATTCGTAGTTTTGCACATGATTGAAACCCGAAACAACCCTTTCATCATAATGAATCATCGTGAAAGCATTAAATCTATTATTAAGAAATGTAATAGTTGATACTTCAACCAAAAAACAATTTTTCAACAAAATAGTTGAATTTGCGGTCAAGACAGAAAGAAAATCAACCAGATTGTTGAAGTTTGAAGCCAAAAAGGTAAATTTTCAACAAAAAAGTTGATTTTCAACCGAATAATGAACTTTCTATCCGAAAAAGTTCAATTCTCAATAAAAAATGTAATATTTGAAATTTTAACCAAAAAAGACGAATTTTCAACAAAATAGTTAAATTTGAAACCAAAGAGATAAATGTTCAACCAAAAATGGGATGGTTAATTTTTTTATTGGAAAAATTGATTTTTAACGAAAAAAGATGAATCCTCTACGAAAAATGTAATAGTTAATATTTCAATCAAAAAACAGTTGAATTTCAAATCAAAAACAGTTATATTCGCCCAAAAAAAGAATTTTCATCAAAATAGTTTAATTTTCAGTCAACAGAGGAATAAAACCAGATTGTAAAGATTTCAAGCCAAAAAGGCGAGTTTAACAAAAAAGTTGATCTTCAACCAAATAATGAAATTCTGATCCAAAAATATAAATTTTCAATAAAAAAAGTAATAAATTAAATTTCAACCAAAGAAGACGAATTTTTAACAAGATTGTTTAATTTGAAGCCTAAGAGATGACTTTCTAACAAAATACATTAATTTCCAGCTACAAAAGCTTATTTTTCAACAAAGTAGTGCAATTTGAAACCAAAGAGATGGATTTTCAACCAAGAAGATGAATTTTTTACCAAAAAAGACAAATTTCAATCAAAATATATAAATTTTCAACTAAAAAAGATCAATTTTCAACCAAAAATGTCACAGTTAAAATTTCAATTGCAAAAATTAATTTTTAACGAAAAAACATAAATACTCAACCGAAAGTGTGATAGTTCACGTATTTCAGCCAAAAAAAACTAGTTTTAAATTTTTTAAAATCGTTTAATTTCGAACAAAATAATTAAATTTTCAACCAAATAATAAAATTTTTCACCGAAGAAGATGAATCTTCAACTAAAATAATAAATAAAATAACTGGAATAGTTATATTTCAGGTTACAAAAATTCATTATCAACCAAAGAGAAATGAATATTAACTTTGAAATTAATTTTTTATTTCTTCTAAGTGTTTTTATAGATTTTAGAAGATTTTGAATTCCAGGGTGAAAAACATTTCAATTTTCCTATGTTGGGCTATAAATCTCTATGGCTATCTGTCACCACAATTTGAATATACTCATACCCCGTTAGTGTGCCGCCCTCCGGTCTGGTCGGCACAGTAACAGAGGTTATTAAAATCTAGTTTCAAGCAGATTTAGAGCGACGAGGCAGTAAACACTCAGGAGCGCATATGTAATCTCTGAACCCGGTACGTACAAAAGTATATGCGCAGAGAGTCGCGATGTAATACTAATTCTAATACGTCGCTGATTGATCGAGCAAAGACCTTGAGTATAGACTATCACGAGACGCTCAGGGAGGGGCAGAAACATTCAAGTATGAACGACCGAAAAGCCGCCACACAGGGGGAGGCACATTAACGGGTTATGAGTGTAGTGAAAAAGAAAAAATGGCTGTAAAAGTAATAAAATTGATTGATTGTTGTAAAAAAACACTTTTGAATCACATTTCAAAAGTAACTAAAAAAGTAATGTTTTTTATAGTTACTGTTACTGTAGAAAATGTAACTAGTTACCAATTCGTTACTTACTTACAAAAGTACTTTCGTTACTACTATCGTTACCAAAAAAATAACTAGTTACAGTAACTAGTTAAAAGGAACTTGTTACTCCCAATCACTGCAGCCCGCACACTATACATGCCTCAAAAGCGAACGTTCCATGCATGCGTTACTCAAACAATTTTGCACTTTTTCTTTAGCTCCCTAAAGGAAACTCCAGGAGCAGTGACAATTGAAAGTTTTCATGTAGCCTTTTCGGAATTTTATAAAAAAAATACAATATTTAATTTTGAAAATGAATTCTTAGTACGTACACTCAAGGGTTCTCTAAGCGAAAATAGGTGATTGGCCTAATGCCCGAGTCGGACCAGGACCGTTTTTATTAGTTCGACGAAGAGTCACTAGCGTAGGTGGGGTTGAAAGATGCGAAGGGTGGAAGCGAAACGGGGGACGACAGAGGGTGGAATTCCCACTAGATCACTGTCACGCCGCGAGAAGCCAATATAAATACCTCAACGCCTCTTCTCTCTGTGCCGTCGCGTCGTCGGTACTCGTATTGTCATGCTTCCGTGTTGTTGTAAGTCGAGACCTCGACCTGACTGGTCTGCATTTGTTTCTGCATCCGGATCGCGCACTTTTCCCAGCTTCCGGAAAAGCATCATACATGAAAGAGTAAATTATTTTTCACGTGCCTGGCTTTACTTTCCCTCACTGATCTTCCTTCCGTTTCAGCGATCTTTCAAGAGCTTATCTACATCCTTCTTTCGACTTGGAAGGGTAATCAAGTCACCCTTTTTGTCACATGTAACAGGGGGTGAGATTGATGGAACATTCAATGAAATTTTCCCTGCAACAACTGATAACGAGGAATTATTAATCACATTATTTGTAAGTAGCAATCATGATTCGCGTGAGATGCGCGCGAAAAGTTTCTTATTAGCAGTCAAATTTTCAATGCAAATCTAAAATATTATTGTGAAAACTAGAAATCTCTTTTTTTACGTTAGCATTTTTTGCGTCTCCTGTTTTTGAATAGGATGACTTCATTCTGCTACTTTTAATGTAAAACAAATGACGCTAGGATCCCAACAGTGGCTGAGTCGACTCCCATGTGCGCGTTTGACAACTTATACTTTTGTAGTTATCCACCTCCTGTTAGATGGCTCTACTGTAGAGTCAAGAGTGGGGGTAATATTTTGTTCAAATATTTTCGCACTCACCATTTTAATGCCTTGTGAGGTTATATTGAACATGTAGCTGCATGTCATGGTCAAGTTTATACGTTCTGCATTTTTTCATTCTTTGGAGAATTAGTGCATAATTGTACAAAATTATCCCAAAAAATGTTGCAGGCAACATTATTTCCACATTTTTCGTGTTAAATTTGTATAATTTGGCAAATTTTGCACATTTTGACCATCGCCAGCCACAGAGTAACGTCAAGTGCATGTGTTATGCGTTTGTTCATTAATTGGAGAATAATTTCAGAATTGTACAAATTTATCTCGAAAAATTTTTAATGTTACATTTTTCGTGTTAAATTTGTATAATTTTGCATTAATTCGCTCATTTTCTGTAGTTTTTAATTCATACAAGACATGCAAATAATAAACACACATACGTGCACCAACACATAACTATATTTTAGTTCGCGACTTCTTTGTAGATGCGCTACTGTCAGTATAAGTGGTCAAACGCGCCCATGGGAGTCGACCCAGCCTAACCAGTGGTCTCATTTTAGTACCTCTCAAGACTGTTTTGTTCTGAGTCTTATTTTAATACCTGAAATTAGCCCTGAAACAATTTCTTCTTTTTACGGTCATTTCAGAGTTGCCTCTAGGAACAAAAACCAATTCCTGGCCACTCACGATTAGCAAAAATTCTTGCAGGTCACTAAAATAAAAAAATTAGAACTTTCGAACTTAAAAAACTTCTCAATTTAAATACTGAATACTTAACTACCAAATCAAAGCATTCATGTAGAGTCGACCAAGAACAGAACCTTTATGGAACGGAAACAAGGTATATGGCTTAATGTCTCTGTTTGTTTAATCTGAAAGAAAAGTCTTTAAAAAACGTAATGTCTGATAAAGTCCTTTCATGTTATAGTATATCACATAAAACGTCTTTAAAAACGAGAACATATGTTTCTAAAAATCTGTGTGAGAGGCTCATCAGAGACAGTTATGTGAACAAGTGAAAAAAGAGAGAGAAAAAAAAAGAGACAACCAATTGCCTTATTCTTTCTCCGTCCTTTTTATACTTTGGGGATCCAACATGTTTCGAGGCCATTTAGACCTCATCAGGGAAATTTTATAGAAAACTAAGGTCATATATTTTGGTCTGATTTTTATTTTTATTTAGAAATTACTATGAATCTTGAAGAGGATCTCATCTTTTCAGAAAATACTATCTTTCAAAACTCTTTTTGAAAATTTTGTACATACTTTTCATCTCAGTTGAATAATTGAATAAAAACATTTTATTTCTCATAGAAATTTAATAAGACTATCAAAGGTCGTCAAATTTTTTACTGTTTTTGATATTCATGAAGTTAAAACCTAGTCTGTTGTTTATATCATAAATCTTCATCGGAAAAACTCCGTGAGATTTGAATTTCGTTAGGAAACTTTTCTGTGACTCAGTTTGATTTAATTTTGTACTTGAGTAAAAGAGAGATTCTATTTTTTTATTTTTTTTTATTCTCAATAGGATTGTCTATCATATTACTGCCTGATCCCCAATTTCTTTAAATCTCTGTAAAATTCATGGAGAATATAAGCAGAATTATACAAATTAGTTTTTTGATGCACTTAGCTTGTAATTTGTTTTTGTCTATTGATCTATTGAACTTCATCTTTTACTTCCTGATCTTTAATAAGCGTCCAAATGACCATTTTTGTAGTTCTCAATATGTATTTTATTCAGAAAAACTGGTTTAGAACACTCAGGCTTTACTATTTTTATTTTTGCGATTTAATTTTTGTACACTGATTCAAAAGCGAAGAACTGTGACTGCATCAGATTTCTTCTGAATTTAAAGTATTTAAAGTTGAAATTGGGACACTTTTAATTCATCAATTTATCAAACTCTTAATAAAGTAAAATTAAAAATTAGAAGCGCCTCATTTTTTAACTACCATCAATTCTACTGATTTATAACTCTGTTAGTACCAATTAATTTTTTTCAATTTTTTTCTGGAGGCATTTTATTCAAAAATGTTCGATTACTAATCCTTTAAACCGTAAATTGTGCAACTATCGAGGCTTTCAATTTGATATTCTACGATTTCGAAGAACTTGAAACACAAGAGATTTTTGTACGATTAAAATTGAAACCAAACAATAAAGAATATTTAAATAAGTTACTATTAAAATTTAGATAACAAGGCCTTCAATATAAAATTTCACAATTTTGAAATATTTGATAGTAAAATTGTTCTGACATTTTTAATATTTGAATGAAAAACTATTATCGATTCGGGAGGATTTTAATCTAAAATTGTTGAATCATTAAGGCTATAAATTAAAAACCATTGTACATCATTGAATAATGTAATTTTGGATGTTCTTTCCAAAAGTTCAATGCTGGAGATTTAAAATTAAAAAATATTCAATTTTGATGACGCAAACTTAAAGTTTATTCAATTTTATAGATTTCCGATTTAGAATTCATGAATTTTCATGATTTCTTATCAAAGATTCATTAATTTAGAATATTTACATTTTAAAATGATGTAATATTTTGAACGTTTTGCTAGAATATGTTGTTCAATTTTGAAGAGTTACAACGGAAAATTCTTCGCTTTTGAATATTTATAACTGCAGGCTCTTCAATATTTAATATCTAAAATAGAGAATGATGCGATTTTGAATGCTTTTTTGGATGAGTTTAAATTTAAAGATTAAAAATTACAAATTATTCAATTTTTAAACTTTGCAATTGTAAATTCATTAATTTGGTATGTTTATAGTTTAAAATTATGTAATTTAAAATACTTTTATCAGAATGGTTCAATTTTAAAGATTTTTAATTGAAAACTATTCAGTTTCAAAGACATAAAATTAAAATTTAGTCAATTTTATAGATTTGCGATTTGCAATTCATCAATTTTTATGATTTTTGATTAGTGATCCATGAATTCGAAATGGTTACAGTTTAAGATGATATATTTCTTAAGGTCTTTTTTTGGAATATATAGTTCAATTTTCAAGAAATAAGAGAGAAATAAAATAAGAAAGAAATAAAAATTTCTTCAATTCTAAATATTTGCAATTGAAGGCTCTTCAATGTTTAACGTATCAAATATAAAATTATGCAACTTTGAATGTTTTTTTTTGGAATAGTACAATTTTGAAGATTTCAAATTGAAATTTATTTAATTTTATAGATTTGCGATTTGAAATTCTGCAATTTTTACGATTTACAAACGTCGATTCATTGATTTGTAATGTTTATAGTTTAAAATGAAGTAATTTTGAATTATTTTTTTTGTAAATATTCTAATTTTAAAGATTTAAAATTGAAATTTATTGAATATTTAGGATTTACGATTGAAGATTCATTCATTTTGAATGTTCATAGTTTCAAACTATGGAATTTAAAACTTTTTATTTGCATATGTAGTTCAATTTTGAATATTTGCAATTGAAGACTTTTCAATATTTAATGTACATACATAATAGAAAATGATGCAATTTTGAATGCTCTTTTGGGAGTAGGTCAATTTTGAAGATTGAAAATCGAAAATTATCCAATTTTTGAGATTAGTAATGGTAAATTCTTCAATTGTGAAAGTGTAAATGACAGCGTTGATCCTAAAGTCAAATAAAAATTATTGTTATGTCGATCTAGCATGATAAGGATTTGATATTTCAATTCAAACTAAATGATTTCCAAATGGAAACAAAATTTTGTAAGATGTCAAATTAACGTATTTTAATAAACTTTTATATTAAAATATGTATGCAGAGGAAAGTTGCGAGACAAAAAAACGTGGAAATATAGGAATTTCAACGTAGACAAACTGAATAAATGAATTTGAAGATTATTATTTCAGGTAGGAATTGTGGGTCATTTAATTACTTTCCATAAGGGTAATTTTTCTGCTCGTATATTTGGAAGAGAGACAGCTTTCTTATTTTCTATAATGTTTTCGTTTCCTTAAAAAAAGATGCTTGTCTGATTTATTATTAAACTCTACGACACTATGTAATCTGAGAATTATCCGATAGAGTTGGAACAATATTTTTATTTTACATTTCTAATTGCATTATTTACATTAGCGTTCATTATTCATAATATGATGCAAAATATAGTTTTAAATATGTATGAGAACGATGAAACTCTTGTAAACTGCCTAAGGTTGTTTAATGCCTTAAGTTCAGCCCTGCATATGGCGCAAGATTTTAATTAAACTTGTTTGTACGAAAGTGTAACTTCAAAAGAGCAGCATACGTTGCGGTTCGCAATTTCCATATTTCATATATTGTGTCAGAAACTCATCAGAACTACAATTATTCAAAACACTAGCAATGTGTAAACAATCTTATTATGTACTAACATTTACTAAAAAAATTCATCATTCTTAATTGATCACAAATCGTTCAAGATGTTTTTCTTTCATAAAAAGACTTTTTGAAATCAAATACATTCAGCAGGATTATAAAAGAATGATTATCAACTAATATTTTTTCAACCTTAAGGCTCCGGGGTGGGGCAAGTGGGTTTGGAATTTCAAAATCTGGGTGTCTTTATGTTTCGACCTCGCAGATTACGAATTCGCAATCAGAAAGTTAAAACCTCAAACAGAAAAATATTTACGGTTACCTGAACAAGTCTTCATTAAAAATAAGTTTTTTGCATGTTTCTCGACTAAAGTTGATTTATTCTAGGTATAACAGGGTTCCACGAATAAAGGTCGACATCTAGCGTTACCATATACTCTTCAAAGCAGAGCTAGCTCATTCGTTCTAAACAAGATAATATTCGAAACAATCAACTCGGCACAAAGTGACCTCAAAATTGTGACATGGGATTCCAGGTCGCTTTTTTCGACCTTGAGGGATACAGTATGCACATCGAGATCGTCTACTTTCACCATCACCAATAATCTTTTATCATATATTTACGAACGAGCCCCATCAGCAGAACAAGTCCCAAGATATCTCTTATTTCATCTCGCGTAACGTTGTGCCAAAGAGCCATATGTGAACCAGGAAGATGTTTCAAGAGATTTTTATCGTGGTAACGATTTGTTTCTTCAAATATCACGTCGATTATATCATAGTCGATGAAGTACTCAAAGTAGGACAAAATGTTGTCACCCTAATTTTCAAATCTTGGATGGGTTTGGAGCTTTACTCGAAATGGGTAAATTTTAGGATCAAATCGGTCATCATTAATCCAACTTATATTATCAAACTCATCATCAGTTGCTAGACCATCAGAACCGTTTTCGAACTCAAAACCTGACGCCTCACAGAACATTTTCTGTTGAAGCTAGAAGTTTTAAGTTTTGGTGAGTGATTAACTACTTTATGCCCTACAGATGTGTATCAACAATGCTCGACTTAAGTTTTTTGATTGCTTACCCTCCACCATGCTTACCCTCTAACTACCATGGTTTCTTTAGAAATGGCTTGAGAGCCCGGAGCCAAAGGGTTAAATACAAAAATCAAGAGCCTGAAAATCTGAAAGAAGATTTTTAAAAAATATTAAATTTTGCATTTTAAAGTTTACGAGTAGAGCAGATTCTAACAAGTTTCGACGAATCTCGAAGGATTTTTTGCTCTTGGTTTTCCTCTATCCTTTTCTTCGATGAGTGGCAGGATGATTTAATTGCCAGCCAGGTATAGTATGTATGTAGCTGAGGGTGGCTCAACGAGCTTCTTACCCTCCTCTGACTATAATTCATTCCCGAGTCAGGCACGTCGAATTCTCTTCTATTCGTGGTACTTCACCTTCAACATTCCAAATCAATGAACGCAACCATTAATTCAAAACCATTCATACCAAACGCATATTAACATTTATAATTATAAGATTTGCACCCTTTATTCATTTTGAGGACGTGATTTTAAATGCATACAGAATTTTAAACTAAATTCTAATTACAATGCATCCAAATACATAATCTATCCTTACAATGTTTGTAAACGATGAAGCTTTGAGGTCCAAACTACCAGAAACTCGATTTTTCTCCATGGGAAAAATATAATCGAAGACCGAAATTATTTTTTATACTGAAAATGTTAGATGTATTGGCTTAAGAAATCAAATATTTGCAAGTTTTATTGTCCAAGTCAGAATGTTCATAAATTAATATAAAACTAAAATATTTTCCATTTAAAAAATCTACAATTCAACCAAGGAAATTTTGCGAGCGTCCACATATGTATTACGTGACGCTATTTTTAATGATTATTGACTCACTCCTCCCTCTTGTAGTAATTTATGATATTTTGGTGACCCCCCCCCTCAAAATTTCATGTGACACTGAAGCTGACCCCCCCATTTTTGAATATAAACTGTTTGATATTAGTATGAGAATACTTTTGATTAAATCCTTTAGACATTTTTTTTTTATTTGAGAACATTGATATAATTTAAAGATTTACTCTCTATATTGGTTTTTAATGTGTCGACATGGATCTAAATTTTATTTTTTGAAAGGAAAAGCGTCACGTGTTATATAATCTTTGCGGCCCCCCTTCTATGTGTCACTTTGTCAAACTCTCCCCTTCCCACCTTCAGGGCGACACGTTACATGTGGACGCTCCCTCTTTTGAGAATTATTATCTATTATCTTGTGAAAGTTCAGAAATTCTATTTTTTTTATTTTCCTAATACGTAACTACCATTTTTTCGGAATTTGGAATTTCCTGAGTTTTCATTTCGTAAGTCTTCTTTGTTATTGAAGTCACCCTACTGCGCCATACAAACGGAGATGAGAAGCAATAAAAAAATTTTCAGACCACCTGTTCTTTGTTACACATGAACAATGGTTTTAAAAATTACAAATAATTCTCATATCCCGTGTGTAAAAATCCCCGTTTAGCTCTCTTTGAAATGTTGGCCCCCGCAGGGGCCCACGTGGGCAATCCATAGTGGAAAAGTCAGAAGGGCCCCCGCAGGACGCCCTATTCGTTTGCCCTCACGATAGATTGGTTTAAATTTCCCAGTCCAAAGGATTAATATTTTTTGGACACTACAAATTTTGATGCTTGATTAGTTCAGACTTACAAGAAATGTATTTTTGTTAAAATTGTTGTGGTGAATTGTCTTCAGTATCAAATAGTAGCAATATCTCATTCAAATGTGCAATTATTCAAAAGAAAGATAATTCTCACAAATTTCGGAATGCGCGTTCAGAAGTCTGATAAGAAGCTGGTCATGAGCTCAAGTCCCAGTCAAGGCACTAATATTTTTATTTAAAAAAAATTTTTATACATGTTTTCAATGCATATGTATTTATTAGAATATGCTTAAGAATAATGAGGAGAAAATTATTAAATGTATTTTTTTAAGGGGCCCGCTAGGGCGACCATGAGGGAAGCCCATGCTGGATTCCTATAAATTAGCATGTCGTCTCCATGAGGGGTCACGCCTGGATTGCCCTCATGGGCCCCTGATAACCTTCGGGCAATCGATGAGGTCCCCCTATGGAGACCCACTCCATTTTGTCACGCAGGATTAGTTGAATTTCTAAGGTCATATTTTTACTTAGGCGTCAGAGACAAGTTTCAGTAGAATATGTTTATTAATTCAAAAACAGAATGCGGACCTTCAAGACGCCACTTTCAGAGGAAAGATACATATTCAAAAATTGTTAATCGTTTCTTGAGCTCTTATCCTCTATTTCTTGATTCGAAATGAATTGTTTTTCATCTTATAATAATTGTTTTTCATATTGTTATTATATACATATATAAATATATGTTTGTGCCGAGAAAAGTTTGTTTGAATATAAGAAAATTTTCTCAAGTGCGACGTCGAACTTCGAAAAATAATGTTGATAAAAAAATATCAAAGATTGAAGTTTTCATAGCAATTTCATAAAATGTGCATGATATCGGTTCAAAATATTTTTTAAATAAAATGACATTTTATTGATTGATGTTCGACATGTAAAATAAATGACACTTGGCAAATGTTATTACTAAAATTCATTAAAAATCTGAAACTGACCTATTTGTGTAGAACTGCCCATATAATGTATGTACAACTTCTCCACCTAAAACATTTGAAAGTTTATTAATTAGGAAAAACACTAATTAATCTAAAGACGTTCAGTTGCGAAGCATTTAATTCTCAATCGGAATGGCGGGCATTACTTTTATCGCCTCAATGATCGGGGGATGATTTTATTGCCGATCCCGTATGCCATGTGGGTAGTCAGGGCGGTTTAATGAGTCGCCCATCCTCTAGCGTTTCCACCCTCTGATTCACCATCCGACGTCGCGTTTCCTGTCGACCCTCCGCACCACCACCCTTTCTACCGCGTACGGTCTCCGCTACCGAACTGCTTTGGTCTGCATCCCTTCTCGAACCACCCACCCCCACCCAAAACCTCATCCTTCGTGCGCCACCCCCACCCTCACAATTACGGCGCGCGTGCCCTGACTAGAGAAACATATACCACAACTACCCAAACCCCGAGGCTCTTACCATCCTCCCTCTCAATCCCTGCCCCCGCTTCTTCGCTCAGCATCCACGACTTCTCATCGTCCCTCTCAACCCCTATTTTGATCTCACCAACCCCGTGCCATGACTTTGGCCCACGTTCTTCGCTGTGCCAGATGCTGTGGAACTAAACTAAACAACGGAGGTTTCACATAACGCATCCTTATCGAACCGCCACCCAACCACCGCAGCTTGTCACGCGCGTGTTTGAAAAACTCTGAGGGGGTTCTGGGGGTGAATTCTTCAAGAAGAGGTAGGCACTTTCTTGGAGGGACTCCCATCATTGATAAATCAGGAGGGAGATTTAAATTCTTGAGGGAAAATTAAGATTTGAAAATGAGGGCTCTCGCGTACAAAAAATGAATGTAGGAATTGAATGGGAATAATATGAGAGGAAAATTCAAGAATTCTCTGGACGGAGTGTGGGCTATAGTTGGATAGCCAGAATGGCTAATGTGTTTGTAAAAAATCGTTTCCCACATATCAGCCACATTATCACTAATTTTGAAAAGACAATAACTCAAGACAGGGATTTAAGGGGTTAGGGTCAGTCAGGATTTTCAAAAAATCGATTTTTTATTGCATTTTCTGAAAGTACAACATTTCAAAAATATTGTGTTAAAATTTTATCGGAATCTGAGCATAACTTACGAAGATATACGACTTTAACCGAAGGTGCCTCGAGCGGTCTGTCGTTTTATCCAGTTTAACTTCGAACACTAAGCTGTGCACACGTCGAGTTGTTTGCTTTGAACACGTTTTTCTCGAAACAACGTTCTTGAAGTCTGTGCGCATGATATCTCCAGAATGGCTCAACCGATCATTACCAAATTCTAACCAGTTATATTAAACATGATTTTGATGTACTTGAACGATCGATATTTTAATTTCTAATTTTTTTTTAACTGAAAAATGAGCGATTTTTTGTAGGAAAATGAAAATTTTGTGTTTACACATCCGCCATTTTCTTGAAAATTGAAGTTTTGACTTAATCCTTCGTTCAAGTACGAAGAAATATCGCTCTTTAACTCATCCCGTTGTATTTTTTGTTTCGGATGATCCAGTCATGAGTTACGATGCGCACCACAAAACACTTTTTTCTTGGACCTCTGGCAGATTGACTATATCTGCTTTTTTATCGATATTTCTACCTAAAAGAATTACTGTAACTTCTTGAAATGTGTATTATTCGAACTGTAGAGCATTTGTCAATAAGTAATAAAACCTGTTTTCAAAAAAGAATCCTTAAAAATCGTTTTTCTTGGCTTTGCGACTGACCCTAACCCCTTCACGAATTTTCCTAAAAGGAGCCTATATGTCAAAGAACTAGTAGTTTTTCGTAATTTTTGTAGTTGGAGACGAGTGACATCAGTTTCGCCAAGCAAAGTGGAATAAGTGTTGGATGAGTGTGTTCCGAGCCACACTTTGACCACTCTTAAATGTGGAGTTGGGAGAGTGTCGTTGAAATTTGGGAGTCATTTACAGACTCTCGCTACACTCATCTCACGCTTCAGTGTAGAGTGGGAAAAGTGTGGTTGGAATCTGGAAGTCATTTTTAGACTCTTGCTACACTTACCACCTTGATCAACAAGTTTTAGGACTCGTCACCGTGTGGCGCTCTCGTTCGGCCGATTTCAATTATTCTTTTTTTGTTGTGTTGGTAGGAGTGTCATTGACGTTCTGTCAGATTTTCAGCTTGATAGGTTGACATTTGTTGTAGTGACGCCGTATTGTGCACATCTATCTTTGTGTGTGGTTTCGATTTTTTACAAAAAAAATGTCATCGACTTTGCATCAACAAGTTTGCATTAAATTTTGTGTTAAAATGGATTTAACGGTGCGCAGACTTTGGAAATGTTAGAGAAGTGTTTCGGCAACGATGTTCTAACGAGATCGAACGTTTTCCGCTGACACGAACGCTTCAGAAGTGGTCGTGAGTCGGTCGAGGATGACGAACACAGTGGCAGGCCGTCGACAGCGGAAATTGATGGAAACATCAACAAAATCGAAGAGTGGATGACCGTAAGCCGCAAATTGACCATTAGAGAGATTGCAGAGGAGTTGAGCATTGCTTACGGATCCGCTCAAGACATTTTGGTTAATGATTTGGGCCTCAGACGTGTCGCTGCAAAGCTGGTGCCGA
>JAUMHM010000031.1:16345967-16384823 GCA_032362435.1 Melikaiella ostensackeni
AGGGAAGCTCGCGGCGGGGGAGACAAGCCGCAGATGTGGCAATTGAGTTTAAAAAACTTGCCGCGCTTTTTCCACTCTTGAGGAAGACTTCCATTTATTCTTGGAGGGAGAGATGCCGTAGATGTGACAATTAGATTTGGGAGGATTTCCGCAAAATGGGATACATGCCGCAGGAAGACATGCCACAAGGGAGACATGCCGCAAGAGAGACTTGTCGCAAGGGAGATATGCCGAAAGGAAGACATGCCGCAAGTGACCTACTTGAGGTCAGTATGAATTGAGAGCCCAGATCAAAAAACCCCCTGTAAAATAAATTCGCTCAGAAAAAGGAGGCCAAATCCTTCCATACAGAATAATTTTTTGAACAGTTACTTGATCCGGCCCCTCAATCTATTTGGGAAGGCACTGGAAAAAAACTAAGGGATTAAATGTATACAAATTGAAAAATAAAACCCGCTGATACTTTTGATTCCTCTTTAGCCCAATTTGTCGATTGGAGTGACATTGAACGTGGATCGTGGACTTACGACAAAGTATCAACTTGAATCCTAAACGAAAAGGTTCGATCACACGGTCGAGCGAGTTTTGGTGGTCGAGTCGATTCGGGCGGTGGGACTAAGTTTGGAGTTGCTTTTAGCGTTAGCACACCAATACTAAGTGTATCCTAGTGGTATGAACGCTTAGGAGGAACCTAAGCATCGTATGCCAATTAAGAGGACGTCTAGGCTAGAGGACTCGACAGCTTGCGGGCTAAGTGGTTGTAATACGTTTAGCTGGAATGTGCTCCAACTTCCCATATGAGGAGCTTGCCTGTTGGCACTGGCTTGGCTTGGCTCGGCTCCTCCACTTGTGTGCATGTATATTTGTATAAGCTAATGCTTCATAGTTTACGTCGAGAATGCTTTAGAGATAATTCTTGTCAATAAAACAAATACTACACAGGTATTGTGTACGTACGAATGCAAAACTTCAAAATAAAATGTTGATAGTATAATTCACTAAATGAGATGTAGAGTTCTTATTTCATATTGGAAATCTCTTTTTATTTGTTTCAGAGACGACTTTTTAAAAAGACGTCATTGTCATGTTAGAAACGTATTTCATGTTTCAAGAATTTCTATTTTAACCCATTCATGCCCACATTTTCTTGGAGTTTTGATGTTTCTAATTAAATTTTGAATTAAATTATTCGATTGAACAATAATTTTGAAACAAAATTGAAGAATGTTTGCCAATAATTATTTCAATAATTTGAAATTAACCACTGAATGCTCGTATACACCAGAAATAAAGCTGGGTCGCTAACGACCCACTGTGCATAAATGAGTTGAAACAGATCCATCCTGCAGTCGCCCTTTTCACAGTTCTCGAACATTCGAAAACTTTTTCATTTCATTTTCAGTTGAAACATCTAACTATAAAATTATTTTCTCATCCAAAAAGAAAATTTTGTGACCGAATTTATTTCCAATTAGGCAAGCAGTCCGTGCTCCAGTGATAGAATCATTTTCCACTCGAATATGTTGTTTTTCAAAGGGAATAAGACGATCCGTATCCTACCGATTTGATGAAAAACAAATTTTGACAAAATTATGAGCACTTAAGCTTTAAGAATTGGAAACTCGGATCATTAAAAAATGGTCAAACTTTTTTTAAAAGTTAAAAAATTTGAAAAAAGCTCAAAATTGACGCGGTTCTTCTGATAATATTCGAAATTAATTTACTCAAAATACCCAGCGTTTTGTTCTCTCTTGATTTTTTCCAGGTTTGTTATAATGTGAAGAGTGGTATACTATGATAGTCCGTCCTGTACCCGCGCCTTGGAGGGAAGAAAGGAGCACATAATTTAACAGTTTTAATAATTTTTGCAACAAACTTCTTCCACTGAAGTACTTATTTTTTATATAATCGATACTCTCTATTTTTTCTAGCTTACTTCATTATTCTTCTACCAAAATGTTGCTCAAACTGTTGAATTACGTTCTTTTTGGTTTTTCATTTACCCATAAAACTGTATTGTTAAGAAAAAAAATCCTCAAGAATCTTATACATATTTTCGCGAAAATTTCGAAAATAGCGCTAGATAGCAAAAAGTGTCCAAGGACATTCCTCCACAAATTTTTTAGAAAAACGATTTTTTCTTGGACTTTTTTGTATCTTATGTCGTTTTAGAAAAAAGCGTTAATCTTTCTCATGCAAAAAAGGCCCTTTTTCCTCCAAAGCGCCAGCACAGAGCAGACTATAATGGAATATACTCTTTATTTAAGGAAAATTCTAGAAAACAATCAAGAGAAAAAAATGGATTGGGGTTTTGAGTGAATTGACTAGGAGTCGCCGCCATTTTGTCAATTTCGGACTTTTTTAAAAAATTTTCAACGGCTTTAGAAAGGAGACGAGAAATTCTTACAGAATCAGAAATATAAAGACGTGTATGGGATAACTTTTGAAAGACCAATCGGATTGGATTACGCTTTCACACACGTTATTGGATACCACAAGGAAAGGTCAAGTTTATCAACCAGCCTTTTTTGACCAACGGTTCTGGTTTTAACCACAGAAAAAAAACTGAAAAAAAGAAAACTCTATTCTGCGGTCAAGCTATGCAAGACACGAAAAAAAATGAATCAACAAAAAATATTTACTAAAGAAAGATCTACAAATTTTTTAATGAACCATTTTTTGATAAGACGCATAGTTTTTGTGTTAATCGTGAAAAATAAAATTAAAAATTGAAAAATTGGATTTCTGGAGAAAAAAACTGCACAAGATACAATAAAATGCTCGAGGACAAAATTGTTCGCCTAAATTACATCCGGAAATTCTCTTCGACTATTTTTCGATAAGAAGTGTACTTTTCGTTTTGATCGTGAAAAATAAGACCAACAATAAAAAATACATTTTTGGAAATAAATGACACCAGGTATAGTAAAATACTTAATAAAACAATTATTCACCTGAAACAGATCTAAAAATTTCCTGTTGACCATTTTTTGATAAGATGCATAATTTTCGTCTTAATCGTAAAAAAATGTTAATAAAAATTTTAAAAAAAGAAGTTTAACACCAAGACTATGCGAGATACGAAAAAATATCAAGAAAAACGAAATTGTCCATATCAAAGAGATCTATATATTTTCATATGACTATTTTCTCATAAGATGCATTTTTTTTTTAATCTTGAAAGATTCGATAGAAAATCATGAATTCTGCTTTCCAGTCAAACTATGCAAAATAAGAGAAAAAATTAACAGACAAAAACTGTTTATCAAAAAAAGATTATAATTTGTTATTAACCGTATTTTAATCAGACGCAAAGTTTTTGCTTTAATCGCGAAAAGTGCCATTAAAATTAACAAATTTAAATTAATGGAAAAAAGACACAAGATACAATAAAATGTTTGGTGGTAACATTTATCGCCTGAAGCAGAAGTCTCGGACCGAGGTACAAAAATTAATATAACATACATTTAATATAATAGAGTTCAAAATAATATAGAAAATTTATTTGGTCGAAAATTCAACTACTTGCTTGAAAATGGAACTACTTTATCAGAAAATCATTTTTTTGGTTGAAGATTTATCATATAAGTTGAAAATTAATTTTTTGGAGTCAAAATTTGTATTTTTTACTTGAAAATTAAACTTTTTGGTTGAAAATGTATGAATTTTGTTTAAAATTCATCTCTTTGGGTGAACGTAGAACAACTTTGTTATTATTATTATTACTATTATTATTACTATGCCACTGAGCGAAATATCTTTTGAGGTGAGCGTCACACTGTCGGTTCTAGCCTCGTTATACTACCGGGATCAAGGACTTTTCATAGTATGGGTAAGTAAGCGATGTGTAGGACAAGGAATAGGTTTTAGATCAATCTAGAAGTCGCCTGTTGTTCATTGAAATGATACACTCGACATACAAAACCGCTCCGACACGGATCGCTGATCCATCTCTTTAGCAATCACCCCAGTGAAGAGCTTCGCAAAGTCATTTTACTAATTGACTAAGAAAATCTCTTCACGCGGGCCCATTAGTATCCATATCTTTCGTTTAAGGCATTACTCTTTTTCATAAACAATTATCATCCATACATTCCTACCTTGAATACATCTTTTGCTTCCGTTAAATCCATACATCGTTCCATGCACGCTCTTGCGTTTCTACGACTCCTTATATCCCTTCGCTTCGGAGTCTCATTCGCACAATCCAACCATTCTTTCTTCGGTCTTTGAACGTTCTTCATTTATTCTCTGAACATGACCAAGCCATCTTAACAAATTTCTTTCACTCTTGTCAAACAATGTTTCTTCTACACCACATTCTTTAAGAACCCAGTCATTACTGACTTTGTCCATTAGCGTTTTACAGCACACATTCCGCAAGAACTGCATGCCAACTGCGTTCACTTTACTTCTATCCTTTTCTTGATACATCCAGGTCTCGCTACCCTACAGCACAGTGGGTAAAAATACATTTTTCTGTTGAAGATTCATCATTTGATTTGAAAATTCATGTTTTTGGTTGAAAATAACTACTCGTATTTCATTTTTGGTTGAAAATTAATCTTTTTTCGTTGAGAATTGAACTATTTGGCTTAAAACTTATGTACTTTTTTGATAATTGGTCTTTTTCGTAGAAAATTAATCTTCTTGGTTGAAAATATATGTATTTTTTTCAAATTCGTTCTTCTTGCTTGAAGATTCAACTCTTTTGTTGTTTTGTTGAAATATACTTGGATAAAAATTCATTTATTTAGTTAAAAATGCGATATTTCTACTTGAAATTTCAGGGATTTAAAGCGCTTCAAGTTAATTCAAGTTTAAAATTTCTTCTTTCCGTCTGTTTGCAAAAAAACAACGCGAATGTCGGTTGCTAAAATCGTGAAGTTGGGCTAGTAGATTTTTAGTTTTCCGAGATTTGATCATTTTGATATTAAATGGAACATTGAATGAAGCTGCAGCACTTTTAATATCTTAGGATTTACTAGACTCCGTCCTATACTTACACCCTGTTTTATAATTCTTTCTACTGGGTTTTCAAATAATTCTATTGATTTCTACTAATTTGTATTGGTATTCTTCTTCTCAATAACTCTGTACATTTTCATCTCGTTTCATTACTGTATATCCCATTACATTCTTCAGAAACCATTCATCCCTTAAATAAATTAAAATCATTAGCTATTACAAAATTAATGAAAGCGTTTTCATAAATTCCTATAAGTTTATTCAATTCAGTCAGAAAATAAAAGAGTTTAATACAAATGTTTGAAAATAAGTTTAAGTATTTATTTTAATATGCTCATACAAATATTTCAAATAAAGTTGACTCATGTGTACATAAGAATATGTTAACAAAGCTACGAATATAATTTCATTTGAACATTAATGATATAAACATGAGGCCAATAAGCATAGCAGAAATCTCTGAGATAAAAAAGCATATCTCAATATATTACTAAATTTTTTTCCCTAAAAGAAAGAATTCTTGAATAATAACTTTATTGCTCTGTTGACATTGTGTTTATGTACAGATGAGCATGTCAGACTGATATAACATTGGAACTTGAATAGAAAATTATTATTTAAACTCCTCACGAATTATAGTAAAAAATCGTAACTTGAAATTGTTTTTCAATTTCACCAATTTTAAGATAGTTCTCAAAACACCTGAGTTTTGAAGATCACATTCTCATATCACAATCGGGTTATAAGTTTGTCATGTACTAAAAACTACGCTTAAATTTTTGATTCTATCAAAAAACTGAGTTTTGGTATTTTTTGAAAAATTTGAAAATCTTAGAACTTTTTAAATATGTAAATCTTGTTAACATCTACTGAAAATTTCGACTGAAACTTCTTAATTTAGTAAAAAAAATAGCGTTTGTTATTTTTTGAAAATGTTGAATATCATACTTGGGCGTTCACATGAAAAGGGCCCTTATGGTCTCTTCTAATTTAGGAAATATTCGTATTTACTTAAGTCAGAGTCAAAAGTATTATATTCGGATTTAAGTAGAGGATAATACTAGGATCTATACTAAATCTGTTGGTATTATACTCATGTCCCGAAAGCAATCGGAAGTGGGTATATTTCATGTTCAAAGAAAAAGTATCACATGTGCACTTATGGCCTTCGCCAAAATTTGAATGCGTTGTTCTCGAAAAGCGGTTTTTCGAAGTTCCAACCCTAAAAATGCCCCAGCGACTCGTTTTCCTATCGAAACTGTTCATCTTAGTCTTAAAGTGCGCTGAATTTATCCGGCTGTATCACATTATACGTAGCGCCAAATCGGCCATGAGGAGCCATCCACAAATCATGTAACACTTTTTTTTCCTAATTTTTTACTCCTCCCGTCCTTCGCTTGAGAAGTCATAACAAAATGGTATGGACATCCCCCCCACCTATGTTACGTAATTTTTTCAAATATTATTTTCAACCATGCCTTATTAGATCCAATTTAGTGACACCTGAATTACCAAATGATTAGAAGTTATTAAAATCACTTTTTAGTTACTTTTTTAAGATAAAGTCACTATAGTCATTTTTTAAAATAAAAAGATCACTTAAGTCACTTTTCTGTCAACAAATTAAAAGAGAAGACTTAAGGGTTAATCGCTATTAAAATCAAGTCTATACCTATTTCTGAATTCTCTTGAATTCTTTTGCATTTCTTTTTATTCACCCTGAATTCTTCGTCATTCTCTTGAAATCCACTGAATTCAATGGATCTTTTTTTTGGATTTTTATTTTTTTTTATGATTCACCGCCTGAAGGCTTATAGAATCCCCTTGAATTCCTATAAACTTTATCAGATTCGTATTAACTGATTCTATTCACTCCCATTTATGTGAATTTAATAGAATTTTCCGGATTTAAAAAATTTAGCCTTATTCAATTGCATTATTTTAAATTCATCTTGAGTTCGTATGTATTTCATCGAATTCTCCTAAATTTACTTCGAATTCACTGCAATAAATGGAATGTTTTGTATTTCTTTCAATTTTTTTGAATTCAATTAGAATTCAGCCTCATTTCTTATTGAATAATCCTCAATTTTTTCAAATTCTTTCGAATCCTTTCGGTTTCTCTTAAATTTTTAATTCTCCCTGAATTCTTTTAAGTTTCATCGCATTCTTCTTACTTCTCTTAAATTCTTCTAAGCTCACTCGGATTTTATAAAATTTTTATTCATTTATTTATTTTTGATTTCATCTAAGTACTTATGAGATCACTCTCAATTCTTTGAAATTTTCTTGAAACGCACTTAATTTAATGTGTCTTTTTTTCGATTTTCAATTTTTTACTCATCCTGAAGATTTATAAATTCTGCTTGAATTTTTGTGAATTTTATTAGATTCGCATTCACTAATTCTATTCACTCCAATGTATGAGTATTTGATGGTTTTTTTTGGTTCAAAAAATTTTGTATTATTCACTTAAATTGTTCTAAATTCATTTTCAATTTGTATGAATTTCCTGAACTTCTTCTAAATTCAATCAAATTTTACTGAAATAAATGGAATATTTTATATTTTATGATTTTTTCCAGTTCGCTTGAATTCATTTGAAACTTTCTTCATTTTTTTTTGTAATTCTCCATAAATTTCCTTAAACTCCCTTCGATTCTACTAACCTAATTTAAATCTTACTGAAATCTATGATGTATTTTGAACTTTTGGAATATTTTCAATTTATTTGAATTTATTTGGAATTCATTCTGAATTATTATTAGGTAATCCTGAATTCTTATAAATTCTTCTGGCTCCTCTTGAATTCTTTTATATTCTCCCTGAATTCTTTTAAATTTATTTGAATTCTACTAAATTCAATGGATTTTTTTTATATTCATCCTGAGGTCCTTCAAATTCGCCTCACATTCTTAGGCATTTCATCAAACTCTTTTGAATTCCTTCAATTTTTCTAAACTGTGTACAAATTTAATGAATTTATTGAATTTTTCGAATATTGTTGAATCATGTTCAATTCACTTGAATATTGTAGAAATTCGCCTTGAATTCTGATGAATTTCATCAAATTCTTCTCATTTCCCTTAAATTCCTCTAAATTCACTTGAATTTGATTTCACTCATTTTTTTCCATTTTTTTTCTCAATTCACTTGAGTTCTGTTGAATTCGCCCTAAATTCTGTTCACTCACACTTCATTCAATTCGAATGAAATTTTTAATTTTTTAAAATTTTGTTCAATTCACTGAACTCCTATGGTGTTCATTAAAGTCTCTTGAATTCCCTTGAATTCTTCTAAATTCACTCCGATTTTACTGAAATAAATGGAATTTTTTTGAATATTTGGATTTTTTCAATTCATGTGAATCCTCTCGAATTCAAGTTGAATTGCTTTAATTCATTTAGAATTCTTATAAATTCATCCTGATTTCAAACAAATTCATCTGGAATTCTTATGAATTTTATTCGAATTCTTTTCAATTCTTTTGAATTCAAAAGAAGATTGCTTTTATTATTAATAAACACTACTCACTTTTAGTCACTTTTTTAGTTATACTATAATTTTGGATACCTGAATTCCTTATATATTTGTTGAAAATATTACGTAATAGTATCCATTTACCCCCCCCCCCATGTAACAGATCGTAACATTTTTCCGGACCCCTACCCGCACAATAACTGTTAGGTATTTATGGATGATCCCTAAGGGCCCTTTTCATGCGGACGCCCACGTGTACCTCTTATGTACATTTATTGTACATTTGTCTCTAATGAGTCGGAAAAGCGGGTAGTCTCGGAGTCTATTTTATATATTCTGTTTTTTCCTGCATTTGGTATTATGGTTTTCAGTGAAATTGATAAAAATTGAAGGCAATGTGGTTTTATGATGGATGTTATTGGAAGACCGTTTGAAAGTATTTAAGAATTTATTTAATTAGTAAAAACTTAGATTGAGTGCATTACAGAGGTATTTATTAATAAGATGCATGATTCATGGGTTTTTTAAAAAAAGATATTTAATATTAACAAGAAAGTATGTAAAAAAATTTTCATGAGAAAGTGAATTTCATTTGATATCAAAGGTTTTTGATTTTAATAAAAGAATGGAGAGATTGACCAAACAGGATTTGATAATAAATTTTATTTTTATTTTAAGGTAATTTTTGATTCTTTTCATTACTAATAACTGTGCTATTCCTGTCATTTACCCCTGATGAGGAAGTCTAAATTGACTTCGAAACATGTTGGTCCTCAGTAGTATGAGAAAAACGGAAAAAGAAAGAGTAGATTTCATTTCGATCCTTAAGAAATTTCCATAGAATTCAAAAATGTCAATAGGATCATTTTTTAGTCTAGACGTTTTCGGACTCACTGATTGAGAAAAAATATATTTTACTTCGGTGTCTGCCTATCGTCGTTATAGTTGCCGTTGTTGATTGAAAAGACGATAACTTTTAAAGAAATTATCCGATCAGATTGCCCATCGACATACTGTTTAAAGGCCTAAAAAGAAAGAACGAGTTCGTTAACCAGACATTTTCGACCAACGTTTCTGGACTGATCCATCAAAAATGCTTTTTAATAAATCAAAAATTCCATTTTCTAGAAAAACTGTACGTGATATAAAAAAAAATTTGAAGGCATAATTGTTCGACTTGTAAAGATCTTCAAATCTCTTTGAAACTGTTTTTTTGCTAAGATGCATAGTTTTTGTTTTAATCGTGAAAAACGTCAGTAGAAATGAAAAATTCAATTTTCTCTTCAAACTATGCAAGATACAAAAAAATGATATCAAGAAGAATTGCTCATCTCAAAAAGATCTACAAATTTTTTCACACCATTTTTCAATAAAACGCATAGTTTTTGTTTTAATCATGAAAAATGACATCAAAAGCAATGAAAAATTTCAATTTTTGAAAAAATATCAAGGGGTGTAAAAAAATGTTCAATGAAAAAATTATGCACCGAAGAAGGTCTACAAATTTTTCATTTACCATTATTTTATAAGACGGGTAGTTTTTGATTTGATCGTGAAAAAATGCTATTAATAATAATAAATTCAAATTTATCGAAAAACGACACAAGAGATAATAAAACGATTAATGGAAAAAATTTCCTTATGAAATCAAAGTCAAATTAATTAAAACGACTTCACTTTTATCGTAAGATGATTAAAAACCAACCTATTCAGATTATTCCAATTTTCAAATTAGAGAAGGTAATAATTCAAACAATCACATATTTCTAAAAATTGCTAATTTCATTAACATTTTGCGAATAATATTTGAACCCAAACAGATATCTTTCGATAAATCGAGTGTCTCTATTTTTAAATTTCCATTAAGATCGAAATGAAATCTACTTTCTTATGGAACCTTTCATGCACCAAAAACAGAACACAAGTAGATTTACAAAATATTCAGAGAAGGCTTCCTCTTCGGCTCATTAAAAACAAATTCATAACAAAACGGGCCACCCCTTCAAATTTTTACTTCTAGAAAATAAATAAACACGTGTTTTTTGTCATTTGGAATGAAAAATTCTAACCTACTTCTTGGCAATTTCTCCATGTTTTTCAAAGTATCTAATGAAAAAATGGTGTAAACCTCGCTACTCTCCGCATTAGCGCAAAGAGTCATTATTTTAAAGTGTCGTCGGAATGATTTCTGGATCTCACGATTATGATGTAAGATAGTAATAACATAGGGTATGTGTGATCACTTCAGAAGAGGCGCTTCATACAATTAGGATAGAACTTCACTTACAGGTAAGTTCGTTTAATCTCTGAATTGTATATGGCGTCTCTTCCTCCTGATCAAAGTTTAGATGCTCAGCGCGTGTTCCGGCACTGAAGAGTAATGTTTGAATGTTTACATTGAGCAAAAACTTTATTAACATATTAAACGATTCCCGAAACTGCTTAAGCATAAGAATCTGTAGAAGTCAACCTTAAATTATGAAATTTTGGGAATGTGTTGGAGTTCACAGTCCAGTCCGCTGTTTTACGAAGGGTACATAAACCTAATCCATTTCTATTCGCCGTAGAAGTCGACGCATGTCACGTTGAGGGTGCTGTAAAGACCTCTGTGTCTACTCCACTGACGTTAAGAGAATCTTTCACCCAGCGGCTAAGGGTTTGCGTCGTGACATCTTTGTAGGGCTTTTTAAAAGATATGAAAAGAGATGTGCTTTCTTCTCTTAACATTTTTGTTTTGTCTAAGTAGCATCTTAGTGCAGAGACAGTACAAACTTTTTCCTCGTTTGAATAATAGGGCAAGACCAGACACGGTTACTTTTTGTTTGGTCCAGATGGTTTGATACAAACTGGTATTCTAATCTCAAATCCCACTGTTGTTGCTCTTATGTTACTTGTTTTAATTTTCGCGAAAGTTTGCATTCCATATTCTGTTATTAATGCTAGAAGCGTTGTAAGTTTGTTCGCTAATTGCTTTCATGATAGTTCCTCATTAAAGGGTAACGACAAGAAATGAGTGAGTACAATTTGGGGGTCCCATGTTGAATCGCATTTGGGTTTCAAGAGACGCAATTTTGAGACGCCTTTAAAAAATCGTAACATTCTGTGATCTGCGGCCAACTTAGATCCAACAAGCAATGAAATCGCTGATCTGTAGCAGTTTATTTAACTACGTGCTGCCTCGTTGTCAAACAATTCGGATAAGAAAACTAATATATCTGGAACTGAAATCAAGAACGGATTCAGGTTCCGCTTCTCGCAAAAATCCCACCATTTTTTAAGACAAGAGTCATACCGCTTGAAGGAAATGTCGCTTAAGGATGAAATTGAGAGTTCCATCGACGCCGATGGTGTTTCCCTCAACTCGAACGCCTTCCGGATAAGATACCGGCGACCAGAGTAACTTTCTCCTAAAGAGTTTCTTCCTTCCTGTTGGGGACAAAAACATTGTCTCTAGCTTTAATGTGAACCACGTTTGAGATTAGGGCGGCCTTAAATAGTGGATATCATGGCTGTGACAGCCAGTTTGGTACCACTATGATGCCCTCAGCTTTATCGGCTCTAATTTTTTGCAAGGTCTTCAATATTACCGAGAATGGTGGGAATCCATAGAAAAAACAATCTGTTCAAGAGATTGTGAACGCATCGATAGCCATTGAATCAGGCTCTTTCTTTCAAGAAACATACATGCAAGATTGAACAGTTTGATTTCGGTATTTGGTTTAAAACGACGTGATTCTTCATCCGCTATTTTATTCATAGCTAATGGAATGTAAGTTGCAAAAATCCAAAGAACCCTTGCCTCGCACCAATTCCAGATAAGTCTTGTGATACTATTGAAATTTTCAAATTGAACTCCTCCCATTCTGTTTATATAAGAGAAGGCTGTAGTGTTGTTGGCGTGAAGCAACACTTAATAATTTTTTCGGTTTTCCTCGAAGCACTTCAAGCTGAAGAAGTCGGCTAACTAATTGGCTTATTTGATTTGACTTTCATTATTCTTACAATATCCGTGAGCTCTCTTTCTACTACAAAACGCTCCCCATTCAAATAGAGAGGCATCTGAGAAGATCTATAATCGAAATTCGAATCTTCTTATTGGATGATTAGAATGAACTCCTATACATTTCCACCAATGTAAATCTTCTAGTACTAATTTCGTTATCCTCAACCTTGAGTTGTAATTATCATTATTTCTCAGCAATGCTAAACATTTTGCCCTTTCGCAGGCTTTTGTGTGACCTGAACCATAATTCACTGCAGGGCAACAAGGCACTAAAGTACCTTCAATTCTAGCGAACTCTCTCATCTTTATGATCTGATTTAAACGAATCCTATTATTTTATTTTATTATTTGATTTCTTTTAGAATTTAGAAGCTGAACTATCATTTTCTTTTAGTTGTAAATAAATCCCAAGTATCTACAAGTTTGAGATAGAGTCATTTGACTTTCTTGGAGATTAATTAAAAATCCCAGTTCCTCTAGTTCAAATACGGTTACTGCTATATTATTTATGTTTTCGGCATAATAGTTCCTAAACAATAACGAATCTTCCAAGTGAACACCAGATAACAAAATAATTCTCGTAGATATGACATGCCGGTTTTAGAATGTTGATGAAGACGTAAGGCGCTGTGCAAAGCCCGAACGGTCAGCATGTAAACTCATACGTTTGGCCCTCAAACGAAAAACGCGAATATTTACGATTCATTTATATACCGGTATCAAATAGTATGCATCCTGAAGATCCAGCGTTGCTATGAAGCAATCACGGTTAATAATTTGAGTTAACATTCTGCCGTCTTCTAGCTTAAATTGCTGCGTTGGAATAAATTTGTTAAGTGCTTTTAGGTTGAGAATTACTCAAAACGAATCGTCTGGTTTTGGTCTTAAAAAACATCAGATGTAAACTGGTGTTTTTCTGTAATGCATTCCACAATAGCACTTTTTTCCAGTAGTTTTTCAAGCAATTGAGAAACTTGAGGTTTTTCTCTGATGCCCAATCTCTTGGACAGGGTACTGAATTTTGAAACGGTAAAGATTCAAAAGGAATTACACAACTCTCGATCCACGACACTATAGTGGGATCGGATGTGATTTCCCTCCAGGTAGACTGAAATCGATAAAGTCTACCAGCTGTATTACTTGCAGGAGCTAGTGACGTTTCCGAGAGGGTTCTGGTTCCTTTTGCTGATGTGGACTGTATTTGTGATAAGGCTTCTGATTCCCATTTTTTTTCACTTACCGATGGTTCTGTTTCTGCCCGTCCGATATCTCCGCATGAGTGCGGGGCGGGGCTTTCTGGTTTCTTGGCTGCTTGTCTACCTGGTTTCGAGTTTTGTCCCCTAATACCTTCGCCGATTTTTCTAATGTCTTTGCTGTCTTCAGAGCTTCGTCTAGTTTCTCACCGAAAAGAAAGTTACGAGTATGCGTTGCCTGTAGTTTATGCTTCAGGGAGACGTTGACATTTGCCAAGACCAAGCTTCTACGGACAACAGATTCGTCATGATGTAGATCTGCGAACAGTTTGCTTTCATCGCTTAGGTACTAAATTAAACCGTAATTCATCTATAAATCTTTATTTTTGGTCAGATAAGAGTGATAGGGCCTTGCCAATGGCTGCCAGAGAAGCCGCTATTTCTTCTTGTTCCATGACTATTCGTCCACCTCTTTTCACAATGGCATCTTTATCCTTAACAGCTACCCTTATTGCTGCATTTAACTTGGGAGGATGAATTAACTGACAATTTGGTGGGGGTGGATGTTTTTCAATCAGTTCCATCTGATTGTCAGATGGTAGGCCTTGTTTGATGATGTCCTCCCAACGAACAACAAAATCCACATGTATAGCAGGGCCTAAGGTCCTCTCCTCGTGAACTCGATTTCTGATCAATTGCAGAACATCCTCATTTAGATGATTCTCTGTAATCGATGTGGATTGTGCTTTAGGATGAGTTTTTTGAGTTCCTTCAGAAGCGTTTAACTCATTTGAGTCTTGATGATCTGAAATATAAAAACGATAGGCTAATGACCAAACTTCATGTCTTTACAGTTGCGACAAGGTTTGCATAGTGTAAAAAGTACTTTTCTCTCAATTCTGTTCTAACAGAACATTAACATTCAGGTTAGAACCTGTGATGTGTTCTTAGATTAGTACCTACAATATATATATATATATACATATATATATATACATATATATATATATATATATATATATATATTGCAATTTTTATAACTCTGACGTGTTAGCAGTCTAGGGGCTAAGAAGCGAACTTCGGCAATGTCGCCTAATGAAAATGGTGTGTCACGGATTTTCTTTTCATGCTCTGACTTGATTGGTTCATTTTTGAAATCAAAAGTTTTTGTTTTTGAAGACTAGAGCCTTTTATGTGCTTGTAGTTTAGAGTCTACTTTACGCTTATAGATACGGGCCTATAGTTCGAAGATGACGAATCTGACAAGCTTTCTGTGTCAGGATCCCTTCGACGCTTCTGACGCTATGATTATTTTGCCCGATCCCGCTTCTTATTCTTCCGATTTGTCTTTCTTGATTTCTCGACCAGTTTCCTCGAGTAATCCTCTCCATCCGCCAGCTGGATGAACTTGATGATCTGAATGAGCTTCTTCTTCTTTTCCCCATGATGAGTGAAAATCGTTACCGATGTGACTTGATCGACACGAAGTGAAACAACGACTCTTTGCGCTAACGGGGGAAAAAACGAGGTTTACACTATTTTTTCATTGGATGCTTTGAAAAGAGTGGTGATATTGGCGAAAAGTAGGCGTACTATACACTTTGATCACGAGGAAGAGGTGCCAAATACTATTTTTTTTCATAAGCTACAATTCCACGAGGTGAAATTGTTAAAATACAATTTAATTTATGATTCTCAGAAGGTGTAACATATAAAGTATTATTATACATATTCTGAAGTACCACCTCCTCGAAACAATACCTTTTTGACAAAAGTGATTCTCCATTTGTTCTTTTCTTCATGAAACTTTTTTTGACCTCCCCTCAAGTCTTATTAAAGAGACAATTGTCTTTTAAAACATGAAAAATTATTTTTATCTAAAAAAAATTACGGGGTGACTTTCTTCCAAAAATTTTTCCTATTGTATAGAGTAAGCTGTTTTAAATAATTAATTTAAGATACCATGAAAATTGAAATTGTAAATATACCTACTTGACACTAGCAATATTATACGCGCGCCACAGCGCGCAAAAACATTGCTTTGTCAATTAATAATATAAAAATATGAAACAAAATTACTATGATTCCAAGCTTAAATTGTATAATTTAATCACATAAAAAAATACTGATAATTTGAGAGGCGTTGAGATTGAAATATTCAATTTAGAACATTTTCAATTTAAAATAATTCAATTTTGAATGCCTAGTTCCTGCATCGTTTCATTTTGTAGACAAATTCATTATACATTTTTTCACAGAATAATTTGGAAGAGGCTTGGAAAATTAGAATGCTATTTCAAAAATATTCAGTTTTTAATGCTTTTTTGAAATTCTTCAAGTGTGTTTGATTCAAATTTGAAGTTATTATGAAGTAAAATAGTTCAATTTCAAATATGCATCAGTATGGAATTATTAATTTTGAATGTTTCATTCCGACATTATTAATTTTGACATTGTGTTTTAAATTTAAAATGTTATTTCAGTTTTGTAGATTCGAAATGGAAGTTTTCAAATTTGAAGATATATCACTGGATAATTTTGCTTGCAAAATTTTTTAAGTTTCATTTTGATTCTGATAAATTTATATCGCTCTCAATATAAAACTTTTAGTTGTGAAAAAATGCAAAGTTTTATTTTTTACGTCTTGAAAGCTGTGAGTTTCAAATTTTAAAGGTATAAATTTGATACTGTATAATTTTCCAACACTGCAAACAAAAAAATTTTCAATTTAAAATAATCCAAATTTGAAAATTGTCCACTTTTTAATTATAAAATTGATCAATTTTAAATCTTAAATGCTTAGTAATGAAATCATTGAAATTGGTATGCCTGAGCATGCAATTGTCTTCAATTTAATAGCTACCAAGTCTTTGAGATTGTACAATTTTAAGAATTCCTCATTTACAGGTTGTTTATTATCAATGGCTTTGAATCGAGATTTATTCAACCATTTAAAGTTTTCGATTTAGAATTGTTTGATATCAAACTTTTTAATTCGTTTCCTCCTAAGACCCTTTTCGTCACCCTCAAATACCTCTCCCTGATCAATGTGTCATATATTTTTATCAACTTTTGAAATAATTTTGTATTGCCCTTATGAAAATATATTATAAGAAATTCACTTTAGGCCTATAATGGATTTCCTGTACTTTTTCGTGATCACGGGAAAATGTTATAGGAATTATTATAGGAAAATTATTACAGAAAAATCAGTACAGAAATACACTCATTTTGCGTCACTTGGCCAGCCTCGGGTCTGGACGGCCAAGTACCGGGCGCTATTAAAATCTAGTTTCAAACAGATTTGGAGGGACGAGTGAGTAAACACTCAGAACCACGTATACATCTAGACTCTGATTCCAGTACACGTACAAAAATATATGCCCGGAAAGTCGCGATGTGAACAACTTCTGATATGGCACTGACTGTCCCATAGCGAAGACCTTGCGTACAGGGTGTCAAAGGACGCTCAGGGGGGAGAATTACAGAAGCATTTAAGAATTAACAGCCGTAAAGCCGACCAAAGATTGAGCGGCTAGGTTACGCGAGGTGAGTGTATTTCTGGACCACTCATGTGAAAGTACATACAAATTGTGATATTTATGAGAATTAATTATATTTTAAATATATGTATATCTTCAACGAAGCTGAAATGAAACAGAAATACTATCAGTATTATTTATACATCATATTATGTATTTTAAAAGACAAAAATATATAACACATTGATAAGTAATGATCTAGGTAGAAAATGGTCAAAAAAAGTAAATAAACTTCAATCAACTCATCTCTCGTTACTGTGCTCTGAGCCCGACACACGTACAAAAGTATATGCGCAGAGAATCGCGATATAAATAAATTTTGATACGGCGCTGACTGTCCGAGCGAAGACCTAGAGTATTGGGCGTCAAGGGACGCTCAGGGGGTGAGGCAGAAGTATTCGAACGTGAACAACCATGAAGCCGGTACAAGAACGGGGGGCATAGTTACGGTAGATGAGTGTATATTGCAAAAATCTCATTTCACTATTTAGGGTCCTCGGGGATGATTTTTGACAATAACTTTGATCAAATTATGAAAATTCGGAAAGGTCGTGATTTTAGGATATAACCATATCGTACTAATGTAAATTTGAAACAATAACATTGTGAACATTGCAGGCTCAAATTTATTATTCAACTGAGCATTGATTTTAATTACTCTTTTAACTATGAAATATAATTATCTGAAATTTTTAAATTCACAATTTTGAAAGATATAAAAAGGAGAATGTCATACAACTTCTATAATATTAAAAATAATTCTGACTTTTTCATATAATAAACTGCGAAGTTCAAAGACTCCACTCGTGCTTGAAATTAAAAAAAATTGTAATTGTAATAGATTTCAGTAATTTAGTTATTTTACTGAAAGTAACATCAGAAGTGAAAAAGATTAGACTTCCTTTTTATGTAATGGAAGAAAGTCATGAGAAGATGAAAAACTTATTAACTGAAAAAGAAAATTGATGAATAATAATAATAATAATAAATAATAAGTAAAACGTAGAATATATTCATAAACACATAAAACACGATACATAAAAACGATGTCACCAAAGTTACAAATATAATTTGATTTAAACATGAAGCCAATAAGCATAGATCGGGTTTATGTACAGATGATTATGATATATTTATATAACATTGAATCTTGAATAGAATTTCTTTTAAACTCCTCACGAACTATGGTCAAAAATCGTGAATAAAAATTTTTCTCCATTTGACCAATTTTAAGCCAGTTTTCAAAACGCCCGCGACTTTAAGGATAACATTCTCATATCGACAGTTGCGATCGAGTTTTTAGTTTTCAGAACAAGAGGACGAAGACAAAATAATGAAGAGTATTAGAAAGATGTTTATTTTACTTTTATTAAGTCTTAACATCAATTTAATATTTTAAGAAACATTTGAAGAAAAAATATTTTTGTCACGTACCAAAAACTGCGCTTCAATTTTTGTTTCTATTAAAAAACTGATTTCTTACTGAGTTCTATTGGGTTCGGAATTTATCTTGCTTGGTTAAAAATTCTACTGTTTGGTTTAAAACTTAATTATTTTGTTGAAAATGCAATTATTTTGTTAAAGTCTTATTTTTGGTCAAGAATTTAACTACTTGGTTGAAACTTGAAATATTTGTTGAAAATTCATCTTTTTGGTAGAAAATCTAACCATTTGGTTAAAAATCCATTTTTTGTTGGAAAATTCAACTAGTTGATTAAAACTTAAACTACTTTATTAAAAATTCATTTTTTTAAAATTCACCTTTTCGGTTAGAAATTAACTTATTTGGCTGTGAGTTAACTTTTCTGTGGAAAATTTATATTTTTGAGTTGAAAATTCAACTGTTTTGTAGAAAATCCGTCTTTTTGGCTCGAAAATTCAACATTTTAGGAGATAATTCTGAATTTTGTCAAAGTGAATGTTTCCAAATGAAACTTTCAACAGCACATTGCTAAATAATATCTTGAGGCATGGGTTAGAGTGTCTTATTAAAACAAATTCGTGTTACTTATCTGCTAAAAGTAAGAATTTGAATGGGTGGCTTGAGTTTAAACAAAATATTTAGTTTTCTCATTGTCACCCTAATGCGAAGGATTTAAATTTTATTTTTGAGAATGGTCTGGAATCCACCCATTGTCAAATTAGCGTTTCTGTAAACAAGGTACAATTCTATTTCATTAAATTGCTTCTTAGTTTACTTCAATTACGATTTGGGTGTGATATATTTGTATTTACAATTCAGCCTAAAAAATACATGAAATTGTGAGAAATGTCAATACCGAAAAATAAAAATTATGCACATAACAATACAAACAGGCATACGCAAAGCCCGCTGTAAAAGTTTTTTACAGCGAAAGTAAAATCTAATCAAAAAGAATAAGCTTAGCTGCTGTTGTTTTTCACTTGTTTTCGTTTTTTTCTTCTACTCTTAGTTGAACGCATAAAATGGATTTTGTCCTTGACTAATCGATTTTAATCGAGCTGTTTTTGATGCAGTTCTTTCGAAGCTCAGATTATCGGATTCTTCAGATTTTTGTGAAAAATTGCTCATTTTTCCCGATAAAGAATACTTTACGATTACATACTCATTTGATAAATCGCAAGATTGAGCGTGGGAAATTTTCTATATTTTGTAGAACTCTATTATAATAAGTTTATGTTACATTAATTTCTGTACCTAATTGTCTTAATTGATTATGTCTATCCCTTAACAAATTAAATTAGCGCTTTTCTCATTTTAATTTTTCAAAAGTTTGAATTCCATTTGTTATAAATTTATTTCTAATAAGCTGGACAAGAAGTCTGTTTTTGATTTGTGAGCCTATTTGGTGTTCTGTTTTTGCTGCATGAAAGGGTTTATGAGAAAGTAAATTTCATATTAATCCTAATTGGCGTTATGTGAAAATTGACTTTCGCGGATTTCAGCAAATCTCGACGTTTTTGGGCTCACTGATCGAGAAAAAATTGATTTTCCTTTGGTGTCTGTCTGTCGTAATTGTTGTCGTATTCGTCTCTGAACACGGTAACTTTCGAAACAATTTTTCAATTTGATTGCCTTTTGACACACTGTTTTAAGGCCTAAAAAGAAAATACGAGTTCGTCACGCAGCCATTTTTGACCAACGGTCCTATTTTTATCCATTGAAAAGGGTGTTCAAAAAATAAAAAATTCCATCCTCCAGAAAATTTATACGAGATACAAAAAAAATGTTGTAGGCAAAATTGTTTATAACAAAAATTGCTACAAATTTACTTGAAACTATTCTTTCAATGAGACGCATATTTTTTGTTTTAATCGTGAAAAATGTTAATCAAAAAATAAATCCATTTTCTGGCAAAACTATACGAGATTCGAAATAAATGCAAAGAAGCTGAATTGTTCACCTTGGAATGACCTACAAGTTTACCTTGGAATATTTTTTGATGAGACGCATGGTTTTTCTTTTAATCGTGATAATGTTTTTAGAAATAAAAAACTCCACTTCCCGCCAAAGCTGTACTCAACTCCGGACATTGGCTCAAGCTCCGAACACCAAATTTTTTTTGCTTCTGCATGAACAAATAGTATAAAAGCACAAGAACTTTTTAAGTTGAAAGTCTGAAATGATGCAAGAAATCAATTTCGTTTACAAAAATAAGTATAAATCTGAGAAAAATGGGTGTCCGAAGCTTGGGCCAGTGTCCGAAGTAAGGTGGTTTTTGTTTTAATCGGGAAAAATGTTATCAAAAATGAAAAATTTCATTTTCTGGTCAAACTACGCAATATTCGAAAGAATCCTTCCAAACAAAATTAATCATCTTGAAAAGATCTACAAATATCCCTGAGTTTATAGTAAAAATATCCTATCAAAAACAAAATTGAAATTTATGGAAAAACAATACAAGATACAGTAAAATGTTTAGCGACCTAATTTTCCATCGAAAACCAAAGTCTCGTTAATTAATTAGGCTTTACATTTATAAAATTTAAATTTTTTTTAAAATAATGAATACGCTAATCTGATTTGTTAAGAAATAAACATAAGTAATTAAATAAATTAACGCACAGATATTAATAGTAAATAAATTAATTATACTGCAGCTTAACATACCATAATATATAAAATTTCGCGTTTTGGACAGACTTTATTCAAGTGTGGAGCGCGATACACATCTTTTAATGTTTTTTTTTTCAAGTTTTTTGTTTTTCATGTAAGGAAGATTTCGAAGAATGGTCCTTAGAGAGTAATTATGCTCATGTTTTTATTGGAATTTACTTGAATTTTAAAAAACTTATTAGTCAATTATGGCACTAAAATTTACTTAGAATCCATCTTGAATTAATTAAAAATTTATCTTTGATTCACATTAAATTTTCTTTGAACTAATTTCGACATAATTTTGGATTTACGTTCATCATTATTCATCAATTGATTTTCAATTCATTTTCAATAGAATCTCAATTCACTTACAGTTGACATGCAATTCAGTTGAATTAATTTACCTAGAATTTACTGATAGTAATTTATTCAGAATCCACCCTTAATTCATTCAAAATTCATGTCAGGTTGACACTTAACTCATACTAAATTGAGTTTGAATTCCGATTACTCTGACAAGAATCAAATTCAATATGAGTTCGGTGAAAGCTCACCTTTACTTCAGTTGATTTAAACTTGAAACCACCATTAGTTCATTGGGAATTCATCTTGAATTGACGTTGAATTCTCTCCAGTTATTTCATCTTTAAATTAAATTGAACTTACTCTGGATTCGATTGATTTTCTTTTGATTTCAGATGAATTATCCTTGAATTCAGTCGAGAACCCTTTGAATGCCCTTCCATACACTTGGAGTTCATTTTCATTCCTTTCGAATCCACCTGGGGGCCCTTTTAGGAGGTTCTGGAGGCCTTCGCGGGAGGCTCTGGCGGCCCTTGTAGGAGGCTGTAGAGATTCACGTAGAAGGTTCTGGAGGCCCTCGTGGAAGGCTCTGGAGGACCTTCTAGGAGACTCTGGGTGCCCTTGCTGGAAGCCCTGGCGGTCCTCATAGGAGGTTCTTGAGGCTCTCGTAGGAGAGTCTGGAGGCCCCTCGCGGGAGGCTCGGGTGGCCCTTGAGTATGCTCTGGAGATCTTCATAGAAGCTACTGGAGGCCCTTGTGGAAGGCTCTGGTGGCCCTCTCGGGAGGCTCTGGAGGCCCTCGCTAAAAGGTCTGGCGGTCCGTGTAGGAGGTTCTTGAGGCTTTCGTAGAAGGTCCTCTCAAAGACCTCTCAGGAGGTTCTGGAGGCCCTCGTAGGAGGCTCCGGATGCCCTCACGGAAGGCTCTGGCGGCCCTTGTTGGAGCCCTGGTGATCCTCGTAGAAGGTTCTTGAGGCCCTCGAAGATGACTCTGGATGCCCTCGCTGGAAACCCTAGCGCTCCTTGTAGGAGGTACTTGAGGCTCTTCTGGAGGTTCTTGAGGCCCTCTACGCAGGTTCTGGAGGCCCTCGTGGGAGGATCTGATGGCACTTGTAAGAAGCTCTTGCGGCCCTCGTAGAAGGTGCTGCAGATCCTCGTAGAAGTTTCTGGAGGCCCTCCTAGGATGCTCTTGAGACCTTCGCGGGAGGCTCTGGTAGCCCTCGTAGGTGGCTCTGGAGGTCCTCGTAGGTGTTAATGTGGGCCCTTATAGAAGGCTCTATAAACCCTTGTCGGAAGCTCTGGAGGCCCTAGCAGGAGACTCTGGAGGCCTTTGTGGGAGGCTCGTGAGGTGCTCGTGTGTGTTAATGGAGGCCTTCATGAGAAGCTCTGTAGCCCTTGCCAGAAGCTCTGGAGGCCCTAGCAAGAGACTCTGTCGACCCTCGTAGGATGGTGTGGAGGGCTTCTCAAAATTCGTGACTTAGTTGAGGTGGTGACGGTGGCGGCGACTACGGCCAGATCCTTTTGTGGTAGAGAGAGACACGGACAATATATTTTGTTTTATTTGCACAAGAATTTTTATTTAGGTATCATATTTTGTTATAAAAAGTCCGTTTTTCATCTCAGAAACATATTTCACATAAAAGTATCTTTTACATCAAAGACACAAGAGTTTAAAAATTTCTTTCGCACCATTATAATCTATTTCACATCAAAGCATCTTTTATATAAAAATCTGTCTTTACACTTAATACTTTGAAATTGGAAACGAAGGTTCTCGAGTAAGGAATCAAAATTGAAGTACCTGCAACTTGAAGACTCTAGGAGTTTAGGAAATAGGAGTTGAGGACTGAGGAGATGATTCTCACGTGTTACATGGATTAGACTCTATTCAATAGTGTAACAGAATGGAGGGAAATGTAAGGAGGAAGAGAGATGGGAAGAGAAGGAAAGGAGTTAAAAGGGTTGGAAATGGGAATAGGATAGACGATAGGATAGAAGGAGGGTAGGTGGCTCTAGGACGAACTATAGGTAGACACACAGATAACTCGGGCCAGACTGGACGGCGCGGCGCTGAACCCGTCGCACTCGTAGTAAACAAAGCTGTAACTCTCCTCACACCAAGGAATCAATGCTTTTGCCTGGAAACAAACTCAGTGCCGACATCCATCTTACTTCTGGTCCCGTGCATGCTGATGCAACGAAAGAGAAAAAAAATCTCGATCGAAAGTGCAGAAAATTCCTGCTGAGCGTAGGCTGAATGAAAAAGAATGTTTATCATGAAATCCGTGAAAAACGTACTCTTATGCTACAGTGATTTATTTCGATTTCCCATTGAATTCGTAATTCAAATAAAACAAACTTTAAAATGTTTAAAAATTTAAATTTTGAGTTGATAATGGAGAATCCACCGTTCTTATTCTCGAACTGAGTAACGACTGACTTGATGAGGCTATGCGAGATATTAATAAATTGGAACGTCCATTTAGAGACGGTCTCGGGTATGGCCTGCAATGGCCGTGAAGCCCCTCCAAGAATTTCTGTATCATAAACTGACAAAGCGATATGAACCATTTCCAGTAGGAATGCATAATATTGATTAACTATATTTTGTATAATTAAAGATTTTTGTTATCATAAAGGGTGGACTCTTTTTAATAATGAAGCCTAATTATTCAAAAGAAAATTTTTCACGTGAATGTAAACATAAATGCGAAATATGTACGTAAGTGTTCAACCTGCGTGCTTCGTGGCTAGGAAGCTGCTCAACTCCGCTGCGTTCACAGAGCCTCCTCCCTCTCTACCCCTTGGACCCCCTCATCAGCGACCGAAATCCTAGGAACAGCTTAAGCGAAGGGACTTCATAAATAAATAAATAAATATATATAGGTTCCAGTATAGTCACAAATTCCTAGATTAATCGGAGATTATATATATATAGGTTCCAGTATAGTCACAAATTCCTAGATTAATCGGAGAACATTTGAGGGTTTTAAAATGTTGAAAATGAGCTATGAGCGGCGGTTAGTGCGAAATTGAAAATTTTGAAAAATTGTTAGAAAAATTCAATTTTCCAACGAAATCACTACGAACTTCATCCCGAAACTCCGTTTAATTTCTTATTTATAATTAATCAGGGACACGCGCGACCAAATTTTTTTCTCAAATCCGAAATTTTAGTCAAGAGAATTTTCAGGAAAACAAATTCCTTTAATTTTTACAATTTTGGTATTAAATAATGTGTATTGTTAGAAATGAAATGGGAATGAAGATTTTTTACTTTTTGTACAATATCATCCACATTTAATTTCGTTTTCTTAAGAGCATTAAAAGCAGCACAATTTTAGAAAAATGTGAGTTGCGACGTGATTTTCTATTCTTAAAGGTTGTAAATTAAACTTTATATTTTATTTTGAATGCTACACATAGTTTTTCACAAATTAAAATAAAATTTTTGAAAACTAAAGATAATGTAACTTTTGAACATTCTATTGCCGCTAGGGTTGGCAGTTGGTTCAAGAATGGTTCAAAAACTGCTGGTGAAACATTTGCGGATGCTTAATTAGTACGGTGATCTCAATAGCCGCCATTACGATATGTGACTCAAATTTTCCCTAGCTTAAAAAAAAATAATATTTTGGGGACGCCTGATGAAAGTTCTCAATTTTTAAATTCTTTTTTAAGGCTTCGCAGCCCCGGGCTGGAACCCTTAAAGTTCCGGTTGGGTGTCCGTCCGACGTAACTTAACAACCATTTCTAAGGGTTGTTATTTTCCGTTACTAGGAAGTTGTATTGATCATTGCTAAATGTTTTTATTGACCGTTGTTAAGGACTTGTATTGATCGTTGCTAGAGGTTGTTATTTATCATCGCTAAAAGTTGTTATTGACCGTTGCTAGGGACTTGTATTGATCGTTGCTAAGAGTTGTTATTGATCGTTGCTAGGGAGTCGTATCGTTCATTGCTAAAGGTTGTTATTGGCCGTTGCTAAGGATTTGTATTGAGCGTTGCTAGCGAGTTGTATCGATCGTTGTTGTTATTGACCGTTGCTAGGGACTTGTATCGATCGTTGCTAAGGACTGTTGTTAAGGACTGTTGTTAAGGACTGACTTGTTGTTATTGACTGTTGCTAGAAAGTTGTATTAATCGTTGCTGAGTTTTGTTATTGATAGATGCTAAGAGATTTTATTGGCCGTTTCTTAGGGTTGATATTGAGCACTGCTAGGGAGTAGTATTGATTGTTGCCGAGGGTCATTATTGACCGTGGATAAGGGTTGTTATTGACCACTGCTAATACTTGTTATTGTTCGTTCCCAGGGGATGTTATAAGCCCGTTCATGAGACCGTTGCTAAGAGTTGTTATTTACCGATGGTAAGGGTTGTTTTTTACTGTTGCTAAGGGCTGTTACTAACCCCTGTTATTGGATATCATTGACCGTTGCGAAGAGTTGTTATTAACCGTTGCTGAGTCTTCATATTGTCCGTTGCTAGAGAATGTTGTGAGCAGTTGCTAAGAGTTGTTATTGACCGATGGTGAGGGTTGCTTTTAACTGTTGCTAAGGTTTGTTATTATTCGTTGTTAGAGGATGTTATTGACAATTCCGAAGAATTTTTATTAACCATTACTAGGTGTTGTTATTGAACGTTGCTGAGGGATGTTATTGACCATTGCTAAGGGTTGTTATTGACTGTTGCTAAGGGTTGTTATTGACCGTTCATAGTGGATTTTATTGAATGTTCTTAGGAGTTGATGTTGACCGTCTTTATTAAAGACTTAATGGGCTACGAAACCCTTTTTTGTAGACACCCGCCGCCTACTTTGACTAATTTCTTAATAATATTTTTTCAAATATGACTGAAATTATTTGAGGAGATTCTAAATGTACACTCAAGCTCGAAATTGTTTAATCTTCAATTTGGGTTATAAAGTCGAGACAAAAAGGCCAATTGATGATTGTAAGATATTTTAGGAAAAAGACATAATGGTACCTAATAAAAAAAAATTGAGGTCATAAATATATTTATTAAAATATATTTAATTGCACGTTTGTGTTTTTCCTTTCAATCTATAAAAATGCCGTGATTTTTATTTAATTACAATTAATAAAACCTCAAATCATATCTTAAGAGATTCTTAAAAATTCTATTTGATACGTTTTTATCCAATATTATTTAAGAAATTGCTTAAATTGCAAAATGAACAATTAAAAATAACTTTACGAATATTTATTGAATGAAATAAATTCCATGAAAGCGAATGGCATAGAAGTGGAAAGAATCGTTTAAGAAACAAACGGAGCTACTTTTAAATAAATAAAATTGAATAAAAATTACGACATTTATGTCTAAAGCGGAAGGGAAAACACAAACATGCAAATAGGTACATTTAAATGACCAATTATGAGCCTAACTATTTTTTTTATTATTTGCGCTTAGGTTTTTTTTATAAATACACTCATCTCCCGTAACTGTGCCACTCTCGGGTCTGGTGGGCACAGTAACGGGGGCTATTCAAATTTAGTTCAAACCCAATTTACAGCGACGAGTGAGTCAACACTCAGGACCGCATTTATAGTCTCTAAACCCGAGACACGTACAAATATATGCCTAGAGAGTCGCGATATAAATAACTTCTAACACGTCTCTGAGTGTCCGAGCGAAGACCATGAGTATGGAGCATCAAGGGTCGTTCAAGGGGAGGAGACAGAAGCATTCAAGCATGAACGGCCGAGAAAGCAGCACAAAAAAGGGGGCCACAGTTACGATAGACGAGTGTATCTTAAAAACTACCAATGGGCCTTTCTCGTTCTATTTTATAAAATAAGTCAAAGATTGAGTAATTTTGAGAATGACTGCACACCTAGAACATCCTTGATGTTGAAAACGTTCGAAATTGAAACTGTAATCAATTGAAAATTTCAGATTTAATTCTCAAAGTTAAATTATATCAAGCACTTAAAAGAGAAATTTTAATATGAAAATTGCAGTTGTCAACTCAATTAATTAGTTGTATTACAGTAGACATAAGTTTAATAATACTTAAAATACAGATAATTGTGTAACTTGTAAATAAATTAAAACGGAAAACTTAAAAAAGAAACTTTTTAGTATCCATAAAATGTTCCATTTATTTTAACAGATACATTTTTTGAAATGAATAAATTTAAATTACACTTTCTGTATTCCAAAGAGATCTTCGTCATTAATTTGCGGAAAAGCAGGCTTTTCATACGTTTTATAAAGAAATTTTAATTCAAGCTAAAACTTGATACAACCACAGAGCAGCATTTACTTCATTATTTCGTATTACATTCATGTGTAGAGGGAAACATGTTCCAATTATGAGTCACGTGAAATTAATAATTGGTTACTCAGAATTTCAGCATTATAACCAAAACAATGTTTACTACTCATATAATTCATTTCTTGACTAACGAGACCTCGTATATTATGAGCACGGTTTTGCTGATTCCATTGGGGAATTCTCTGCTTGTACATTTCGCTTGGTTTCAAGTGAATTTTAATCGTGGCGAAGGAAATAAATTAAATTATTATTGCCTAAAGAGAGCACATCACGTTTTTGCTCGACTTATGCTTCGTAAATTTATTCATTCTTCATGTTTTAGTAATAACTATTATAAACTAATGAATATAAAAGTAAAATCAATTTCAATATCGAGTTACCGAAATTGCAGTTCTGAAACAATCGTAAATGTTAATTTTTTTCACAATAGAGGGTGAGAAGAATTTTGGAATAATTTGCAGAGCTTCTAAAATTTTTTTAGTTCTATGGAATTCACAAAAATGACATCAATTATCTTGAAAAATCAGCATTGTTCCGAATTAGGATTCCATTCCCTATACTAAATCAATTTTTGTTCTAGGGTAATCGAACAAAAACGAAAAGATGATAAATTTTTGGCATCTCTCGTATATTTGAAACCTTTTAACATAGAAACTTTTTCTGGTTAGGTGCCAGGATAGATAGCTCATTTTTCAAACTTTTTCGCACATTGTTCATGTGTCCATTAATGAAGGTGATGCATTGACCAAAAAACGTAAAAAGTACAAGGACGCAGATGCATCCTCTCTTATTTCTCTGGAGACTTTCTCGAAGATCGAAATCTCATGTCCCCTTCTTTTCTACTATATCTTTCTCTTCCTTTTCTCAATCTGTCATTCCGTTTTCACTCATACCTTTTTTCCCCCTTTTCCCTATTCGCGAAACAGGAAAACATAAATATTGCATAGTTCGCTGGTATGATTCGCCATACATACACTAGCGAATTTTTAAAAGTTTCGATGCAAGTGCTTTTCTGGAACAGGGAATAACAGACATAAATATGCTGGTTGTATAAAAACGACTTCAATGTTTTTTAGCGGGAAATACCAACTTCCCGCACGCTAATCTCACAGTAGAGGAATCTGGCACTTCGCGCACACATCACGGAGAAAAATTGATATTGAAACCTCCATAATCAGGGATTAGATAGTACCGCCTAACATACAATATTCGCACGTATCTTGCTGAGAGGTTAAGCATAAATAAAACCATGTATTTGGTTTTACTATCTGAGATATTATACTGAAACATCGAGATATTTAACTCGTTCTTAGAGTGCATGCGCAGTTCGCGAAGTAGGTATATTTCGATGGAGAGGTACTTTGCCGCCCTAGGTAGAATAAGTGCACTTTGACGGCACATGCGCATGCGCTTTCGTTACTTCGCCCCATGCGTACTGTTCTCACACTGTTCTGCGCGGTACTTGTCTCTTTAAACTAACCTCAAACATGAAACGTAATTTCCTGAGAAAATTTGAAAATCATACTCTTATTACATAAAGTATCGTGTGTACCGAGAAGGCAAGTGTTTATACGGTCTCGTGTATTTCCTATTAATTCGGCTACGCCTCGTTCTTGCAAACTCACGATTGACCGTAAAAGGACTACTTAGCCTCCTTGGTGCACAATACACTCTTAATCAATTAAAACTTTCTGGACATTTTCGAAATGTCAAGATTTTTGAGAAAGCTTTCAATATTACAATAAAAAACAATAGAAAGATTTAAACGATATCGGGCGACATAAATTGACTCTAAATATAATTCAGTTGCGTGAAAGTTGTATTTTAGTGAGATCCACATGACTTGACGTCAAGCAACATGAAAATCAAGTTGACTTCTGTCGAACTGAGGTAGATGCACTGGTAGTCGTCACTTTAAGCTGAATCAAAAACTAAAAATGTTTATGATTGTATTTAAGACACGATTCCGATTTCCACTAAGGGCTTTACCGATTGAAGCAGATATAGAGAAACCTAATTTTGATCACTGAACATGATATTTAATTAGATTCAACTTTGATTCACGATTTAAATTCAAATGATGCAAACGCATTAATTATCGCTAGGTACGTAACCTTGCTGCTTCAATAATCGTCACTTTTATGCATTAGTGATCGGTACTAACATTCAGACATTGAAATAAATTATTTAATGTGATTCATTCTTATCGCTATCACCGTTACATCAGTCACTGTTGTAACTACTATTCATAAGAATGAAAGTAACTTGAAAAGGATGAAAGCAACTCATAAATCGCAAGTATCACAGCTTTGTCCATCTTCCTTTATATCGATGAAATCTAAGACAATCAAAGTATCATGAGTGTAATAAAATTAAACATTTTTAGTCTTTGACACCTTATTGCTTTGGTAATCGTCATCAAATATAAGGTAAAATATTTTTACTTTGCAATAATTTTTTGCCTGACGATTACCGAACTACTTGAAGTTTATCATGTATAAAATTCTTTCTCGGAGAAATTATAAATATTTATCGACAGAATAATAAAAAGGTTTGATTACTTCAGTACCAATCAACTTTCAGTGTTCGTCAGTCGTGATAAATACACACTCAATGTGAGAAGAAGTGCTTCAGTTACTGTTTTCATGATTTTAAACAAATTTAAGATAAATATATTTCTGAACTTTTAAATAGATCAAGACTAGAATACTTCACTGACGCAGTGAACATAGTTTCACCTTCTTAATAACTTTCAGTCAGCAATTAAAGTCCTTTTGCCATCGTCGAAATCCTAACCTAATGCATAACAATTTCACTATATTTTGATAAGCGCTTGTACCCGCCGTAAAGAAATTGATTTACTTTAATAGAAATTCAAATATTGAGACGAGAAAACTATGTTGATTGGATGACAGGATAAATAAACTGACCAACAATTACCTCTTTTATACCACGCGGCAACAGCAAATCTTGTTTCATGAAAAACACTGCGCCAACTGCCGACAACTAATGCGGTGACGATTATCAGTGCATCTACCTTATTCTCTTTTTTCATTTTGAAATTTAAATTAATTTAATTGAATTGAAGTAGAAATTACATAACGTTTATTCAATTTGTCACCTAAATTGACTAGAAAATTTCCAGTAGAAGGTTTCTGCAGTTAAAAAAATTGAGTTGAATCAAAGCAATTTTCACTGTAATTAACAACAATTCAATACACTTCAATTAAACTAAATTCACATTAAAATAATTAGAATACAGTCAGTTTTTTATTCTAGTAGAATTCATTTACACTTGGAATGTAATTAAAATCATTTTGCGTTTAGTGAAATCGTCTTGAAATTCCATTGAATTTTGTGGGTTGCTTTAGAACCAATCTATTCAGTTTATTCCATTTTTCAAAAAGGAAGAAGTAATAATCCAAACCAATAACACACTTCTAAAAATTGCTACCTTACTTAAATTTGTATACTATATTTAAATGAAAATAGATATCTTTACGTGAACTGAGTTGATCATAGTATTCATAAGCAACCCTGCAGATTGGAACAAACCTTTGCTTAAAGTCTCTCTTTTAAAATTTCTTAATGATCGAAATGAAATCTACTTTCTTATGAGAAATTTGTTTTTGTACAAAAAAGGACACTACGAAAAGTTCACAAATCAAAAATAGACTTCGAGACTACTCGATTTTCCGGCTCATTAGAGACAAATGTACAACAAATGTACAACACAAAGAAAAGAGAGGGAGAAAAAGGAAGAGTCAACCAAAACCAACCACACACTCTTTCTTTTCAGTTTATTATAGATATTCAATTCAGTTATTTGATTAACCTGAATTTATATAAATCCGACTTAACTTCGCTTTATATCACCAGAATTTGCTCGAATTTTATTTTCGTCTTGAATTTTCCCGAAGTCGGAGCAACTAGTTTATTATAAATGCACTGAGACAAAAGATCTGTGAAACTGACTGATGAATTCTTCCTATTTGTGTTTGTTTTAAACATACTTCCTCCATTGTTTTGCATTTTACATTTTGTATAAAGATCATTTTTGATGGAAATTGCAATGTGTACACTTATTTCACAATATAAAGTGCAAACTTCAGAGCATAATTTCAATTCGAGATCCTTTATCAAACCCAAATCTGAAAGTAAAAGCTTCCTTACCAAAGGAGATGAAAATAGTCGAATGTAAATCACGATACTCGCATCATCAGAAAATGTGAGAAAGGAATACGAAATCTTGCATGGTTCGTCCATCAGATGAATATCCATAACCTTGCTTCCATAGATCATGATGTTTCGAGGGTGCCGTAGATCATACGTCTCGACGAATAGTATACCCATGGGGTCAAACGTACGATTGCACTTCCGATGTAACGAATTTTTCTCCCGCCCCCAACACCTTCTTTCTTATCTCTTTCCACTTATCTTATTATCTCTTTTTCTCTTTGGATTTTCCTATCCATCTTTCTGCCATTTACTCTTTGCCATCTCTCCATCTCTCCATTTATTCTCCTCTTCGTCTACTCGCAGCTTGTTCCCTCCCACCTTTTCACATATCTTTCTGCGAGTCCTCCAGTTTTGTCGCCCCTGATAACGGCTTCTTTTACGCTCCATTGACGCCGCTTCGTGACGAAGAAGCTTTATTTATTTCCCCCTTGTGAAAATTAATCTTTTCAAGTAGTATGGGAAGAAATGTTTTGAGAAAAATTAGAGGACGTTTTATGTTTCTGGGAAAGTAATTTACATTTTTAATTTATCGCGATTGCTTCAATCGGGAGATGAAATAACTAATACATCTTTAAAGCTAAAAATACTGTTTTAATTTAAATTCAACGAAATATTTCCTTTGTGTATACATCAACAGATCTACAAGATTATACTTTTCTTGAAGCAACAAAACTTTTACTGGAGCAATTGAACTTTTCTTTGGAGTTTAGAAGTAAAATAGAATGCTTTTTTTTTTTAAATAAACCGGTACAAAGAAGCACAAAGCTTCAAAGTTTTCTACAGAATTTTCATTCAAAGTAAAGGTTCTGGTTTTTATCTGTGCCACTCTAGGTTTATTGGCTCAAAGTTACCGAAAATTGTCAAAACTCTATACGGGGACGTCCATTAATTACGTAAAGCTTTTTCAGAGGAAAGGGGGTCCGGAAAATCTTACGAATCCTTCCTCTTAGTAATTATTTTTCTTTAAATATGATAAATGAAACCAGTTTTGGATAGTAAAATTACTTTTTGTAGTATTATAAACTTCATATCATCATTTGTCTTATTTCTTTTTTATTATGTTATATTTCATATCACATACGGACAATAAGTATAGAGCCGGAGAGCTTACCATGCATGAAGTCTGGTGTGCACCTTTCATGAAATCTCGTGGAATCCCTAGAAATCGTTGCAGTACTTTAAAATCCCATGAAATCTTCCAAAAATCCTGTGAATCCCTTAACCTTTTTTACATCATGTAAGAATCCCTTGAAATCCTTTGAATTCCATGCATATCGTACCTAGTCTCTCGAAATCTCTTTGAAAGAATTTATTTCCCTGGAAATCTCTTGGAATCCTTTAATAACTATGGAAATCCCTTGAAATTCTTTAAGATTCCGTGAAATCTTCAAAATCCCATGAAAATACCTTATAATCTTTTGAAATTCAGTGGAAGTCTTTCAAAATCTCTGAAAATCGATCATAATCCTTGAAATTCCGTGAAATATTTCGAAGTATTACGAGATGCCTTGAAATTTTTTAAATCTCTTTTATATTTATTTGCAATCTTTACAGTCTGTGGGAAGCCTTCCGAGTCTCTTGAAATCCCTTTAAATAATACAAGATCCATTAAAATCTTTTAAAAATAAATGAAATTCGTTGAATTCCCTTAAAATCCGTTAAAATCCCTTGAAATCCCTTAAAATCATTTGAAGACTTTGCAAATCTTTTGAAATGCAGTGATATCTTTTGAAATCTTATGAAATTCCTTCAAATCTCTTCAAATCTTCGAAATCCAATTAAGATCCTGATATCCTTCAAAATTCGTGAAAATACTTTAGTATCTCTGGAAATCCTTCAAAATCCTTTGATATCCGGTAACTTTTTTTGAAATATTTCAAAATCTCTTAAAATCTCTTGAAATCCCTTGAAATTGCTTAAAATTTTTTGTATGCCGCGGAAATCGTTCTTAATTTCTTAGAATTCCTCAAAATCTCTAAAAATCCATCGAAATCTCTCCGTGTCTCTCAGTCTTTGAAATACCTTAAAATCCTATGAAAATCATTAGAATCCTTCCGAATCACTGGAAATTTTTAAAAATCTTTCGATATCTCTAAAGAGCTTTTGAAATCTCGTTTATATTGTGAATATTTGATATATTGTTGATACATTGAGTAAAAATAAAAATCTTACGTAAGAAGGGGTGAAGGTTACAAATTTTACAATATAGTAGGAGGAGAAGAGTTCTAAAATTTGAAAAATCATCCTCACGTTATTGATGTACGTTCCCATGGAACTAAATACGAATTTTCTTTCATTTTGTCGACAAAAATTTATATCGTTAAATTCTCTTTACCCGATTTAATAAATAAATCCAACTGATCAGAAGACAAAAAAAAAACTAGCTGCGAATTCAATCTCGGGTGTTTCCAACTTGTTTGTATTTATAATTGTATGGTGCTCACTTGATGAGCACTTTACTTTTTCATGACGATTAATTAGCAAATATATTTGCTTCCTCATAGGGGAGGTAAAAGTAAAAATATATAAGTAGGTCAATCAATTCGTCTCGAATCAAGGAGTCCTTTTATTTCACATCAACTTTGAATTATGTTGATAAAAAAAGTTTCACTTTGGAAAAAATAGATTTTTCAAATATCATAAATGATTATAACTTCTTTAATTTCCATAACAAATATATTAATTTTATAGGTCAGTCGATTCATCTCGAATCATGGATTTTTCTAATTTTACATTAACTCTGAATTATATTAATGGAAAAAGTCTTACTGTGAGTAAATATTTTTCAAGTATTATAAACTACCATAACTTCCTTGCTCTCCAATAAAATTCATTAGTATTATAGATAAATCGATACGCCTTGAGCCAAGGAATCTTTTATATTCTTGCATCAACTTCGATTTATATAAATGAAAAAAGTTTTACTGTAAAAAACCCATTTGGAAAATATTATGAAGTGCTAAAAAAATGTAATGGATATTTGTAGGTATCCTGTGGTCAGTTTTGAGATATGGCTGGCGAAAATAAACCATCCAAATTTCATCAATTTATCTGCAACCGTCTTTAATTTATCATGATCACAAGAAAGTGTGACGTCCCCAACACAGGTCCACAAACGAATCCACACACACACGCAAATTGTATTAGACATTTTTTGGTTGAGAAACGTTTAATTAAACGATATTAAAATTTTTCGAAATTCTTACCGTTGCAAAGCTTGCTCTATGAGGAATCAAAATTGGAAAAATCTTTACGTATAACATTTTCATTTCGTTCTAGCATCGACAGGATCATCATCAAACCCAACTCCATATATCGTTCCTTCTCTGTCATACACTAAACTTTTCTCCAGGTTGGATATAAAAATAAAATCAGAATATTTGTTGCTGAAAATAATTCATCTACGGAGAAGCACCATTCTCTGGGTGTATCAGCATTTCTTTGGTTTATCATGAAGATACTGAACCAGATTGGAGGTTGTCCTGTATAAATGTTTTAGTTGGTTCATGATTTTGTCGAGTAGATAAGATCTCGTTAACCAGAGAACATTCAGATGAACGATCGATTGTCTCCTTTCAGGTGGCTTGGATGCTCTTCGATCAGAGCGCTATTCTGACGGTACACAATCACGTTATCACAAGGAACCCGAGGATAGCCGTGTCGCACGATAAGCACAGGACGTGGTACCTACATATCAATGACGTGCAAGAGGACGACAAGGGAAAATACATGTGCCAGATTAACACCGTTACTGCCAAGACGCAGTACGGATATTTACACGTTGTAGGTAAGGAAAAACAAACTGTCATACCTAAGACTACATTCAGGGTCGGCTTTGGTAAAATGGCGCCCCTAGGCTATTTCCCCCCTCTCTTCACGATTCTATTGAAAAACTGAAATTGTGTTGTTTATTTAAAGGAAATGAACACAGAAATTATTGAATTTGTTGCCCCAGAATTCTTCTTCACTGCACTTCTATGTTAACAAATAATGTGAAAAAATCGTCATTTTTAAAACTTTATTTTTCATCTTTCCGCAAATATTCTGAATAAACTCGGAATCAAACAAAATCAGTACAGTGGCATCTTAGATACAAAATTAGTTCATGAAATATATGAGTTAATTTTCACAAATAAATTTCATAGATGACGATTCTACGATTCAAAATTTCTTTTTCAGCAAATCTACTTTGTATTTCACCGTTAGTGGTGCATGATAAGATTCATTGTAGCCCATCAAGATTTTTTAATTTTATTAGAGAAATTATGTCAACCAAGAAAAAAAAGAATTTTCAACAAGAAGGTCAACTTTTAACCAAACAGTTGTATTTTTAACCGAAACAGATGAAATTTCTAGAAATTGTGGAATTTTCAAGCCAAAAAGACGAATTTCCGTAAAAATGTTAATTTTTAACCAAATAGTTAATCTCGATCAAAATAGTCGGTGAATTTTTAACAACAAAGTTGAATCCTCAACCAAAATAGGTTAATTTTCAACCAAAAAGATTCATTTTCAACAAAAAAATGAAATTTCTACAAAATGAGGTGAATTTTCAAATAAATTGATTTTTGATTCAAGAAAGAAAAAAATTCAAACAAATTGTTAAATTTTCAAGACACAAAGACGAATGCTCAACAAAATAGTTGAATCCTCAATCAAAAATGTAATAGTTGATATTTCAACCAAAAAATATTTTTATTTCAAATCGAAAACAGTTGAATATATCCAAAAAGACGAGTTTTTAATAAAATAGTTGTATCCGTAATCAAAACAGATTGTAAATTCAAATATTTTGTTGAAAAGTCGCTTTTTTGGATGGAAAATTAATCTTCGTGGTTGAAAATTCATCGTTTCGGTTGAAAATACAATGACTTGATTAAAACTTCAACTTCTTTGTTACAAATTACTTTTTTTGTTGAACATTTATCGTATAAGCTGAAAATTCATCTCTTTGGTAGAAAATTTTAATATTTTGTTGAAAAGTAATTTTTTTGGGTGGAAAAAGTGCTAGTTTTTTAACCTGTTTTTTGTTTAAAAAGAAGGCGATTTGTTGTCCATTGACGCAACAATAACAATGGCAATTGTCAAAACCGTGGCAATAATATGGCCGTAACAGTAAGTTGGTAGCAATATTTGGTCAAGAAGGTTAGGAGTGGTGGAATTAGATACAACGCAATAGTTGTGATTTCACCTTCACTTCAGGGTTCGTTCAGTAGTTCGCACTTTATTTACTTTTTTCACCGTGCGTCACTTTTTTCGCTGCGTTCGTCTAATTTTTTCACTGTGTCCGTCTACTTTTTTCACTGTTGCCCGGAAATGTCGACACTGCGCATGCGCCACGTCATCGACAACAAATCGGTCACTTTTTACACAGAAAATAGGTGGAAAAACAGGCACTTTTTCGCTAATTACAGAAAAACTTCTTTACCCAAGATAAATTTTATTATCGCGAAAATGAATTTTTTTCCTGTCCGTATTTACTTTCGCGTAATTTCGTAAACTTTTCTATGGACAGAAATTAAAAAGGCATTTACGTCCAAAGCGTTCAAAGGAGAGTTTAGCTGGATTTCATTTCTATTGAGTTGGATTTTATTCCTGTTGAGTGAATGAAGTATTCGCCTGACTAGTTCAGAGAACAAGAATCGTAAAAAAAAGTACCGACGCAATCTATTTTCAAAGTGGAACTGCGTGGCATTCTACCTTTGACTTTTAAAGTTTAAAGGAGCTTTGCGTCCAGTAAAGTATTTCACCGATAAGATTTTATCTTGAGAAGCTCTTCATGAATTCAGAGACCGGAGCGATTATCGCGAGAATAAATTTCCGGAAAAGGGAAGGATTTGTGGAAATTCGTTTCAAAAGATCGGCTCTTCTATTGAAACTTTTCGACAACAATAGTACAGTTTTAACTACTAAAAAGTTCTAACAAACCTAAAATCAAAAGTTAAACTTTTTCTGTTACAAAATTTTTAATTCTTAAATTATGAATATTTCAAATTTTTTGTGCAGTAAAAAAGAACACCCAAATAGTTCACAATGTAAAAATAGACATTACATATTACCTTGTTAACATAAAATAGCTTTCTTGGAAAAAGCCACGAATCTTGCATTCGATCAATAATTCTCTCTGTATTGCATCCAATCTAAGTTATTACTAATTGACTGAAAATTCTATAATACTTTTCAACAATCTTCCATTAAAATGACATTGCCCTCAATTTTATTTGATTTTTTCATTAAATTTTTTTTTATTTCAATTTCACTAAACCAAATAACTAAAAACAGTATAAATAAAAAAGATTTAAAAAATTGTTTTTCACAAATAATAATACTCCAACTTTTTGTAAAAAAAATCACAACAACATCAGTGGAGCAAATATTTCATTTTCAAAGTAAAAGAGTTCACGAAAACGAAGCGTCGCAATCATCAGCCGTAAACTGACACTGAATGTGAAATTATCTCAAATTTAAAAAATTCATTATAAAACTTTTGTGTGCGAGAATAGTCTGTCGCTTCATAGCGATCCAACCCAAACCGTCGTAAAAAGCGTGTGCTTGAAGAATATCAACAGATTTCAGGAAACTATTCAGAAAGTTTTAGTCCCAAATATCAAGATTTAGAAATTTATCAAGGAATAGAATATTAAAATAGCAAAAAGTAAATAAAGTATTTTTGATCGGCGGCGGCGTGACGTTATAGTTTAGTACTTTTTTGACATACAGATAGGAAAATATCAAAATCAGGAGGAACAAAAGAT
>JAUMHM010000031.1:16401132-16423601 GCA_032362435.1 Melikaiella ostensackeni
AATAATATAATAATATATATTATATATATATATATATATATATTAATAAATATAAGACCAATAACCACCGTATGGTGTATAACTATCCGCCCCCCCCCCTGTATCTGTAGCGACGAGTCCCTCTCACTTTCTCATATGGTATCCTCCCCACCCAGGTTAACTTCTTACCGCTACCAACAATTATCACACGAGAAGCGAGGAGCTTATCAAGTGTTCTAACTGTCGTATTATACTGCATCTGGGCATAAAACAATATTCGTAATTCATAATTTTATTTATATGACCAACCCATATAACATTGAGTGAGATTTCTGTCAGAAGATCATTCAAAAATATAATAAATTTTCTAAGCATGCGCCACATGCGCGGATGCGAATATCCGAATAATGAACGTCATCACAATGGCAACCTATCCAAATGTTGTATTTTAAACCGGCATTTTCAACCGATTTTAAATAATTGATAAGTACTTAAAGTTGAAAAATAATCGTTTTTATAAAATGTTCAGAGCATAACCTCTTAAATAAAAAATATAAAAAATGCATGCGAATCCTCTATTATTGGCACAAGAAATCAGGGAAAATCTAATACATATTGTGGCAAAAGAGAGTGCTTATATTAATTTTCATCTTAAGTTATTTATCAAGTGCGGAGAAGAACCGTAATCCATAAGAAATTCTAATGAAAAAAAATATTATGTACCTTAAGATTTCAAATTAATTAAATACAAAAATCGACTTTTCCAAAAAAAACTGAATTGATCTTTCCAATTTTGATCTTAAAATATTCGTGGTAGGTCAAAGAACCATAATTTATGAAAAAATCTAATAAAAAAAAAATTGCCAACATTTATCATATCTCTTCAGGCAGATGTCTGCATTTATATTAATTAAATACTAAAATCTACTTTTTTCAAAAGGACCTCAAAGATAACTTTCATTTACATTTTGAAATACTTGCAGGATGGTAGACAAACAAGAAACAAAAGAAAAAATTTTATTAGCATTTAACTTTTATTTAGACCGCGCCAAACGCGTGGTCGAATTCGAATTTGAAGGCTTGGAATTAAGATTTATTGGAAACTAACAACTTCCGCATTTGGTTTCGCTTGAAATTGAAAGCTTTCGTTCTTCTTGCTACTAAATCCAAACTCTCATTACTTTACATTTATTATTTAAAACATTCCTATCCCTCGTTGATTGTAGAACTGGAATCTTTCATTTGTTATTAACTCAAAATATTTTTTCATAATTTGTCTTTAATTAGGATGAAGGTCTCGAACTTTGTTACATATTTGTGTGTGTGTGTGTGTGTGTGTGTGTGTGGGTCTCTCTCTCTGTGTGTGTGTGTGTGTGTTCGAAATAAGAATTTTTTGCATTTTCTTGTTCTCGAATGTGAAACATTTCAACAGAAACATAAATAAGACCTGTTATATGTTAATAATTTTCATGCATGTAAATTATTTCTCCATAAAGGCTTTTTTAAGCATCACTGGCTATGAAAATGCGATACGCATATTAATTCAACATGCAACAATACGTTGAGAGAGACTGGCATCCGGGTGCTTCACGAAAGTTGTCCACATATGCACCCGGCATAATAATTTCTGGAACAACGCAGCAGTTAGCAATTTGCATTTTATGATGGTCCATGGAGAGAACGTCTAGAAACAGGAAAAAGCAAGTTCACTGCGAGGAAACCATATTTCACGAAAGAAAACATTTTACTATTCATGAAAGATTTTATCAACTGCTAGAACTATATAACTTAATGAAATAACGTAGTACGAAATATTCTTAATTATAAAATTAAATTGTCATATGAAAACAACATTCGGGTAAGTGATAAAAATATAGTATCCTGATTGAAGTCAATTTGTTATCTTACATCAATCAGTAATGAGTGTATGCTCAAAGGAGACTTGGATATATCGTGCCAGAATCGTGTAATGATTGCAAAATTTCAGAAATCAATGCAGAAGACATGGGAAGGAATGTAAAACTGCACTAATCATTTAACATTTGATCTCTGTTGTATAAAATCCTAATTTTTAATACTTTAAAATGAAACTAAAGTCTCTCATCTACAGTTTGTTTTCTCAAAAGAGAACAGAAAGCATAAATTACTCAATTTTCTAGCTGCAATAATGGGAAGCTGAATATCGTGTCTCAGTTGTTGGAAGGACGATGTCTTAATCGAAGCACAGTTTATAGTGTTTTATTGAGAGCTCGGCTGAGTCAAAATAGTCAAAATAGGCACCTCTTAAAATCAAAATTAGAAATAAAAAGTAGGGAATTTTTCTTTCGAGGTTTGGAACCAAATGGGGGGATTGTTGCCCTCTACAAAAAAAAGTCTTTTTGGACCACCTCAGTGTTTTCTTATCATGAAAGAGGAAATAAAAAACTATTGATTGGTGCAAGAAACTAAAAATCGACTTTTTAAAGGATAGGTCCCTTTCTTTGCAGACGGTCACATATATACGTAAATTGAAGTACATAAAATGAGAAGCCGATATATCGACCCGTCAACCCCCGCCGCTCTGTGTAATTGTGAATTCTTTTTGACCAATAATTCTTTACTGTTGCGAGTATAGGACCGATTTCTCTTCTAGACTGGACTCTATACAGTGCGCTAGAGAAGTCGAGCCGACGACGAACTGTAATGTCTTTAGTTGCCTAAAAAATTTAATACCGCGATTAAGCTCGAATCAATAAAGTAATTTCAATCTCAAATTTTATTTACTAAGCCAGTTCAATAATGAATACCTCGAATACCAGGAATAAAAACCCAAAGTTTCACTTCCCTTTTTCTCTGTGATAGACTGTGAAGCGAAAAACTATGAAGTCATAAAAACACCATAGCTTCCATGAAAGTATGTATGGATTCGATAGATAGTAGATAGAGACAGTGGGAATCTCGTTAATCCATTCATGCGCGTTACTAATTAGATGACGAGGCATTCGGCTACCTTAAGAGAGTCATAGTTACTCACATAAGAAATGTGTCGCAAAGAGTATGAGCGGGGTTATAGGCATATGAAACGAAAGATTTTTGATACTCATGGGTCATCGTGGAGAGTTTTGCCCAGTTGATGTGATTGGGGTAAAGAGTATAGATCTTCCTATTGGCTTATTAGTCAGTTTGTATGGTTTATGCGTGAACCGCGACGTACGATGGCTTTGTAAAGTTCTCCATCTGGGGTGATTGCTAGAGTGATTGGTCAACGTCCGGTGTCGGCGCGGTGTTGTGGGACGAGTATGTTGTTTGAATAAGCAACACGCGACTTCTACATTGATCCATAATCTATTCCTCCTCCTACACATACCTTGCTTACTCTTACCATATAAATTCCTTGATCCCCGGTAGTATAATGAGACTAGAACCGAACTTGTTACGCTTACTTCAAAAAGGATTTGGCTTAATGGATTTAGGCCATCCAGAAACTTCCAGATTAGAAGATCTAGACAAAGTCAGTTCCGACATTAGACTGCTATGAAATTCAGAAAATGACTTATATATACTGAATATTGAACAAATTTTGATTTGATAAGAAAGGAGAAAAGTTTAAATCAGTACCTGGTATCAACGGAAGTAAGTTTACCAAGGCTTTATTAAGAATGCGAAAAACTGGATGAACTGTCATCTGCAAAGCCTTGCGGCGAATAATGTTTCTGAGATAAGTTCAAACGAGAGCTGTCAGTTCCATACTCAGCGATTCTTATGAAGCCATATAAATTTTTATATTCCAATTCGTAAAATCGAAGGTTGCCTTTGAACCCACGATTATAACGGTTCGACAAGCTAAAGTGAGTCCTCTCCAAGACGACGCTATGATGGAATTTAAAGTGAATTTTATACACCACTACGTCAACGTGTCGTAATTCTAACAATAGAACTGTATGCAATACTCTATAGTTATCAATTAGAAACTGAATTTTTCTTCAAGGGTAGACAGTATAAAAAAGAAGAAGATATAGAGAAAGGTATAGAAGAATTTGAGTTTTTATTTTCTGAAGTTCTGAAATAATATGTGGATTTTCGGGTTAAACTTTCTGGTAAATATTTGTGAAGCAGAGAATGCTTTATTCCGTGGAGTACACATTTATGTCCTTCAGAAATAAGAGGCTATATTTTCGAATCGTTTCTTTATGCAAATCATTCATCGCTCGCCATTGCTAAAGCTCGTAAACATTGGTCACGATTCGCTTCAATAGTTATTCCTATTTCCTTCGTGTGCGGAAACGCATAGTCTATGTTCGTAGTTTTCTTACGAAAGCTTCTACAAGTTACTGCTCCAAAACTTCACTCCTCTTTCCTTACTTGACCTGCAGAGAAACTGGTGAAAACAGTCCTTGGATTTATTGATTGGTATTTTACAGTAAACCAATGAAAATTTCGGCCTAAAAAAAATAACCAATAGAATTCATAGTTTAAAATAACCTTGCAAAATTGAGAAAAAAATTAAAATTTTCAACTAAATTGGAATTTCAAACATACTCAATTCTCATTTCCTTAGAATCACTGTCGAGTACTTCTCGCTTCCCCAAGTAGTTATTAAATGAATCTTCTCTTTACATCATTATGTATTTTTAAACACTAATAATTTTCCGTGTTTTTTGAGAGTACGAAAATTTTGTTGTTGTAAATTAAAATATTTCACGTGGTTCAGAAACAGAGTTTATTATCATATATAATTAGTTGATATATGCTATACATACGAGTACATACTTAATGAGGGATAATAATTAGAAAACAAATTGTATTTTTGATATGTTTCGACAATAAAAAAAGGTTTACTGAAATAAATATTCCAGAAAATCATATGAATTTCAGTGAGAGGAATAATATTCCTTTTATCATACCAAAAGATGCATCTCGATTAGCACAAACTTTCATTACTGTACTTCTATTATTACATGTGACCGTCCGCATGAATACGGTCCCTATGGCCGGTTCTTGTTTAGGAGATATTCGCGTTTTTCTAAGTTAAGGTCAAAATTATTATTTTCGGGTTTGAGTGGGGAATGATACTAAGATCTGAACTGAACTTTTTGGCACTATATCGTGTCCCAAAAGAAGCCATATATACCATAAGGGCCCATTTCATGCGGACGCTGACATATGTATAATAAAATACTTAAAATTTCTTGTTGTGCATTTTCAAAGATTTCAAAAATATAAAAATTTGTTACTTTTGGCTTGAGATCCGACTTTGGAATGTGCAAATGGAAGGATGTGAGAAAAATCTATTTTTAAAATTGGTGATTATTACAATGCTTCTTCTTCTAGAAATCAATAAGAACTCTGTATCACAAATTTCCTAGATTGGAAACAAATTTTTTACTTATCTTGTTTTTAAAATATGTTGAATGTAAACGATGTAAAAATACAGCCTGAATATGTAACAGTTATAAAAACCCTTTTGAGCCTGGATTATAAAAAGAGGGTAAACAGAAAAGTCATTAAAATTGTAGGACATTTAAAAAAAAACATTCAAATTTCACTCATAATTAGTTACCACGTAAATTCAACGGATAACTTTTACCTTATATAATTAGTGAGATTTGTAAAAGGTCAATATAAAGAATGAGTCAATATTTAGAGAGAATTGATTTTCCTGACCTTATAAGATTTTACTGCCTGCGAGTAAAATTACAATCATTGAAAATTAACTGGAATACAGTGAACATTCACTGAAATTTCAGTCATTTTTCACTGATTTTCCAGTAAAAACCTAGAATTTTCCATGTTTTTGAATAAGTCTTGGAATAAATGGCACTTTTTAAAGATTTCAATTCTTAAAAATATACTGGCTTTTCTAGTGAGAAATTAATGCATAACGACTGGAATTTCAGTGAATTTCAACTGACTTTAACAAAATCTTTATCCATCACTTGTAAATCTAAACCTCGTAAGCGATATCACTGGTTTTCATAAACACCTGAGCATCATACTCATTTAAAAGGAATTATACCATATTAATTAACTTAGTTTGGAATTTGGTTAACGAAAGAGCTCCATATAGTACATAATGAATTAAAGCTCTTTTGAACGCTCGATTTTTTTATAACTACGTTCAAAACTTCCGAATTCACCACCACGAAAAAATTAAATTATATTAATTTAATTTTAAACATGCATGAAGTTGCCACTTTAATATGCCTATAGAGCCAGAAGAAGGTTGACGCTTACTACCCACGAGAGTCAAAGAAATCTTCGCACATGCTCATATCGCAAATTCTATTAATTATCACAGGCCTACAAAAATGAGACTTTTGTTTTCCCACTGAGATCTGAAGGTAAATCTGGCAGCAGAATTTGTCTAGCATGTCAGGATTTTGGGATATTGTAACCTGAAAGTGCAAAAAAGGTCGTTTTTCGGCATTTTTAGATAAAAATAACTTCAAAACGCAAAGATATTCGTTAATTTGGCTAACAGATTCGAATTCCTCATGAAAAAATCTACGGAACCGCACATACATGATTTCTGATATGGTCAAATATTTACAAGTCTAGGTTCTTTTATATCGACAAATTTCATTTTCTGAGGCACCTAAGCAGCAAACGTTTCATCAGACCGATTTTCTCAGAACTCTCTAGCACAGGGTTTTTGAGGTCACTGATTACGAATTTGGAGTCAGAATTAAAATTTTCAAAGTGGCGGATCAAATATGGCGGGCCAAAAATAAAAAATTTGTTATAATTTTACTAACAATCACTATGAAGCAGTTTTTGGATCGCTGATTACGACTTTCAAGTAGAAATTCGGAAATTATAAATGGCAGATTCAATATGGCAGATAGAATTTCGAGATAGAGCATGATGCAGCAAAATAAGATAAAGCAGACAACGAGACAGCTAACTAAGGCCAGATTTACTGTAACTAACTTCACACTTCAAAAACAAATACCAATCACACCTGACTAGCTTCATGCGACGTTCTTCTTCTGTTCCACAAATGACAATCTACAAACTCATCGAAGCTCATCATTCATTGCCAGTATCTTCCTCATATGTCACAATGTCCAACAGAGAATGTATAAACCATCCGGATGAATTCTGTTACGCTTGTAGTCAGTATGTCTTCGAGAAACAAAGCTGTGTTATTACTGATGCCATTAGAGAGTTGCACTTACAATATTTCAATCGTGAAATCCAGTATCAAGATAAAAACTCGGTTCCGCATAAAGTGTGCACCAATTATTACACAGTTCTGAGACATGGGAGTAGAGGTAAGCTAGAACACCTGCCTTTCAGTGTACTAATGATTTGGCGAGAAGCTATTAGTCATGAAGAATTCTACTTTTGTTCATGTTACTTGCGGTTCTTTAATGGTAAAAATAAACATCTTATAAAATATCCCGATGTAACGTCTGCTACGAAACCTATTCCCGTAGCCTCAGCGAATCTTCTTCCATCTTCTCCAGTGATGATAGATAAATGTGAAGAAGAATCCACATTCGAAGAAGCAGCTGATGATGGGGAATTCATTGGGTTTGACTGTGATACTACTCCACAATTGTTCGACCAAACTGCACTAAATGATTTAATCAGAGATTTAGATTAATTGAAAGAAAAGGCCGAACTATTAGGCTCTCCGTTACAAGAGAGAAAACTACTCGAAAAAGGAACAACGATCTATTGCAATAGAATTTGTGAGAAACAATTTTCAAATTTTTTTTCTGCGCAAGCTTCAGTGGTATTCTGCAATGACGTATTCGGCTTATTATAAGAATTGAGCATAGTGTACTATCCTAAAGATTGGAGATTTTTCATAGATGCTTCTAGAAGAAGTTTGAAGGGTGTGCTTTTACACAATGGAAATAAATATGCCTCAACTCCCATGTTTCACTCAGTACACCTACGCGTGTCTTCAACCAAGATGAATCTCATTTTTAAACTAGTGTAGTATGAAAATCATAGGTGGGAACTTTGTGGTGACCTAAAAGCAACTGGCATAATTCTTGGGCAGCAAGATAGTTACACAAAATTTCCTTGTTTCTTGATTTTGAAAATCTGAATTCTGACTCCAAATTCGTGATCGGCGACCCGAAAAACCCTTTGATAGGGAGTCCTTAGGAAATAGTCTGATGAAACGTTTGGTGCTAAGGTACCTCAGAAAATAGAATTTGTTGATATAAAAAGTCCTTCAGTTGTAAATATTTGACCCTATCAAAAATCATGTATGTGCATTTTCGTAGATTTTTTCATGAGGAGAGACCGGGTCGAAAGAATTTACGTCCCGCTGAGCAGTCAGCTGTTTCACAAGTGTCAGCGCCGTCAGACGGGATGAATGGTTAACTTGTGCTGTACGGTCGGTAATGCACATTGAGGCGCATGCGCGAAGATTGCTTTGACGTCCGCGGGTTGCAAATGTCAACGTTTTTCTCTCTTTACAGACATAGAAGTGACATTTTTATACATATGTAAAATAAAATACCGCGTGAAACACGGAAGGTATTGGTCTTTATCACCTTCACCTCAAACAAACCAAATCAAATTTCACATTCGTCAGCAAAATCAACTTGCCTCCCTTGTCACACAATATACTATAATTGACCCACCTTAGAAATTTTCTGACTGCAATACAAATATGAAATAAGGTTTTGAGTTTGAAAATCAGATTGAGCAAACGTACCCATATGTTTACTTCTTTCCCTTCTGAATCTTTAGTTTAGTAAGTAAAACATATACGACAGAGTTTAGGGCAAGTTAACGCGACACAACGAAACACAACAGGCGGCGTTCTGCCTGAATAATGCATCAACAGTCCGTGGCTGCAGTATAACAGGAGCGCCGTTCAATCTGCGCTTGCTGAACAATTCGGTAACACCCACGCATTAGCATTAATGTAGGATATCGGCGAACACCTGCGGTAATTCATAGGATTGCCCGGTCGTGTGGGAGCGCCTCTGATACCCTTGCATTCGTACATACAGGTATGTATATTTATGCGACTCTAACTACGCCTCTTGTCGAGATAAAAACTAGGTTCGCTGACGATATGCCAAACAGATCTATGTATTGTGATTACTGGCCTATAGCGTCGAGCGTCATGAAACTGTTTCATCTCATGCCGAAGTTCCTGGAGCCAGAGATCGCCAATTTTTTTCTGATACCTTCTTTATTTTTGATAAGATCCTGCGTAACAATAATTTGGGGAATTTTCAAATACATTTAAGTTTTGGTTTCTGATTAAGCTTAAGAAAAATAAAGTTCAACGAATAATGCGATGATACACTTGTTCAACTAAGTTATATCGACTGATTGCACCTTCAAGTGTTGGTGGGATGTTCAGCAACCATAATTAATTCTCAAAAATAAGTAAAAGTAGGCCCACTTTTCCTTCCCTCCTCGCATTGCCCCCCACCCTCACCACCCCTTATTATCCCGTCCCATCCCACCACCCCTTCCACGATCATCTCCCCTTCTCCTCATTCACCCTCATCAATCCTCCCATCACCTCCTTCGCTCACTTCCTCCCCTCGTTCTCCCTTTCCATCCCTCACTACCCTTTTTGGGATTTCGTAGCCCCGGGCAAGAAGCCTTACGGCTTCGGTCGGGGGAGTGAGGGTAAGTGAGGGAAAGTAAGGGGAGATTAGGGCAAATGAGGAGAGTGGGATTAGGAGAATGTGGGGAAGACAAGGGGAGTGAGGAGAAATGAGGGAGAGTAGGGCGAAATGAGGGAAAGTAAGGGGAAATGAGAGAATCGAGGGGAAGTGAGGGAAGGAGAAATGCGGAGAGAGAGAAATGAGGAAAAGTGCTGGAAGGAAAGATGAGGGGTACTTTTTAACAACTTTGTCAACGACTTAATAGACTACGAAACCCTTTTTTGTAGGGGCTTGTCGCCTACTTTTACTGATTTTTTTTTTACGACGGACGGACACCCGACCGAAACCATAAGGGTTTTTGCCCGGGACTATGAAGCCCTAAAAATCCAGTGAAAAATAAATCTTAAGCAACATCTACAATGTTCATTCGGACCAATTTTATCGTTTCGTATTAATTAAACACAAAAATTAACATTGTTCAAAAGGGACCACATGGATCATTTTCATTTTCATACTAAAATGTTTTCGGGATCCCAGACAATCATCATACATGACAAATTCTGTGACAAAAAATTATAAGCCACTTCACCATGTCCTCTTAAGCAATTTTTTTCATTTCAAATACGTAACTCGAGTTTTCTTGAAAAGGGCGTGAACAAGTTTCATTTTTCATTTTAAAATATTCATGGAATGGTAGGCGACCATAGTCACTGCAGAAAATCCAATATGTCTACCAAAATATTAAGCAAAATTCACCATACCTTCTTACAATTAGCCAAATTGTTTCATTTCTTATTAATTAAACACAAAACACAATTTTTGACATGATAGGGCATGAACAGTTTTTTCAGTTCTCATATTTTTATACGTAGGTTGTTAGAAAATCCATAATCACTAAAGAATCCTGTCAGAAAAAAAACGTTAAGCTACATGTGCCATGTTATTTCAGGGATTTTTTTCATTTCGTCGTAATTAAGCATTTCCGTCTTTTTTGAAAGTTAAAATACTTCTAGGAACATTGATTAATCATTCAGAGATGTAAAATTTAGATCTATTTGAAAATCGCTGATTCTCATCTCATTAAAATATGAACAAATAATTATTTTATAAAAATTGTATGCAAGAATTATTTATCAGCTGAAAATACGCCATTGTGTGGAGAGTGTAATCAATACTTTGGAAGAATAATAATTATTCTCTGTAGAACAATATCAGATTTCGTACATTATTATATTTGCCTCTGGCACTGAATTGAGATATGAAGCTTCCTGAAATGTGTTGCACGAAATTCTCTATGCTATTATCTCATGCCAAAATTATACTTGAGTATTGGATTTCACATTCACATGGAGCATGGTGTCCTCAGATTTTTATGCCAATGTAACATAAAACTTTTTTCAAGTTTCTCGAAAATATTGTCATTTTGTTATGTTCTAAATGAAGACATTATTCAAGTCTTTATATTTCGATGGAAGAATCTTTATGTCAACGATAGTTTTTGTGATCTTTTGAAAACATTATAATCTTTGCTGCTACTTAGCTGGAACGAATTGATCCCATGAATAATGTAATTAAAAGCATCTGGCAGAATTTAATTACTTTATTAACTTAAATCTAGAACTCGTCTGTAGTTCGCCTAACTTGGTTAAAACAAAGTTTCAATGGAGTTGCAGTTCTCGATGTGGAAACTGTTTTTCTGATAATTATTGCAGAATATAATTTTTAAGTTTGAAGGCTTTTTAAATTAGAAGTGTTTGAGTTTGAAAAACTTTCACTATAAGTTCTCGAGTTTACTGAAAAAATTGTATTTCTCAGTTAAAACTATTATTAGAGTATAATCTTACTTTTTTATACCTTATTACTGCGTTCTGATTTTTTGTTCATTTTACAAGTTTACAATTTTCTTGATTGGACTTAAGTTGCAGATATTTTTATGATAATATTCAAGTGGGAAGTTCTGAATTATATAAATCAATAAAATTTTAAGTTTGGTTATTGTTAGAATTCAAGCTTCTATTTCTGATTCATATTATTAATACTCAGTAACGCTTGCTATGCAGCTCTGTTTATTTTAGCATCTTGATATTTGATACCAATTTGCATAAGTGTAATATATTCAGTACATTTGCACGTCTGAAGCACTTACGGTTATCAGCGATATTCGCTGAGGCACTTCAAAAGTACGCACTCCTGAGAAACAATTATGAAACATTTATGACTCCCTAGGTACTGTTGACTATGTAATGCATCACGCAATATTTGTTTCAACGAAGCTGCTCTACCAGGAATTGTAATGTTACAAAGTATGCGCTTCCGTTCATTAATTTTGATACTATACTATCAAAGTGAACAAAGCATACAAAATTTCTTCATGTGTTCGATTCCAATATGATAATTTAAGCTAAATTTATACAAAAAAGGCGGGTCTCAATAAAAAACCATTTTCTAATGATAGTGGAATATGCCTGACCATGACGTCTTATTTCTCTTGTACAAACTAATACTCTCTTTTATGGATTTATGAAGAGATTGACAACAAATTGAAGGGAAGGAATATATCACTTTTCAGCTATTTAAAATATACAAATATAAATTGAAAAATTGTTGACGTTGTTTAAAATTCTCTTTTTAAATATATTTACTACTTAATAATTAAATCACTATTTACAGCTAATACTCACAAAGTCATATACAGTTCTTAATAAATGATGTTCTTTTTTAGTGGCACTTTAATGATTCTCAGGAATTATTTCTTTACAATTTACAAGTGCAAGTTCAGATACCTTTTTTTCTTAACTGTACCACAAAATTACTTCTTTATTAGAAAATGTGTTTATAAGTTCGCCGAAATGAAATTTGATGATTAAAAAAGGTATTATATTCAAAACACAAATAATAGAAGTTTTTAATAAGTAAATGAATTAAAATAATGTCCCTTCGTTCTTGAAGAATTTTTTTGTACAAAATAGAGTACCTTTGGAATCAAAGCTAATAGCATTTCTCCAGTTAGAGTAATATGATGATAGTAATATAAATGGTTTAAAAAGCCCCCGAGAAAACAAGAGTATGATTTTTCGGTTTAATGAACGGCAGGTAGTTTGGCTCGTAGCTGTCAGTTCTCGAACCAGGTTCCACTGACATTTGAGTTCAGCTGTCGTCTGGTCCTTAATTTCTTTGACATCTTCTAATTTGACACGTGATGACATAAAATTGTACATTTATATTCCACGGTAGATGAGAAACTCCGAACCAATAATTTGACATACATGAGAATGAATTTTAATTATAAACTCAGACATTTATAATCCAACCACTGCACTTCACTCTGAGCAATTATTTATACCATTATTTGTATCGCTTCGTCTGAAAATACGAATTTATATTTGATAGGGTTATTCGTAGGCTAACTATAGTCAAATAGATTCAAATTCACAAATGTTTTGAAAAATAATTGAGAAAAGTTGATGGTTATTAAAATACTAGAAAAATTATCGCTCAAGTTTGAATTTACTTTATTATAAACAGTTTATAATAAAAAAGCTGGAACAGGATAAATGACTACACTCCTATGCATCACTTAACTTTGGACACTGGCCCAAACTTCGGACACCTATTTTCACTGGATTTATACTTATTTCTGGAGAACAGAATTTGTTTCTCATGTCACTTCTGACATAGGACTCAAAATTTTTATTGATTTCATACTGTTTGGTTATATAGAGCATAAAAAATTGAGGGTCCGAAGTATGGGCCAATGTGTGAAGTTAGGTGATTCGACGGTAATTCATTACTTCGAAATCCGATAATGCTCTTAAGAGCAAATCTACAAGTTCTGTTAATGTATGCAAATGGATTTCCGTGCACTTAGTTTTGCTTTTAAAATCTTTTGCTAACAGCTGATAAATTGTAAATTTTTAGTAAGTAATCGAGAAAAAGGAAATAGAATTATTTATTTGTAAAGTTAATGTAGGGAAGGAAGTCCAAATCGAATTATTCTTTATTAAGATAATTTGACGCACCAGTGAAAGCTTATTAAGCTTTTATTTCAGACTTTGAATTTGAAATAACCCTGATAAATTAAGTGACAAGCATGTGCTTGAATGATCTTTACTCTTGCCAAAGTAAATTTCTTTCGTATGAATTTTTATACCTATGTGGAAAAAGTAATACTTTTTGTATATCAGAATCAAATATTTTATTAATTCCAGATTCAGATTAGAGGAATATTAAATATTTATTTGTTGAATTCTGAAATATCAGATAAAATAGACTGTCTGAAAACTCGCAATAAATTTTGAAGTTAATCTTATTAATTTCGCATTAAATTTTAAGTGCAATTACTTCGAAGTTTATTTAATTCAACTTTCATGCTGAACAATACTTCAGATTTTATTACGGAAAAATTTATTGTATGGTATTCATAAGCATGATTATACTGCCTGGGTAAAAAAATATTTGTCTAGGACTTCAATTAGTGAATATAGGTTTATTAAGATTAGATCCAAACTACGACCGTCTATTAAAAAATCATGAAATATCAAATATGTAACTATAATTACGCAAATACTTTAGACCCGATCTAATTTTTTCTAACAAAGAAATATATTGCTGCCTCTTCTTGAAGATCGTATTTGCAATGAAGTTAAACTAATCATGCAATATTGTTTCCTACTAACAAGAAGTTAGAATTTTACAATCTTAGAACAAACACGTTTTCGTACTTGCTTGTAAATCATTCTAAAATGTTTAGGTTCGTTTGTATTACCTTATTGATAATATTTTCAATAGGTTTTGAACATTTGTATTATTTTGATCACGTAGAAAAAGAGAGGATGTGATCATGAAGTTTTTCCATAAAGGTCAATTTAAAGGGTGATGAGGGAGTGAGGAGGAGGCTCTGATTTATACTCCAGGATCGTCAGGTTTACAATCCAGAATCGCCGAGCTGACACTCTGGGATGGTCAAGCTGAACATCCATTTTTGACATTCCGCGGATAGAAATGTTACACTGTTTAGAGGGTTGTCCCACTCTTAAGCCTTCAGTATAATCAGCTTCACACTCCAGAAAGTCAAAATTGAAGTGTCAAGATGTGGATGGTCAGTTTGATGTCCTAGATTGTACCAAGCACCATCCATAATTTTTTCTTCATAGTCAGGCAGACCATAATTTCATAGTCTGTTTGAATATCCACAAGTGATCATACTCACTATTAGGATGACAAAAATCGACACTCTGGAATTGGTAGTTTTTGACCATACGCAGAGTATAGGGACTTGTAAGCCAATCAGAAGTGGCACTCGAGTAAAAATATTTCGTCTTGGATTTCGTCTTGATGATGGGCAATTAGGACATATCTGAGACTTGTTCGAGACCTCTGGGAAGTCTGGCTTATGAGACGGAGCCAAACTTTATTTATCTCTTGAACCAGGAAAAAGGTTTCCATTGCCTACCTGCCCTGGCGAAAAGGGTCTTCCTTATACCGTCATAAAATCTAATCCCTATTTATGTTTAAACAATTTTGTAAATTTGTTATACAAAATGGAACATCTTGGAGACAAAACCAAGACGAAATATATTTACACGGGATGTCGGCCACGTTTCTGTAGAGTCAGGTACTGCAAAAGGCATAGTTGACAGTATTAGTGATTACTTTACTGAAAATAAAATCCAGTTGAGAAAATTAAAAGTCATTGGTTGCGATGGAACCAATGTTAATGTTGGACAATATGATGGTGCCATTAGACTCTTAGAAGAGAAAATTGGTAGACTTGTGCAATGGTCCATCTGCTTATTGCACGGAAATGAACTGCCTGTTAAGCACTTGTTTGAGCACTTAGATGGACCTACGAAAGGGGCTAATTTATATTCAGGTGTTACAGGGAAGGAATTGCTAAACTGTAAAAAAATGTCAGTTGTAGAATTTGAAAGAATTGATCGTTCTCTGCCAGAAATCTCCAAAGATTTAGGCACTGATCAAAAATACTTGTATGATATTTGCTGTACAATAAAATCAGGTTCTTGTTCTGCATCCTTAGCCCAGAGAGACCCTGGTTTTCTGCCTCACTCTCGATTTTCAACAGTAGGAAGTAGAACACTGAGAGTATATATTGCTACGCCAAATCCATCAAACAATTCAAAAGTGTTAGCAAATTTCACCATGATAGCTTACGCTTCTTACTGGTTCAGAATCAAGCACCATTACTTTTGCATCAATGGAGCAAAGCATTTGTGGCAAATTGTCAATGATTCACGTTATTTAAAACAATCCTGTTCAAAAATTGTCGATTCTGTTTTCCAGCGGAATAGTTTTTTCGCTCGCAAAGAAAATATTCTTCTCCCAATGATCGTCGATGGGAGAGAAAACGTAAGAAGGCTGACGCTTGATTGCATAAAACTAGCACGAAATATTCAACATGACAGTATCCGCCGATTTGAAGTGCCAAAGATAAATTTCAACGCTTCAGACTACGTATACCTTATAGATTGGAATACTTGTTAAATAACGGAACCTCCAGTACTGGCAAATATTGCAATTGAAGAGTTGGAAGGAATTGTAGAAAATGGTTTTTCTGAAAGTTTAGAATTTCCGAAATTCCCTTGTCACACGCAAGCAGTCCAGCGATGCGTTGAGATGGTAACAGAAGCAGCACGGTCAGTTACTAATCCAGAAAGACGTGATGGGCTCATTCGAGCTAAGATAATGGCAAGAGAACAAATGCCTGTGTTCGAAAGCAAGCAAGATTATAAGTGCGTGAAAATGTAAATGGAAGATAAAATATCAGAATGTATAAACTTTTGTAAATTGTAATTGTAAAAAGTGAATTAATATAAGTGGAAAAAAGAAAAAAAAATTGAAGTATTAAAAGCAAAAAAAAAATTATGGAGCTCTTATAGCAGCTACCTCCTTGTGGTGAGTTCTGGGTTACTGTAAAAGTAAGCAAACAGCTGCAAAACTTGAGTAAAATTTAAATAATCTGCAAATTGATACGAAATAACAGAGCAATAGCTCACGGCACGAACGTTTTTTTTGAAGATGGGAAAATATTATTTTACTTAATGATACGCCAAAATCGCTATTATTGTTATTTTGTCTTTTCCTTCTAAACTTATACGTATTTTTAGGTCCTAGAAGACCCCTCAAAAGGTTATTAAAAAAAAAATTATGATTTTGTACCATTTTTGATTATCTTCGAAACTTCGATTTTCAAATAAAAATTATATTCTACTAAACTGCATTCATCACCAGAATTTTTTTTACACTGAAAGTTTTTGCAAATCGTTTGTTACATCAAAATAAATGAGTTCGTACAGTAAAAACTAATTCGATGAAGAAATGGTGACCAAACATGGAAATATATCGAAAAAATCACTGGTTTCAAAGTTTCAACTTACAAAAAGTTTCTGCTAACTGAAGATATCGTTTGAAAAATCTGACAAAAATCATGAAGACTCCTTTTAATACGTAGAAAAAGATTTTTGCTAGCCATAATCAAAATTAAAAAATTTTTTTTTTCGGCCCACCCTAATATAGATGAATTTTCAACTATAAAAAAATTTCAATTAAAAATATCAATTTTCAACCAAAAATGGAATAGCTTCATTTTCAGTTGAAGAATTAGTTCTCAACCAAAAAAAAAAGCAAAGTTTCAACGAGAGAGAACAATATTCAACCCAAAAGTTGAACTTTCAACTGAAGAAATGATTTTTGACCAAGAAGATTAATTTTATACCAAAAAGATGAATTATTAACAAAATACATGAATTTCCAACTAAATAGTTGATTCTTCGACTAAAAAAGATGTATTTTCAACCAGAAAGTTTAATTTTTAACCAAACGAGATGAATTCTAAACCATACATATAATACCAGACTTTTCAACCAAAAGAATTAACTTTTAACCAAAAATAGTTGTATTTTGTTATTGGATTCTAATAATTCAGTTTGTATTTGAATGAAATACGAGCTAATGAGAAAAAAAGGGGAAGTTATTTGACCACATGGGAAGAAAGAAGAATTTTTTTTGTAAAGGGGTCAAGAGGAGAATAGGGAAAAGAGTGTGAAGTATAAAATGAGAAAGTGATTTTCAAACTTATAGAGTTATAATTGAACTGTACCGTCGCAGGGCTATCTTTCGCAAAATTCGCAAACTTTGTTAGAATTTATCGTCGGGAAGCGTACTGAACGTTGTGTAAGTTCGTAACGTTACTTCCACAGACCCCTTCCCCCACCTATGTTACCAAGCATAGTTTTTTGCGTGACCCCCTTCCCCCTCAAATTGATAACGTAGTTAATGAATGGCCCCTGATGCACAACTGAAAGAGAACTGAAGTACCAAACAAATTCCGTATATGTCCTACTTCAGCATGAGTTTTTTTTTAAATACTATATAAAAGTCTTACTTTAGTCTTACAAAAGACAGGATTTTCAAAATTTTGAATATTAAAGTAATAGTGCTATCTCTGTAATGCTCACAGGCCATTTTTATAACAGATTAAGTGACTTTGAAATCAAATTTCCAATTGATATCATATATATTAGGATATTATTCCAATGATATTTTTCAATCGGTGCAAAATTCAAAAAGTTTAGATATTTTCCAAATTATCAATTCCAATGTATGCGAAATTCTAATACGATCCCAGTATAATTTTTTTACTCTAGCTCACTCAGAAAAAATACTTTAGGGTCATTTCAAGCATTTTTGTTGCATGTATGATGGTACGATTTTATATAACTTCTTACAAACTTTGACTTTTTTGAATTGGTGTTCGACCAGCCTGAAAGCCTGAAATAGTTCTAAACTTGTTAGCATGACTCGAAAATCATTTCGCGTAACTTGATCTTCCCGTTTTTTTCGAATTAGATAAAACGAATTATCCCATAGAAGTATTATGGATCGAAAAACACAGATTTTTTATAAGAGTTGTTTTGCTGTTGAGAATGATAGCAAGCCGATGTCGTTAGTATCTTTCGTGGCCTTCATCAGTTATATTTGCTCCTAAATGACAACCGGATTCATATTATGCCGGCTCAAATTGATGGATCTTCCCATTTACTCGAGTACTTCTAACTTTCGAAAACAAAATCTTGACTCTTCCACTTCAGTCGAGGCTCAACTATAACTTTCCTCAAACACTACATTTTAATAAATATGAATAACGACCCTCTTTCATTTCCGTCGAAAATGAAGTCTTTTAAAGACCTTATCGAAAATCATAATTATAATAAAATTGTGGGTAATCAAAAGGAAAGGTGTCTTATTTTTATAAGCTTAAGGAAAATAAATTTTAAAAAACGATCTATTTTCTAAAATGTTCGACACACAGTGCTTCAATAATGCTTCAATAAAAAAAAGTCATATTTGCCTTAAATTACTTATGGTGGTATAGCTGGTCGATGCTTGCGACAACAAGTTTACTGTAATTAGTTTTACAACCTGAAGTCCTTATCGCCCTGACAAGCGGCTTTATTGACACATACAGCAAGTGTATTCAGTATGACCTGTCAAGTCCATCTGCAATTTCTGCTGCTGTAATTCGTACTTCTATAATTTACATCACGTCACTGGTACGTTTGGCTAACCTGAAATTAACGCCGTTATGGTCGGAAAATTACTGGGGTAGATATAATGATGTATTTTTAACACGTTCCACCTGCTCTCGGTGTAACAAGTTACTCAGTTAGTTAGAGATTCTAAAGCTTCCGACAGAGGAAACAATTAAAATGGATTAAAGAGACGCATACTAACCATCAGATGAGAGCCTGTTATTATTTATGTCGTACTACTGAATGTGCCTCGCTATAATTTATTAAATGATCATATTTATCGCAAAGTGAATTTTAATCATGTCAGGTCTTTGAAAAACTGGTCAAATGATCTGACCAGTGAACAGGAGAGTAAACAAATTTCGTTCAAATTATTTTGTTCAAAATAATTAAATTTTATTTCTGATTCCTCCATTTTGCTCACTTTATTTTGAACAAGTGAATTTTTTATGAGAAAGGGGAAAAAAGACAATTTGAAACAAGAAGTCAAGCATTTATCGTTCATGGAAGATCCGCCAACATCATGGTCAGATGATTGAGCAATGATTCGTCGTTTAACGATCAATTCTTCCATCGCACCCACACATCGTTTATGGTGGGCATAAAAATGACCACTTTCCTCCGGGAGTAGAGGGCGATTCTTAGCAAAAAGCTGACCGAGCGAGTTTCCTCGGTGGATATTTAATACAAAAAATCGACTTGCTGTCTCCGGCTCGATAACATTTCGAAAGGATTTTATTTGCTAATAAAAAAAGAGCTTCATCCAGAGCTAATAGAATTTTTTACAGCGTAACGACTACGTATTCTTTAAAAATGTACATGGAGCTTATTTGAGGGCGTATGATACACTGATAATGTAGTTTAAGAAGACGAAAAGGTGCAGAAAAACAAACATGTTCTTGGCAAAATAAAGTTTTACCCTCAGATCAGTATTTTTTTCTTCCGAGGTGGCATTTGTGAATTTTTGAAGTAAAGTTATCAGGAAGTTACTGGCTTGGATGGTAAACGAGGTCTTCTTTTCCGTGTGGCTCGACAGCTATTTATTAATCGATACTTCTATTACTGCGAGTATCTTACGTGCACGAGTAAGCCTGTTATATGTATGTAGACTTTTATAACATCTATAGAACTGGGTGAATTTCTGGTTCTATATTCGCTACCCATGCTGCCGGCGTAATCTGCGGCCATTTTGGATTTCATGATTCAGCAGATGTTATCAGTCGACAGACTGTTCGTGCAAATGACTTTTGTACGGATAGCATTTATAACGGCTGACGTAACATGCGACTATGGCATTTTAATAGAGTCCTGTAATTGACTATCCTACTGTAATAACGAATCAGTTTAAATTTCGCTTCTCGCCTTCACCAGAAATCTGCAGTTCGTGAAAGGAACTCCTAAGAAAGCACGTTTAATTTTACGTCAATATATATTTCCTTCGCCGTAAAAACAGGGAATCATTTTAGAGCTAATTTCAGGTATCAAAATAAGACTAAAAAACAATCTCGAGTGGTACTAAAATGAGATCACTAGTGCGATTCAAGAGTCATTTGTTTTACAATGAGAATGTCAGAATGAAATTATTTTACTCAAAAACAGGACACGCAAGAAATGATGCCGTAAAAAAAGAGATCTCTAGTTTTTACAGTGTTTAGTTTCGTCGAAAAATACATACTTGGATAAATTTTAGCTCCTTCAATTTTTATGTTCTTACTTTCTGTACTTCGGTTGTATAATATTGATATTGTGAATAGTTTCTTAGATTCGAGCTTTCTCAAGTAAAAAAAGAAAGACCCGCTAAAGTACCGGACATGAGAGATCATTACTAAAGGAACAGCTTTTCGTGAAATTGTTTACAAGTCGAAATAGAGAGAAACGAATTATAAAAATCCTTTTTAATGTGCAGAAGTCCAAATTAATGTGTAAAGAAGTTTAAAAACAATTCTGTCTCAGTGAAATTTTGTTCGATATAAAGAACATGTTTTACTTTCTCTCTCTTTTTATTACAAGTATTCATAGAATTTATGTACCAAAAAAGTACTGCTGAAACAGGAACAAAGTACCAAAAAAGTTCATAAAACGTCCTACTAATGAAAAACTTTTCCGGCACAATAGTACTAGATAAGTCCCACTTAATTTTTTTCGCGATTTGTACAATTCCACATTCATGTCCCAAAAGTTTGCAAAAAGATTACAAAACAATATTGCCGTAGAAAGTTTTTTTTTGGAATAAAGAACATCATATGTCCCACTTTCTTTTTCTTTTTATTACAAGTACCCATAAGATTCATGTACCAAAAAGTACTGCTGAAATAGGAATAAAGTACCAAAAAAGTTTAAAGAACGTCCCACTGATGAAAAACTATTTTGGGACGATAGAACTCTATAGATCCCATTTAATTTTTATAGCAATTTGCACAATCCCATATTCATGTTCCAAAAACTTTTAAAAACAGTTCTGCCGTGGAAAATTTTTTTTTAACAAAAGACTGGAAAAGTTCAATTTAATTTTTATCAAAGTTTGTACATATTCAAATACATATCCAAATAAATTTTTTAAATAGTCCTGGCATAAAAAACTTTTATTGGAACAAAGGCGCTACAAAAGTTACATCTTATTTTTTTAAAATTTTCATAAGCGCTCATGAAATTGGAGCCTAAAGGCTCGGTGGCATAATTGGTTAACGCTCCACTCATATATAGTGCCGTTCCCGGTTCAAGTCCGGTCTGAGGTAGATTTTGCCTATTTCTTCAAAAACTCATTTGGCCGAATTAATCATAAATTTTGATTTTTCAAAATTCTTAATTAAAAACTGTCGGATGTAAATATGGAAATAATGTCTTTCTAAAATTATTGAGGATAAACTCACGTAGATTAGAATCGTGAATTTCATAATGTTGTCACAGTGGAGAAATGCGGAGAGTATTCCCCTGTAAAAGTTGCCATGATTTCCGGCTCAAGTCCGAGCTGAGGTCGATTTTTTCTATTTAAAAAAAAATTATTCCTCCGACTTGATGGTGAAATTTCGATTTCTCGAAATTTGTAATTAAAGAAATCCTGCTGACAGGCTGAAGAGTTTTTTCAGATCCATCACTTGTTTTATCATCGACAATTCTTATATGCTACCTTCCCAACTATCTCTTACATATCTAGACGCTTGCGACCTTGCCCTGAGCTTCCGTTTTCTCTTGCCACTACCAATCTAAAAATTGTAGCTCTATTCAACAAAACCACTTTATTACTCTCCTTCTTTAGGAGTCATTTTTTGTCTTTTTCCTACCCCCTGCAACAAGCTTTCTCCCTCTCGCTCTCTCAACTCTTCGAGCCTCTTCATTCCTTCCTCACCCTGACCATTCCCGTTCAAAATCT
>JAUMHM010000031.1:16423701-16444427 GCA_032362435.1 Melikaiella ostensackeni
ACCCCACTGAGAGCTATCACCATAAACCCAAGACAAAAATTTGATGTCTAGCAAGTCTGGCTTATGAGACGGAACCACACTTCAATGTCTTGAAGACAAAATGGAACGTCTTGGAGACAAAACCAAGACGAAATATTTTTACGCGGGCAGCGTTACGACATCTAACGAACGACGAGCGAACACATCCGACACCCAAAATGCATATTCGGAGCAAGTAACGTTCAGCGCCTTGTCATGTTTGGCATATAATTTTGGAGGGGCTATGTGTGGATTAAAAAAGACTTCACTCAGTAGTACAGTTTAGTGCAAAGTAAAACAATTCTGAGTGTGAGTTAATAGGTAACAGTAGTACAGGTGAATATGTCGGCAGAAAAAATGTATAAACAGCGATGCATCAAACTACATGTTGATATTTCGAACATGCGTGGAGAGTGGATTAAGTGTTGTTTTTTCTCAACGTCAAATTCTATGCTTCCAAGCGAATAAGAGCAAAGGCATCACTCAGAAATCAGTTTGTATTCTCAACATTCTCGATCAAAAACGTGTGCGAAATTCAGTCATTCGTTAATACATAAACAAAAGTTACGAGATTTGTAATATGCATTTATATCGATTTCTGAATTTTCCAGTTTTCAAAATGTTGCAATTCAGTACAGTGACGCCGTTTCCTTAGCATCTCGTGCTCAAGTTAACATGTTGTCAAAGTATTTGTCCATAAATCATATCTCATGCATTTAGCACTCTGAAAATAATGAAAAATGCTTTCAGATTAGATGGATGATATACCAGTTTTCCGGTTTGAAAGGTTTTATTTAATTATTGGAATTCCCGTCTCTCGTCTCTCTTTTGGTTTTTGGTACAATTTCGTATCGAAAAGTACCCTTGTAGAAGAAAGTTTTATTATTAACGTTCGTAGCAGGAGAATTGTTTTGTAGTTTTATATTTCATAATATTTGTAGATTGAGTTTGAAGGGTTGAAATTTCATATTATATCTAGCGACTTTTCTCAAGCTTAAGGAATAGTTTACGAATTGTGTGTTTCAAGAAAATACATTTAGCTTATTGAAATAATTCAAGTGAATTCAACTCAGATTAGGTTAGCTGAAGAAAGAACCTGTTGATCATGTATGCTTCTCTAAAATAATAAAAGGATCTCGCCATCACCGCAGTTTAAATATTTTGTCTGACTAAACATTTACTTGTGATACTTAAATCTGCCTATTAAACCCCACTCACAATTGTATGCACTTACTCATATCACTGAAAACGCTCTTTTTATTCCAGACCTATCTCTCTAAAAATTGGCTGACTACATATTGAACTGCACTATCATAGGGATAGGTAATCTTACATAGAGAAATTACCACGAACTATTTTATTGTGCACTTAACTTCTGAATAAAGTCATTTTTTATCCCACACATAATCTCTTCAAAATTGTATGACAAACATGACATTACGCCGGGTGTGTTCGCTCGTCGTGCGGTAGATTTTGTACTTCTGCTTAGTTCACAAGTCCCTAAATCTGCGGATGGTCAAAAGCTAACGATCGCAGAGTGTCGATTTGATCATTCTGATAGTGAGTCTGATCACCTGTAGATATTTAAACAGACTATAAAATTATGGTCTGCCTAATTATAAAGACAAAATTATGGATAGTGCTTGGTACTATCTAAAACTGGAGGTTTGACTGCAGGATAGCCCTCCAGATAATGTAACTTACTATCCATGGAATGTCAAAAATAGGTGTTCAACTTGACCACCCCAGAGTGTCAGACTGATGATCCTGGATCGTAAATCTGTCGATCCTGGAGTATAAATCATAGTACACAGGAGAGTTATAGTCCAACTTCAGTTTCAATTGAACATTGAAATTATAAAGAAACCAAATAATTTGATACATCTTCACTTTTCCACTTGTTTTATAAAGCAACCATTTTCCATAGATGGCAGATGATGTTTCGCAGGCCATTCACCGAAACTATAATTGATATAGAGCCACAGCAGTATCCACTTTGCGCTGGGGGTTATGTTGTCGCAATAAGGTTGTGTGGTGGGCGATTTTTAAAGCTCATTAAACGTCGGCGGAGATTCGCTTGTAATTCCAGACTAAGCCGCTTTGATAATTGGCGAAGGAGCGAGCGTAACTGTTGAATTTCGACAAAACAACCGGATGGCGTTCTACCGGGAAAAAAGATGTCCATTTATCCCGAGCTGGTTTCAAGGTTAAAAGCTTGTCGGTTCTTCTAAGACTCAGGCCTGGCTGGCTTTGTCCAGGATACATTGAAGTTGAGCATGCTTTTCAGGGACATTTCTTTTTCAAGTCCTCCTCTTATCACCAGTGATTACGAGTTTTTAACGGGGATTTCCTCTGCCTTATCTGCACACAATTCTCCGACCCTTCGTCTTGCATCCTTAAGCCCACCGTCGAACATTTCCGCGGCTGTAACTGGATTTCCCCATTTTAGCCCCTCATTTCCGCAATCGTCTCTCTTTCTCAAGGATACCGCATGCGAGCACATTGAGGAATTCGATTTGCATTCGAAAGAATGCTATTGGTAGCTATCACCCTCCAGAGCCACGTGGAATTTCGGCTTTTTAATGTAAATTTAACTCCAGAGGATAGATTATGTAACTGTCTCACTTCACATTCACTTGTATCTCACTGAAAAACAATTAAAGAGAACTATTGATAAACAATTGAAACAATTGAATGTGCCTGAAAGTGAATTGGAAGTGAAGTGAGGAAGTGATTGGTGTACCTCATAATTTCTCTCTTCATTTTCCATATCATGACAATTATTTTTCATAACACCTCCATAATTTTGGCCTAATTTCATGTCTGTGGAGCAGGAACACAAACTCGCTTCTCGAGTGGTATGAGTAGAAAGTACTTTCTACTCCCTAAGGTTTAGAAAAATTACGTCAGCCGAAGAATATGGCTTATAATCATCTTAGTGTGTGAATATGGTGTTGGTGACAGTCATGTATTTTTAAAGGTCAATGTCTGTATCAGAGATAGTATACTAGAAAGTGTTGCCGCCAGCGGAGGTTGTTGGAACTGCTAATGCTAAATTCTCATTTTGAATGTCAACTGCTGGTCAGCGATCAAAAGTATTGCTTGGATTACTAGTTTTGTGCATTTTTCGGATCTTTTATCTCAAGTCGAAAAGCGAGATTGTGAAACCCGTCCCACAGTCAGGAAAAGTGCCCAAATTACAAGAAGTGTTGAAAAAAGTGTCGTGCATGACTCGGTTGAGATCTTTCCAAATTTTTACGACTAGGGAATGTTTTCAGCACACAGTGGAAATGGAAAGATCTCTCCTTGGTTATGCAATATACTATTGTCTGGTTGGTGTTCTAGAAATAAAAGTTTTCATTAGAAGGTTTAACAGGAAGTAAATTTGCTTAGAGTTACTTTCTTCAAATGGCGAGAGGTGTTTGTAAACCAAGCAAAGATGCATTGAAATTAATGATCTGAGTCTATCTATTTTAATGCCATAACTATTAGCAAAGAAACTGAAAGATATTCTTTCTACTCATTATGAACTTCTAGGCAGAATCGAACTGATTTAAAATTTTGGTTTCACAAAATTCTAAGCAACTAGTTTTTAAGTAGAGCTGCTATCAGCAGTCAATTTTTTGTCGATATACTTATTAGAGCTATTTTTGCATAAGATTGCATGTGTTTAGAAAACTTTAAAAACCAAATTATGTTTCTTATTTTAAAAAAGGGCGCTAGTTCTCAGTTAATTATAGTCATGTTTTCACAAACAAAACTTGTAACAGATTTCATAGTATGATGCTGGACTGACAAATGTGCGATCAGTTTTCACGAGGTCACTGAAAATTTTTTCAACTCTTAGAAAACTTCTTATGGCGGTTTTTTCGTCCCATACCATTCGAATTGAATATGTTTAATTTTAGAAAGGATAAAAAGACTTTATCCATACTTTTTTTACGGGGTCCTTTTATAAGAACAAGTCAAGAACAGTCAATATTTCTTATAATTTTCATTTGAATAAAATAAATTAAAGTGGTAAGCATAAAAATGTAACACTTTTCTTTTTTTATTGCAGTGCCTCCTAATATCGACGACTCGCAAAGTTCGTCCGATGCGATCGTCAGGGAAGGCGCCAATGTGTCGCTTACCTGCAAAGCAACCGGAAGTCCGACGCCCAGCATCCGTTGGAAACGAGATGACGGTTCGAAGATTTCCATCAATAAGAGCTTATCAGGTTTGAGAAATTTCTTGCTACGATTTCAACTTACAAAAAGAAAGAAACACCATAAATCTCAAAGCGTGATTTTTATCGGAAAATTGAATAAAAACGATGCGGATAGTTAATAACTACATCATACGTCGTGAATTAATTTGTCATTTCTGATAATAATAATACTGAATTATTAACAAATGAGAAACTTCAAGGATCACAAAAAACATACAATTAAGGTCTTCAAATCGACATTTTACATTAAGCAATAAAGTAATAGAAGTTCTTTTCTTATCAATATTTATTTCTTTAAAATAATTTTAATAGGATATTAAAATTTAAATAAAAGTTAGTCCCATTAAAACTTGGATGAATCGAGTCTTGTATTTTTATGTGTGTTACCTAAATTGTGTAGTTTAATCTCTGAATGATAACGTAAAAAACTCAAACATATCACGAATTAATAATGTATTCATTTAGTATCGAAAGATTAATTGATTATTCTCCAGTATTTATTAGTGGGCATAATCACGCGCTTTACAAAATTATTCACCACTGTATCACTGCAATAAAAGCTCCAAACATATTTAATTGATGCGTGAAAAGTTGGATTGGGGAATATATCATCAGGTTCCGAGAAAATAGAGGGAGAAGATTTTTTTCACGCTCGAGGCACAAGTTTTGTCAACTTTAGATGAAAATTAAAAATCCAATTTTTAATTTTATAAAAAAAAAATTCTAGCTATTGGGTTGCTGAGTTGACAAACTATCAGTTTCATTTCAAAATGTCACTGGTTTCCGATAAAATGAATCAAAATTTTTTCCCTTCAATCCGCACATATTTTTAACTTTGGACGGTGATCAAAAATCAAATTTTAATTTAAAAGAAAAACACTGCCTCCCGAGACACTGCAGTGCTGCGGTTGCTAGTGCCACAACCGTGTAGATCATTTTATTTTTTATGTTGGTGCCTTTATAGGCCAAATATTTCAATAAATTTTTTATTATTTTCTTTCAGTATCAGAATGGGAAGGAAATACTCTAGAAATGACACGGATTTCCAGGCTAGACATGGGGGCTTATCTCTGCATAGCCAGTAATGGAATACCGCCAACGGTCAGCAAACAGATCAAAGTGTCAGTTGACTGTAAGTAAAATTATTTTATTTGTGATAAACCTCAATCAATTTCAAATAGAAAATACATTTCAATATACATTTCATCATGATCGACGACAGTAGCTGGGTGGTGATTCTCGTTTAGTCGAGATCTTTGAATGTTAAGCACGGATGGGCGCGGTTAGCACTCGGATGGTTGACCGCCTGAGATTCATGCTTAGTCGCGTTTTCGCTGCATTTAACTGCTGTCGAGCGGGCGGTTTGACGCCGAAGATGAGTGTGGGAACTCGATGCTATCGAAGGTGTACATCTAAACTAGTCTGTCGGTATCCGTTTGCGCTCGGGACTTGTGGTTTTCTACAGTTTTCCACTCCCCTGACCAAGTTTTGAGACTGAAAAAAAACGCACAGGATTGAGTACGCCAGGCATTACTTGGAGGCTTTATTATGAGAGATGGGATTATTGGGGATTTTGGAAGGGATGTGAGCTAAAAGGTTTCAATGTTTGACTATCTTCTGTAGGAGGGAGAATTTTAGATATGTAAGGACTCGGAGTAAAAATCTAATATAATCTGCATTTTTTTACAGATTTAATTATCTTTAGTGAACACTGAACAGTTTTTCTTATGAATTTTTAAGCTCTTGTTAGAGTCTCTTATTAGAGTCTTATTAATTATAATAATATAATAATATTATATATATATATAATATACATAATAATATTAACATTATTAGAGTCTTATTAATGTAAGACTTCCAATAACTTCAAGGGTTCTTCGAGGACTTCTTAATATAAAAAACAATACACGATTTTTCCAAGACTATGAAAAATTAAAGACAAGATTGTAGTTAAAAATTCTATTGAGCAAATTATAAAAATACGAAGATAAAAGCAGTAATGTAAAACAGTAACCTAAATTATTCTGAAACGCGTGAATAATACTGTGTTGGAGAGGAAGAGTATGTGTTTCGAGAAGTGGTTTTCATGTGGTCGGTGGTTAAGGGGTGAGAACAGAGCAATTTAATAATGGAGAAAGGCGACGGGTGACAAAGCTAGGCTTTGAGAGCTCTTTTTCTTTTTCTCCCTGACTACCTCACTTACTCACTCGCATCCACACACATAAACACACTCTCGTTTTGCCACCTTTCTGGCAACAAGATGTAGAAATACTTAGAAAGAGACAGAGAAAGAGAAAAGGGAGTAAGGTTCACCCTCATGAGGTATAAAAGTAAGCTCGAGTCAGCCACAACACGCCATTACAGTTTTTTTACTGTTATTCCAGGCTATTGTCATGTCACACTCAACCCTAAATATCGCTGGCACGTGCGACAATACCTCTTTATGAGCGTAAAATTACTTTCACTTAAGAGCTTGATGCAGAAAATAGCTACTTAAAAATGCACTTACATTCTCTCTTTTGTCTTCGCATTTTAAGAATTAAGATGGAGCAAGAAGGTGTACAAACTAGCAAAGTACAAACTATACTATTTATTATTATTATACCATTAACCCTTTCTGGGTAAGCGTCACTTGTTTGGTTCTAGCTTAGTTATACTACCGAGAATCGAGGACTTTATATGGCAAGGGTAAGTAAAGGTTATGTAGGAGAAGAAATAGTTTCAGATCAATCTAGAAGTCACGTGCTGCTCATTCAAACGACACACTCTTTCCTCACCACCGCTCCGACACGGATCGCTGATCAATCTTGCTAGCAATCACCCCAGGCAAAGAGCTTCACAGCGTTATCATATATCACGATTCACACATAAACAATTAAACTGACTGATGAACCCATAGGAAGATCCATACTCTTTACCCCAATCATATCCGCTAAGCAAAGCTCTCCACGAGGGTCCATTAGTATTCAAAATCTTTCGTTTCAGGCATCACTCTTCTTCTTCTAGACAATTGCTCTCCATACATCGCTATCTTTGGATTCATATTTTTCTTTCCTTACATCCATACATCGTTTCTTGCACTCTTTTGTGTTTCTACGACTCCTTATATTCCTTCGCTTCAGAATCTCATTCACACATTCTAATCATTCTCTCTTCGGTCTACCTCTGGGTACGCTACCACTTTACCTGAATACAATTGATTCGTTGTACGTTCTTCATTCATTCTCTCAAAATAACCAAACCATCTCAGCAAATTTCTTTCACTTTTGTCAATTAATGTTTCTTCTACACCACATTCTTTGAGAACCCACTCACTACTGACTTTGTCCATTAGCGTTTTATCGCACATATTCCGCAGGAATTGTATGACAATCGCGTTCACTTACTCTTATCCTTTTCTTGATAGGTCCGGAACTCGCTACCATACAGCACAGTGGTAAACAGCCGATAACCTTTCTGTCCTCGTTTATACGTCTGGATATCTCTGCATCTATCTTTCCGTCAGCAGAAAATAAACATCCAAGATACACGAAATCATCCACCTTTTATATCCTCTCTTCGTGTATGGCAATGTTGCATACTGTTTTTTCACCCCTTTTTTCAAATAAAATAATTTTTGTTTCATTCCCGTTAATCTTAAGACCCATACTCTTCATACTAGTATCCGGTCTGCTTATCATTCTCTGCAAATCATCGATTGATTCTGCCGTAACAATCTTATCATCTTTAAACGCCAGTCTACACACTTTCACTGTCCCGAGATCATCACCTTCTTCGTCGAAGGGAGCCGTTCTCAGACATGTGTCCATGTACAGGTATATATTGAACATCTAGGAGGACATAACGTGGTACCACTTGCCTAACGCCCTGCTTAATATCAAATCAATCACTCAATTGTCCATTGTCATACACTCGCTCTATTACCATTATATTTGCTTTTATTGCTCTTAAAAGCCAACCATTCACTCTATGCTCTTTCACTACTTCGCAATGCTTAGATCTATTCACTTTATCGAAAGCCTCTTTCAGATCAACAAATCTACAGAAAACTCTTTTGTTTACCCTAAAACTTTTTTCTATGATCTGACTCAAGTTCAGTATCTGATCCGCACATGATCTTCCTGGCATAAATCCACATTGGACCTCGCAAATCCTTACCTTAGTTATTCCCATGACCTTCCCAATAAGTATTTTGATAAATATTTTTCCCATGGTACTTCGTAAGCTATTCGCTCCATAATTAGTACAGTCACCTTTATCATTTTTTTCCATGTAGAGTGGAACGACAATCACCTTTCTCCAATCATTCGGAACTTCACCGTTCTCAGCACGCATATTCATAAATTCGCTCAGCCACACAAATGATTATCCGCCACCGTTCTTAAGCATTTCAGCGATACCTACAACGGGATTGTATAATGTATCATCTTCTGTGTCACAGTTGTTTTGCACCATAGCTTAACTTCCATTTTATTTATTTCAAAAATACAGTCTTTTACTTTGTTCGTATGCCATACCATTTCACCATTAGCATTCCTGATTCCGACTAACTCAGTGCTAGTACTTTCTCTCCTGGAGGAGCTTGAACGTTCGCTAATCTTCTTGACCCATTTTCAAAATAATTTCTTATTTACTTCAAAATTATTTTGCATTATTTTGTCTTCTTCCACTTTGACTTTATCTTTCCTTTCTTTGACTAGCATACTTTGCTTTTTTGATTTCATCCCTATAATCATTTTTAATTTTGTCCTCTTCCTCATTGCTAAGACCTTTAATATTCAGCTTTCTTGAGTACGCTTGCTTTTCTTGTTAACAGCCACGCGGATTTGATCATTCCACCAAGCATCTCTAGTCTTTTTTCCTACAGCTGCAGTACCGCACACTTCAGATATACTGTTGAATGTGCCATTTCGTAGTATTATGCGAGCACCCTTTATATTTCTATTGCCTAATTCTGTCTTCCAGTCTTCTTTCTGATATCCTAAATATTTATTCAGCTTCCCACGATACATTATTTGTATTTCTGATTTCTGCAAATTCTGTATTTGAACTCGCGTCTGCTTTAAAATACTACTAATTCTTTTTTTCCTCCATCTTCGATTATGTAGTTAAAGACTATGACAAGTGATAAGTGACAAGTGAGTGCGAACAATTGAAATTGAATGCAGCCAATTAAAACTTCAAAAATCTTAACATTGAGAAATTTTGACTATTAAGGATCAAATTTTTTTAAACTAGTGAGTTTTGTAATTCATGTCACCAAAAATAATCAATTGTACACACTCTGTATTTAAAGTTTAACAATTGAAAAAAAATTGCAAGAGCTTTTTCAGGTAAAATCAGTAGAACTTTGTTGAAAATTTCTAAGTCAATTTTCAAGATTTCGATCAGTGAAAAGTGCAGTACTAATTCACTGAATTTTCAACAAAAAATATTACTGATGTTACAGTGATGGATACTGAAAACTACAATCGTTCTTTTCCTGAGGAATCAGTGTCCATGAACTGAAATTTCAAAGCATTTTTAATAATATCCATTGGATTTTCACTGTTTGGAATTTAGAAGAATTAGTTACTAATTCTTAGTGAAATTCCACAGATCCGAATTTGGATAGCGCATTTAGAACTCAGAGTCCTTCAATAATAAAGCCTTAAACATTGAAATCGTAAATGTTTGAAAACATGAATAAGAGTGAAATTCAATTGATTGCAAGTGAATGTAATCAATTCAAAATATAATTTTTTTAGAAAATGTACATTCAAACCCTTCAAAACGAATTAAAAGTGAATTTAACTTTAAAAGTTTTGAATATTTACGAGTTTTAAATTAAAATAGTTTATGATTCGAAGCTTATAGACTTTAAATACTGCCTTAATTTATTTCCATTAAATTGAAGTGGAAATTAGTTGATAAATTTAATTTAAATTCAATTACACGATTGCAGATTTAGAGCACTTAAATTTCATATAGTTTTTCCAACTGCATACTGTGAAATTGAATTTTTTGGAAAGTAAATAACTTTAGAAAATGAAAGGAAGTAAAAGTGAATAGTTTTATTCGAAGAATTTCATTTCAAACATATCTAACATTGAACATTTCTTAACTAAAAGCTTGCACAATTGCATAATATTTGTAAGATCAAGTGAAAATTGAGCCGCATGTATTGAGAAATTAAAAAAAGGATTTCCTCTAAGCAGATCTAAATTTGAACTATTTATAATTTGAAAATTTCACAACGTACATCTTTGAATTGAGTTTCCAAGAAAAAGGAATCTCTAGATAAAACTTATTTAGTTTAGCTCTTGAAAAATTGAAACTTATCATGACACAAAAATTAAACAATTGACAATTTGAAGAATTTCAAGTTCAACAAAACTAAATTTAAAACATTTATCCAATAAAATTTTAAAGTATACTACAAACCATTTTTTGTACGAAATAGACCAGCCCACTTTTTATGGTTATTTCGAGCAGGATTATAAAATGTAAATGAGAACTTAACTTCGTTTTGAGATTAATCTTGAAAGAAATTATTTTTAAAACCATTAGAGGTTATTGAAAAAAAGGAAATTCAAATTAAATAGAAAGTATTCCCACACGATAATTGCAAAATGTGAATAATTTGGTGTTTTTACGTTCCTTCAACCGAGATTAATTAAACGGAAAATTGCAGCCTTTCAGTTGGCCCTTTTATTACGATGACATTACACTTTTCCGCTCTCAAAAAGTCCTTCACCTCAACGTTATCATGTCACATATTATGACACTTCTTTTAAATATTCCTTCGTAAAGCACTCATTTCTTCGCTTGGAGTTTCCACTCTTCACATTTTTCATGTTTTTCATATTTTATATAAATATTTTTTGTAATCATCTTAGTAATTATTTTTGAATATTTTAGGTGCCTGTTATTCGCATTGTGACATTTCATATTCAACAGTTGGTGAAAAGTGCTTGACACAGTAGGTAATATTAATAACGATTGATTATCGAGGAAACCCTTCAGTTAGATTTCCACCCAAGCACGAAATAATTATCACAATAGCTAATTAATTTACTGCTAAAGAGAATATTGACTCCCGGTAGGCGATTGGCCCGCAGGCCTCTCTCATTATTATTATGTATGTGCGTATTATGTGACGTGTTTATTGAAGTGCATATCTGTTTCACATGATTATATATGTAGTTAATTTAATGTAAAACGTATCCATATTAAATATCATAAACTGCTTGTGGATGATTTATTTAATTTGTTAATAAACATTTTATTTACGTTTCGGAAAAATGCAGAGTTTGGAGGACTTCGCTATGATATTAAATTTTGGTTTACTTTTCCATTTCGACAAACAACTTTTGCATGATAGTATTGACTTTCATTATTAATAAAACAGTTAGTTACCCAGTGGAAAATTTACTATTGGGCCATGCTTGCCCAAGCTGAGGGTCCCAATGATACCATTGATGGCCCAAGATTGGCCGCCAGTCTTGGGCCATCATTTGTCGAAGCTTGGGATGATAACGCCAATACCAAAAATTGGCAGCCATTCATGGTCCATGACTGGTAGCCAACATTGCCCAGTGATCTCGAAAACATGGGTAACTTGGCTGCCATTGATGGAACAATGATCTGATCAAGCGCAGGCCAAACATGAGCCAAGATTTTAAAAAATTTGATTATATAAAAAATTCTTACTTATCCGTTAAATTTTTTTTTCTAATCTTGTCCCATGCTTGGCCCATGCTTTGGTCAAATCATTGGTCCATCAATGGCAGTCAAGTTACCCATGTTTTCGAAATCATTGGTCAGTATTGGCTACCAGTCATGGAACATGACTGACTGCCAATTCTTGACATTGGCGTTATCATCCCAAGCGTGATGAGAATGTGCTCCCGCAGCGGGCAAATTTTTTGTATTGCCTCACACTTTACTTTTAAATTGTATTCTGATTTGAAAGTCTAAAATATCGTACGCATAAACTACTTCTGTACTCCCACATCCAACTTTTAAGTACATAATTTTAAATTGTTTCCACGCATAGTTTGTTTTGAAAATCCCTTCGCAAATCCCTGGTTGTTTTGTATCATCAAATAATATTTTCTTATATAGCAAATTTTGCCATAAGGGTTTAGTAAGCTGAAGTCAGCAGTAGAATAACCATTTCGACAGGGGTCCATAACACTCATTCGTATAAATCGCTGATCACGTACCGTGTATCGTGTTATCGTTTTAGGAGTGCAAAAATGTGCGAGACCATGAAAAGGAAAAAAAAAAGATATTGCAAGTACTTCTGGCAAAGATTAGCAAAAAGTCGTCAAGCCCGCGGGTCCGGTAATTTCATTTCAAGTTTGCAGGTGGCTTAATTTTTGCCGTTACACGTCTCTCGGTGCGCACGACAGGCACAAACCCAACGCAGGCAGATACGGCACGGATTTTTCTCGTTGCTGATTTTAATAACAGATTGCTACTGGAACCGGTGGGGTTGGGTGGATGGGACAAGGTTGAGTCACTGCTTATACGTGACTCCAACGACTCCAACAGTACCAATTCTCCCTGCATAATTGCACATTCCCTATGTTTCGTTTTTTCGCACCAATGTAGTTCTCGTTTTCAAGTCCGCGGATGAATTTAAGACACTCGCTGAGAATTGCACATATTTCAAGTGAAGCGATTTTTTTTTTTTGTAAATGACAAGCTTGATAATTCTTGCTCGAAACATGATGAAAAAGTTGAATACGTTTGCAAATTTTAGAAAGGATGAAAAAGCCAAAGCAGAAAATTTGAAAATTAGAAAATTGAGAACAAAATTATTTTACAGAAGAAGCACTACAGGTTTTAAAAGGAAATTGAAAAACCTCAAATTTTTCTTTAAAATTTTCAAATGATGCTAGTTTATTTTACATGTGATGATTAAGTTTGTTTGAGCAATCATGAATTTTTAATTATCGATAGCAAAGAGCTAAATGTTGCTAGGTGATGGTATAATTGCTTATGAAATTGCTTTTGAAATAACGAATTACACAGGCACACAAAAAAAGTGTCATGGCCACCGGACCAAAACATCATACTTATATGTTTATAGGAGCACTGAAACCGAATCTTGTGTCAGGTTTGCTTTATCACGCCACGTTTTGATCAAATTAGCCTCTTTGGTCATTTTTGAAAAACAACATAGGGCGCGAATCTAATGTCCTAGAAGGCATGCTAACCGGGAAATTTGGAGTCAAAAAGACTACATTTTTATGTATTTGCATAGCAATAACGTCCTCATGAGTATCTTTATCAATCGAAAATGAAGAAATAAAGAAGAGGAAAGATGATGGTATACGGTGTGCCTCAACCAACCTTGACCGAAAAGGCCTTGAAGTCAAATAATATCCATTGGATATTGCTTCATGATGCCATACAATTTATTTTCATAATAAAAAATCCAAAAACAATTTTTTTTCAGAATTTCAAATTTTAATTTTTAGAATTTTTTTTAACGAATTTTTAAATTATGCGAGCATTATTTAACTGCAGCCTATAATGCACTGGCGAGTAAAATCATGTTTTAGCAACTTTTTCTGTCAAAAGGGTTCTTTCAAATATACAAAAACATCTGTAGATTATACAGTTCTCATTATGGAAAATAATTTTATTATAACTTTTTACTCAATTTTTGAACGAAAAGAAGCCTATCATATTTGAAATCCAAAAATTAAAAAAAAATGAGAAATTGAATTTTAAAAAAAGCGCTGCCAAAATTTCTTCAATTTCATATGAGAAATATGCGAAAATCATTTCAGGGAGAAATTCGGCTAAAAAAGTTCAGTAATATTGTTTTTTAATAACCTTTCGCACTGAAGGAATATAGTAACCTTTGTAGATTCAACAGTTATAATTTCACAATGTTTTTTGTATTACCTTTTTGACTCTATTTTTCTCGTTTAACAACACTTCAGTCATTACAATTTTTCATTAAATTTTGTTGTTGTTTGAAAATCAAAATTTCAAGCTTTGAAAGAAGTGCTTCTACGATTATACTCGTATTATTTTTTTTGCACTGAAATCGCGCATATTATGACAATAATATTCCGAAAAAAAGTTCTAGTAATGTTTTTTAAGTTTAAAGTTGGACCAGGATCACCATGGGTAGTGAAAGACACTTGTGAAGAGGGATAATAATGGAGAATAATGCAAAAACTGTAGCCATATTTCGAATTAACACAAAAAAGGCGATCTTTTAAGAGGCCAGCTAAATCGATTTTGATACTTTCATTTAGTAAAAACGGTATATAGTTTCAATATTCGATCTCATGCTTTTATTTTATTGTCCGAGAGTGGTTGTTGGTAATAAATGTTACATGTTTACACATGGTATATACATGACGTAAGATGTAGATAAATAATTTGAAACAAAAATGTTAGCTCAGATAAGAAATGAATGGAGTGAGAAGCATTAAATCAGACCTCGGGTTGTTGATTCTCAGGCGGTATATAAGCCGTGAGTAAACTAGAAGAGGTCGGTTATTTATTAATTAGAATGATTCTTATATCCTCCGTCATTCTATACCGGTCCATTACATTAATTTATTTCTTGAGACTAGAATCTCTAGCCAGGCCCTTATCAGAGCCCCATTCAAAAATGAGGCTAAATGGGACATTTTCCACACAAGATAACGTCTACGTTTTGTGTTTGAAATTGTCGCAAAGAGATCAATATCTGCTTGACAAAACTCTTTTACGATATAGCAAAATGCTTCATCTGATAACGAGTATTCTGTTTTCGGCTGAAGCCTTCTTAATACAAGGTCTGATTCAAAATTATTTTTAAAAGGCGAATACATATGTGACTTCTTATTTGATCATACGCATTCACAAGAAAATTGTTCTGGAAAAGTTCTAGAAAAAATGATTTCTTATCTCTTTAAATCTAAGTTCATGATAAAATACAGAATTCAGTCGAATTTCAATAATACATAGCTGAAAGCGTTTCGGAAAATTTAGTGGAATTGAATTGCATTAAATTGAAGTTTGGTTGCAACTCACTCACTTCAACACCTTCGACACTTCGACACTTCATACGAGAGACCAGATTTATGTGTATGCCTAAAATATGATATATATTATATCATGTGATGTCGCAAAATAAGTATAACTGTCTTGAGTTTGTTTAATAATTTATTTTTTACAACATTGTTACTGAAAAACAATACGTACTCAATTCATTGTAATGAAAATCAGGAAATCTTCTGTTACCTTAAGGGTGGGTACGATGCATCCGTGCACATTTCCTATCAACAGAACCTATAATTCAAAAATGTACATGTCTCATTATTCAATAACAATAGTTTCATACATTTTTTTATCAGTCATTTATTAGAAGCATCCTGTTGTTATTACATATTATAAGAAAAAATTATTTTTTTCACATGCAGAATTTGCGTAGAACGCTCTCCGTAGAATTTTTTCAAGTAGCTATTTATGAATAATTCTATATTTATAGGGCAAATGTTTAGATTAGTAAAATTTATACTTACGGCACCAACCCGAGCAACAGGCGTTACTATCACCGTGACAGAATGCACCATTACTTAATTTGTTGCACTCGGCCATGACTTCATCGCAAAAAACCACAAAGAGGAGAGCGATGAAGGTGATGATTGTACGATTCATTTTAATCGATAACTGAGAACCTGTTTTGCTTTGATCACGACTTATTTACCCTAGGACTGATTTAAGAGGCGGTTTTACCTGGAGAATTACGTCTACACAGAAAAATCGTTTAATGTAATATTTCTATCACATACTCTAAAGGCACATATAATTTTCTATACAGAGAGCTTTTCCGGGAAATGTTGTTGTGTTTTTTCTAAATAGAAGAAGAAGCATTTTTTCGCGCCTGAAACCTGCAACGAGAGGCAAGCCGTTCCGGGGACAATGCAGCACTGGAAGGACGTCGGCATGGCTTGTCTCTTGTTGCCCCTTTCAGGACGAAAAAAACTATTTTTAATTTAGAAAAAAACCACAACAACAATATTATTCGAAAAGCTCTTTGTATAGGAAATCGTATGTGCCTTTAAAGTATGTGGTGAAAATATTACATCAAGCAATTGCTCCGTGGAGACGTATGTAAAAACCGCAGAGTCGTTTGAAGCACCTTGACGCTTCTCCCTCCATTTCTTTCTTATCTAAGCTTTCAGTTTACAATATTGATCTATAATCCACGTCATGTATGTATGATGTGTACACGTCTAACATTCACAATACGATGAAGTAATCTCGGATAATTAAAGAAAAGCATGAAATCGAATACTCAAACTATAAAAGAATTCTAGCAAATAAAAATATTAAGATTGATTTATGTGATTTTTTAAAAGAGCGCCTTATTTTTGTGTTCTTTTGAAATATGGCCACAAATATTGCATCTTTATTCAAAGTACTAGGATAATATGCGCGTGCTATAGCGCGCGTGTAGCATTGCTCTTATTTCTTGATGTAATAAAATGAAATAAAATAATTGAAAGAGTTAAATAATAAGGTGTATGAAGTTGTTAGCCGAACTACGTACTTATTTGTTCCTATTGCCAAAAATTTTGATATTGGATCCACGTTTTGAAATTTTAACATGTTGAGGGTCGTTGAAGAATTCCGTAATGATTCAAGGGAAAGGGGGGTCACAAATTTTTCCTTAATTATTTCGTTTCTCCTTAGAGGATTTCTTTGGATTCCATATAGTCACTTTATTGGCAGATAGGAAATTTCTAATGCCCTAAGATAAATAGAAAATGTTGTAGAAAGTTTTTTGAATTTCGGATTAAGTAGAAATTACTGAAAATGTATTATTTTTTTCACTCGTAATGTTTTTTGCTTTACATTTCTATGGCTCTGAAAATTAATTGTTTTTCATTTTAGAAGTATTTTTTTAGGTTAACCCAGTCTACACCCACTTGTGCAAGATTTACAACTTCCTAGGATCAACAGAGAATCTTCTAGAAAAATTTGAATTTTCGGTTGAGTGAAAATGTGAATTTCACCCAGGGTCGTCTATAAATCAGTAGAGCATTTTCCTTAATTATTAGTATTTAGAAAGGGATTTCCTATTCCCTAAGATCAACAAGAAATGGTTTAGAACATTTTGAATTTCAAGATGGAGTTAAAATTAGAATTTTCCTTTTTTGGCCTATGAATCACTGTGGCTCTGAAAATAAAATTATGTTCCTATAAAAGGTGTTTCTTTAGACTCAAAAATTCATACTCCCACTTTTGAAGGACTTAAAACTTCTAAAGAACAAACAGGAAACGTTTTAGAAAATTTTGAATTTCGGGGAGAGAGAAAAATTCCAATTGGCCTATATGTAGCTATAAATCGCTGTGGCACTGCAGACTAATTTTTACATTCTCATCAGAGAATGTATTAGATTTGTGTAAAATTTGACCCCCACCCCCGCTTTTGTCAAATATCCACGTGTTGAGATCCCCTGAACCCGAAAAACATATTTTCACGAATGTGTTTGTCTGTCTGTGTGTAGATTTTTAGTTTGTGAGCATGAGAACATTCTAAAGAATTGACCGATTGGGTTGACCTTCGGTATATACTCTTTAAGTGTCCTAAAATAAAGGTCAAATTCGTTGGCCAGCCATTTTGGACAAAAATTCAAAAAGTCAGACCATTTTGAATATTTTTGAGACCACTTTTATTTTTAAATTTGTAAATTCTATGTACGGCTATTCGCAGTACTTAAAAATTCGAACAATTTATCTTGATGACTTTTTGAGATAAAAAGAAAATTGTGAGAGTTATAGCATCTACAAAATTCGAAAAAAAGAAACGAGAATGAAAATTTTAAGCCAAACAGTGCGCGATATGAAAGAAAGTCAAGAAAAGAAAAACGTTGCCCTTTGAAAGCCCTACATGATTGTCATAACAACTTTTTCAATTTTCTTTGAAAATCGAAAATTCAAATTTTGAGTCAAATAACGCGGGATACAAAATAAAGTTGAGGTACCAAAATTGTTACTTTCACGAAGACCTGTAAACTTGCTTCTAAACATTTTTTGGTAGGGTGCATAGTTTGTTCTTTAAGCATAGAAAATAGTATTGAAATATTTTTATTTTAATTTTTGAACCCTTATGGCCGGTTTTACTTCAGGAGAAATTCGCGTTTTTCGAAAACAGGGTCAAAATTATTATTTTGCTTTTCGAGTGGGGATGATACTAGAACCAATACTCAATCCATTGGTACTATACTCATGTCCCAAAAGCAGCCAGAAGTGAATATACCTGTATTTCATGTTCGAAGAAAAAGCATAACATGTACGCTTATAGCACTCACCAACTTTAGATGCCTTTTTATCGAAAAGAGTTTTTTTGAAGTTCCAGCTTCAAAAATGCCCCGCCGATTCTTTTTTCCACCTAAAAAGTTCGTTTTGGTAGCTCTTTATCGACCATAAGGGCCCTTTTCATGCGGACGACTACACATGGGGCTACAAATCTCTATGGCTCTGGAAATTAATTTATTTCCCATAAAAAAATTCCAGTTTAGAGTTACGTAGTTTATACTCCCAACTATGGAAGATTTACTTGTTTCTGGAACCAGTAGGTAATGTTTCGAAAAATTTTGAATTTGAAGGTGAGGTGGAAATTTCAATTTTCATCTATTTGCCTATAAATAATTGAAATAATACTGACAGAACTTGAGTGTCAAAAGTAAACTTTCTTAGCCATAAATTCCATCACTTAGTAATAAACAAACCGTAAAACAAAAGCATTTAAAAACCAGTGTAAATACTGCAACTTCAAGTTGAACGGACGAGAGGACAACATTAGGAAGCTACGTACTTTATTATAATAGATTTCTTTTTACGTCACCCATCACAAGTGTTTTTCACTCCCATTAACTTTCCTTTCCTTCGTTCCTATATTTTCGTTTTTTTATACTTTATACTGACATTTTTCGTGACCAGCGTTGAACGTTTTTAATGAAGTTTGAAACACTTTTGAACATTTTTTGTTATTTTCCGAATTCCTCTATCCTATCCCCGCTCTAACTTTTACTTTATTATCACCCTATTTCCTATTAATATTCAAAATTATACGTTACTTCAGCGATGCAAAGAAGCTAGCACGCAGCGCACATGTCATGGTGAACTATGACGCCCACACCGGGGCGCACAGTTGGACAAAAAAATACCCGTGGACAACTTTATTATCGGAGTGCAATTTTTAATCTGATTACATTTTTTCTGAAAAAAAAGGTAATTAAATTTCGCGTGCAGCCTAGGGCGCGCGTCTGCAAAATCTCACGCTCGCGCTCGATAATATATCTACGTCAACCTACGCGTTCAGTTTTTGTACTTCTCTTACATTTGTGCATACACGTTTTGAAAGTGAAGGTTAAACCATTGACAACTGTAATTTGGTGATTATGAATTCTCTTTTGTCAAAGCTTCTTCAGCTTTAACGAATACGTTTTGATCACGTGTCTCGTGCTTCACACTCTAATAAAGTATGTCTACAACGCGAAATTTTCTATATTATGTTGAACTATAATGTATGTATGTTATATTAATTTCTGTACCTAGGTCTGAGACTTCTGTTCTAGAAAAAACATTTTTCCGTTAAAAATTTCATTGTATTCTGTCATTATTCCATAAATTCAAATTTGTTATTTCTCATAGCCTTTTCCACGATTGAAATGAAAAATACGTGTCTTATCAACGAATGATCAAAAGCGAATTTCTAAATCTAATTCAGGCTGCTTAATTAACTCGACCTTTTTTTTTGGTCCCTCAAAACGTGTGCCAAAGCATAATTCAATCCGATTAGTCTTTCAAAAGTTATTCAGTATACTAACGACGGCGACAACGACAGACGGACAGATACCATCATAAAACATTTTTTTCAGATTCAGGGGTATCGAAACATGGAGATTTGATGAAATTCGAGATAGTCAGATTCCACGCAAATACCTCCTCATTATGATGAGAATGATATAACATTTTTTTTACTCCAAACGAGCCCCAATTTTACACTCTCATTCATGAGAGTGTAATGGAATCGTTTCGATCTCCAGTTTTCAACAGGTCTTCACGTTTTCGGCACTCACAGAGTCTTAAAATGAAAACAAAACTTTGAAAGTCTGTCCGTATGAGTTTTAGTGTCCCAAAATGAAGACTAAGTACGTTACCAAAATTAATTCAACCACAATTTAAAAATTTAGAGCATTATCTAAATTTAAAACAAAATTTTTTTCAAAGACTCAGAAATTTTGGACAAAGTTTTTGGAAAATGGCAGAAAGGCTTACTAATTATCCGAATTACATTTTCAAATTTAATGAAAATCAAAAGAGTTGTATGCTTCTCAAAACTGACAAAATTTTCAGAAAATAGAAAAAAAAATTTTTTTTCTGATATATCAAGAAATTCCAATCGACATTTTTACCGGGCGACCTCCTAGAGTGATCAGCCTTACCCTTGCATGCGGGGCTCTGCAAGGGTGGACGAACCCTTTCCCTA
>JAUMHM010000031.1:16444527-16459699 GCA_032362435.1 Melikaiella ostensackeni
AGGTACACCCGCCACTTCGACCCAGACGAACTCCTTGTCGGTCTCCAGAACTTTCGCGACACCCAAATCGGGGTTGCATGTCACGACCCCAGACCTCCGTGACGCGTCTTGGAACCAGACAGAGTTCTCAGGCTTCCTGTACTGCTCACTAATGATCAGTACATCGGCCCTCCTCTCTCTGGCTACCTGCATCAGGTGGTTCTGGGCGTACCTTCCCCTCCCGAGGCTAAGCTGCAGGAATCTCAATTCCCGCATCTCAACCTCCTCAGCTCCTCCCGGAGCTCCTGACAGGAGCTGCTCCCCGCTGCATGAGCCACGTGTTTGCCGTTTCTGTCTAAGCACGTCAAGCACCTCGGGAGGGCCTTGCAATCTTTCGCAACATGAGTCGCGCCGCCGCACCTCAATCAGGCATCTTTCCTGCTGGGGTCCCTGCAGCCGCGCGACCCATGACCATACCCGAGGCACCCGAAGCACCTCGGCACCTTGATTTGCTCTCGAATGCGGTCATTCACCACCCGAGATGAATTTTTTCCAATTGGAGCAGACTTTCCGCGTCTGCCCCCGCTAGTTGCATCACTGCGACCCTCACTCCGTCGAAGCGTTCAAAGAGCCTGCATGGTGCCCCCAATTCCTCCTATTCCAGTGCTTCACCAAGCGCTGCCACCACCTCCTTCCTGGTCACCGTTTCGTCGAGGTCCCTTACCTCGACTGCCTTCGTGGTGACGAGAGTCCGAACATCGGCTCGCTCGCCGATGGCTTGGTCCAGCGCTTTCTTGAAGTTTGGGACATCCCATCCTTTTTTGAGGACGAGGAGTATCTCCTCCTTTTTCGGCCTCCTTATGCTCAGGACCTCTAGTCCTGCCTCCGTGGTGTTGACCAGCGCCTTCATTTCCTTCAGGATGTCGGAGTAGGATTCACCGTCCTTCGCCGACACCCGGATGGCGTCGCTGTACCAAGCGGACCTGGCAGTCGGGGGGCGCTTAGAAGTTTTACTCCGCTCGCCTCCGCTGGGACCATGCCCCAACGGCCTGTTCCTATTGGCCTTATTTCCTTCCTTGCCAATCCTCTTCTTCTTTTCCTTTTTGTTTACCGCCAATTGCCAGTCCTCCTCCTTGTCGGAGGGCTGGCTCTTGGCGCCTCCCTTTTTTTGGAAGTGCGGTCCTCAGGGGTGGATGAGGCTTGTCTCTTCTCGCCCCTGGACCGCTGTTTCGGCGTATCGCCCAAGGACACCGATTGGGGCCTCTGTCTCACGATCGCCTTTCTAATGCTGGAGAGGGCATCCAGCCTCTTCTGGATTTCCTTCTCACCCTCTACTAAACAGTTATGAGTGAGAGACTTCCGAGAACCTCGACTGCCTCTCCCACACTCGTCTTCACAGCGCCCGGGTTATTCTTGAGCATCCCCTCTTGGATGACTTTGAATACCCGGGCTAACCTTTCGATTTTGTCTCCTTGCTCCTTTAGGAGCTGGAGGATGTCCTTCCATCCCTCAGTTCCTAGAGGAGCAGTCGTAGCTCCGCTCTTTTTGTCGCCAGCTGCGGAGGCCATGCGGTGTTCCCCCAGGAGATTCCTTTCACCTGAACAGCCATATAGTTTTCCTTTTGAGGGGAAAACCGTTCATTCACGAGAGCGCCCGCTTATAGGGTCTTCTCTCTCATTCATACACTATCCATTCGCATCTCACGGGTGTGGACATTTATTCATCATCTTTCATGGGGATAAGGTGTTCATAACGCATCCCTCATGCAGCAAGGCAGTACCCGTTTATAGGGCTCCCCATCACGCATTCTCTGACCCAATCACGACACCGCTACCTGGGACAGCCGTCCTTTACCGTTCATAGGGATAATGCGTTTATAGCGCACCTTTCACCCAACTGGGGAACACCCGTTTAAAGGGCTCCCCTCCATATATTCACAGATACTTCAAACACCGCTCTTTCCATGACCCAAGGGCCGCCTTCTAAGCCTCCCCACCCGTCTCTCTCTCAGCACAAAGTGCTATGAGAGGGACTTCGTCAAGGTTCCAGTCCGAGGGGAGGTCGATAATATTGATTAAGATTATTCTTATTACACTATCAAGCCAAGTCCCTTCCGGGGTCAGTGTAACTCGTTCTGTTCTAGCCTCGTTATAGTACCGGAGATTGAGGAATTTATATGGTGAGGGTGGGTCAAGGATGTGTAGGAGAAGGGATAGATTTTAGATTATTCTTAAAGTCGCGTGTAGCTTATTCAAAGGGCACACCCATTCCACGCCACCGCTCCCATACAGTCGCTTATCAGTCTCTCTAACAATCACCCCAGGTGAAAAGCTTCACATAGTCATCATACATTTCGATTCATACATACACACTCAAACTGATTAACTCATTATCCCAACCACATCCAATAAGAAAAGCTCTCCACAAGGCTCCACTAGTATCCAAAATCTTTCGTTTCAGGCATTACTTATAAACAATTGTCCTCCATACATCCCTATCCTCATATACATCTTTCGCTCTCTTAACATTCATGCACTTTTTCACGCAAGCTCTTGCTGTTCTATAACTCTTTACGTCTCTTTGCTTTAGAGTCTCATTCACACATTCCAACCATTCTTTTTTCGGTCTAGCTCTGGGTGCGCTACTAATTACGTAACCTAAATACACTTGTTTCGTTAAACGTCATTCATCCATTCTCTCAACATGACCAAATTACCTCAACAAATTTCTTTCACTCTCATCAATTAGTTTTTCTTCAACATCACATTCTTTGAGAACCCACTCATAAGTGACTTTGTAGTAATTTTTGTAAAAAAAGTTACACCAAGAAACTTCCAATTTCAAAAAGTTTATTGTTACATTTGATACGAAATTTATATGTGGAATTTCTACATGGTATTTCCATAGATCACTTCCCGTAGAATTTTTCCAAGTTTTTATTTATGAATAATTTTAGACTTATACGGCAGATGTTTATATTAGTAAAAGCTATATTAACGGCGCCAACTGGTTTGATCACGGCTTATATACAGAGTCAGTGGCGAAGAACTGGCGCGAAAATTATCAAACTCAGGACTTCTGTAGAGATAGAAAAATTTTTAAATGCCAGTTCATACCTTTTTTTATATTTTTGAAACCTCGTCTATCGAATAATGTAAAAATAAAAAAATGGTAATAAAACTTCCTAAAAAAAGGCGAAAGAGACATAGCAGCATGCTTTAGTACGCATACATTTTTAGAGGTGTATAATTTTATTGCGTACTAAATCTTATCGGAAGGATGCACAACAATAACGTAGCGACTATAAAAATTATTAAACTCGCGACTTCTGTGAAGATTGGGAATTTTTAAAATACAATTTTATACATTTTTCTAACTTGTATATCGAATAATGTAAAAATAATAAAAATATTACTGAAAACGTCGAATAACACCGAGAGAGAATAAAAAATTTTAGTACGCATACATTTTTCAGAGATGTAGTTTTATTGCTTACTAAATATCGGAAAGATGCATAGAATACCGACTCATACATTTTTAAAATAAGCAAACTCACGACTGACTACGAATGAAAATTGTCGCAAACGTCATTGTCGAAAAACTAGTTTTAACCTTGAAAATTATATTTGCTGTTATTTTCATAGCTTTAATTCTTCGTCAGAAAAGTACAAATTTGGCTCTAGAAGGACTAATAGGTTATTTCGGTGGGCTTTTCCCGTAGACTATAGGTCCGGGGACGAATATGTTCCAACAAGTCACGTTCATTTTAACGAATACAAAAACTAGAAAAAAAGTTTTTGCACATTTTTTCAGCAATTTATGGAACAAAGCTAGGGTAGATAGTAGATGTTTCTGTCATTTTTTTGTCTGATTTTGGGAAAAATCTTTCAAATAATTACATTATTAAAGAAATAAAATTGAGAAGAACTCTGAAAAACTGTAAAATTTTCCGATTTGCTTACAATACTTTCTATACAAATTTACGTATATTGTTCTATACTTTTAAGTAAAGTTGAAAGTCAACATGCTTTTCTTTGTATATTTAATTAACAACAATTTGAATATCGAAATCTGAACAGACAATTGAGTCAAAGGTCAAAGATTATTATCTTTCAACGATTACCCAGCTCATGCATAGCAAATAATATTCATGTACGGCCGTACGCAATATACAAAAAAATCAAGATCTGAGTGCAGATTCGGTAAATTATATTCCGAGCAAAGCCCAACAGAAGGGGAGCCTTATCAGTCGCACGAGCCAGCGTTTATTCAAATTTAAAACTGGAAATCGATCTTTCCCAGCATCCCCTTCGCCTTTTCTTACAAAGTTACCACCAGAAGACTTTAATTCCGCCTCCAGTCAATCGTCTCCGTCCCCCCACGAAAAAAAAGAAAAAACTCATTAACGTGTCTCGTATTTCCTCCTTTCTTTTCTTTTATAGGGCAGACGACACCAGAGGAGCTGGAAACAGATATAGGAATAGAGGAGAAAGTGAGATGGTCAAAGAAAAAGGGAGATTGAGTAATGAAAGTTGCATATAGAAATTGGATGGTAAAATAACTTTTCACTTCTGATTTTGATGCTGAATTTTCATTTCTTTTTTTTGAAAGATGTAGTTCTAGTCTTGGATGAACAAAAAATTTTTTGTTTTCATTCCTTCCTAATATTCAAATTAACTATTTCCAGCAAGTTTATCATCCTGGAAAGTTATTGAAAATCAAGATGTTTACATTTTGTTAGGTATATTTTTTATAGTATCTTCTGAATCCTTAAAAGATGCGAAAAATTATTCCTAATTGCCATTTCAATTTTCAGATAGAATATCTGTGAAATTTCAGAATAGACAGAATTATTTTATTGTGTGAATTTTCAAATTTCAACTCATATTAAACAATTATAAGTTCCAAGCGTTTCAAATTAGAGAATTTTGAATTTGAAGTGCTTAGAATTAAACTTTTTTGAACGATTTAGATTGGAAACCTGAAAATTTTGATATATTTAAATTCACAAGTATCAACATTTAAACGTATCAAATTGAAAATCTTCTGATTTCAAACGCTTTGAATGTGAAATTATTTAATTTTGCACGATTTTAATTCCAAAGTGTTTCATTTAAAATTCTTATATTTTGAAGTTTTTCCTCTGAAATTATTCACTTTCGAACTACTTCAGTTTAGAATCGCCCGAAATTATCAAAACTCAAACAAATTGAATTTCAAATTTTTTAATTTTGAACGCTGAAGGACTAAAAGATCTAAAGATTCACAAATTAATTTGAGCAATCTTCTTATTAACTAAAGCCTAGAAAAAACAGACAATTTTTCGTATTTTAATGTAAAATCACTCTTGGCAAGAAACTGGTAACATAGGGAAACTGATCGGGAAGGCAGAATGATGCTAGATTCGTTGGGAGAGGCGGGATGGTTGGATGGAGACACTGTAATAGATTACATTCTGCCAGAAGAAAGAATAGGGAAGCTAATGGTTAGAATGAAAGTGGGCAATGAGATAGGCTCCGAGTACTTTCCGGTGATAGCGACATTGAGACGTGGAGGACAAAAGCGCGGTAGGGGGAAGAAAAAAGGAGTGGGAGAAAGGGAATTGAAAATGGGCAGTTGGGTGGGAAGATAAGTTAAGAGAATTTTGAGAAGAAATGGAAAACGAGGAGGTAGGAGAAGTTGGCCGGGCTGACGAATGCAGGGAAAGTATAGACAGGATGAAGGAGAGTGTACAAAATGGTGGAAAGGGAAAATAGCGGAGTGGGAACTCAACAGGAAAAAAAAGATCTCGAAAGAATGTTGAGTGGAAGAAGACAGAGGGAGAAGGAAAGGCACACAAGAGATTGGAAAAGCTTGGAAAAGATTGAAAAAGATTCGAAGGGAGGGAATGGGAAGTGATAAGCAGGGAAAGAGGAGGAAAGAAGAGTGTGAATGAGAAAATCAGGACCGACGAGTGAATATTTTAGGAGACTGCTAGGGGGCGTGGAAGATAGGGTAAAGGGTGAAGAAAGAAAGACGGTAGTGGACGACGAGGACAGTGGAAACGAAATTAGCAGGAAAGAGGTGAATAAGACAATTGCAAGGCTGAAAATAAACAAAGTAGCAGGTGAAGATGGCTTAAAGAATGAAGCACTGAAATATGGTGGAGAAGGGCTGGAAGAAGAGATTTAGAGAATTTGCAATAAGGTTTTGAGTGGCGAAGTGTGACCGGAGGAGTGGAAGATAGGGCTGGTAGAACCGTTGTTCAAGAAAGGGAAAATAAAAAGGCTAGAGGAATACAGAGGTATCATACCCATTTTAGTGGACTATAAAATTTTTACGGAAGTACTTAGGAAGAGGCTGGACAGACAGGTGGAAAAAGGAAACTATACCACACAATTAAACGGGTTTGAGGAAAAGGATGGAGATCACAGATAACATTTACATGCTCAATTTCCTAGTCAATAGGAACAGGCAGGATGGTGCTATGGAAGGCCATGAAAGAGAGAGGAGTAGATGAAGGTTTGATAGAGAGGATAAAAGAGATATGTGTGGAGACTAAGCTAAGGTTGAAGATATAAGAAAAGAAAGGAGAAGGATTCCGGACACAAAGGAGACTTGGGTAGAGGTGCTCGTTGATCTCTCTTCTGTTTAGTCTTCTATTGGCAGACTGAGAGGAGAAGATGGAGAGGAAAGGAAAACGGAGGACAATATTGGGAACAGGCAAACTGTATTCACTAGCATACGCAGACGATGTAGTTCTAGTAGCGGATAATGAAAGAGGGATGAATCTGAGCTACCCATGTTATGTTATGCCAAGGTAAGAAATAGTACGAGGGAAAATGCCGGTCAGGTGACTGAAAAGATCCTGGAGATCCTGGAATTATGAACAGAAACTGAGAAGGGGGAGGAAAGCAGGATAGCACAAGCGTGTGCCTGGGAGATTGAGGACAGAGAGAGGAAGGGTAACGTGGGACGTTCGAAATTGGAGGAAGAGGGATGCGAAATGAGGTTTGAATGTGATATCCAAGTGAGGGATAGAGAATGGCAGGGAACAGATGAAGAGATGAGAGCAAGGAAAGAAGAGGAAAGATGAGGAAACAACTCGGGATTCAAGGTACAACAGCCGGTATAGGAGGGTCAAGAGTGAGGGGGAGCCGGAATGCTAAAAAAGGATTAAAAAGGAGAGCAAATGGAATAGAGTGGTGAAATTTAGGATGGGAGAGGGGGTGAGAGCATGTAGTTATTGGATGAATGAAAAGGACATTCTGTGTAAAGTACGTAGATATGTTCAGGAATCATGGTTGCATGTGTTAGAGAGGTGTACAGATGACGAAGGCAAAAAATTACTCTTAAAGAATAAGTGTAATGAAGTAGTATTGAGGAATAGAGCTACAATTCTTAGATTGTTAGTGTCAGGAGGCAAAGGAAGCCTAGAGCAAGGTCGCAAACATCTAGGATTAAGAATAGCAGTTGAGACGATATGTAAGAAATAATTGGTAAAGTAGTACATAAGGATTGTCGATCGCAAAACATGTAATGGTTCTGTAAAGAATCTCAAACCCGTAAAAGAGAGATAGTATAAACAAATAAAGAATACAATTTTGAACTCCAAACGCTGAAAATTGGAAATCTTCCAATCTTGACGGATTTTATCTTGATTTTGTCTTTGTGATCGTTTTCAATTTGTAAATGAAGAAGTGCTATTTTAATTTCCTGCGAGTCCACTTTTCACGCTGTTTTTAGTATCATTGATTAAATCGAATACTGTCATTCTAAAAATTGCTTAATTTAGGGTGCAATGTAAACTGTATAGTACATTCATAAATCCAGAGCGGTTTCTCGTGGCAAAGTGAAACGCAACTCGAAGTATATTCCTTCTGCATTCCACAAGAACTTTATGACTATACAATTAACTGTAATAGTGGCACAAAGGTCTGCTTGATAGCAAAGTGCACGTCTGTCAGTGAATGAAAATCGTTTTATTAAAATTCTTCACAATAGTACCAGAATAAACTTTGATATTTGAATCTTACCTAATTTTAATAACCCAGTCGATTACTTTCAAGTAGACATTCAAAATTATATAAGGGATTAAGAACTTTTTATCAATACAAGTTGGCTTGAATATACATTTCAAAATAATTATTTTTGTATAAATTTCTCGGGGAAATCAGTCAGAAAGTTTCTTCAGGAGCAGTAATATAATTAGTTCAATCCAGATTTCAGCAAACAGGTTATACAATTATACAGATGCATGAATTCAAATTTTCACAGGTATCTACATAATTATGTTTCCTGGCTAATTAAGCAAAATGAAATTATTTCAGCTTTAGAACACTCGTTCAGACAAATACCATGCTGCTTTATTAATTTGAAACATTCAGCCACTGCAGCGATTACAATAATTATTATCATACAGAAGCCTTTATTTTAAAAAATATTTTCACTTTTCATATTGAATGAGTACTGAAAGACAAAGAGGAATTTTCGGAGATTGCTTTATTTGAAGAAGCATAAGGAAATTGAAAATTCAAAAACCATTTTATTTTCAAACAATATATTTTTAAAGTTCTGCTATTAAAGTGCAAAAAAAATATTTTTTGCGGAAGAAGCACATCACGTTGAATTTTTCTGAATTTTGTTTCTTAGTGTCGTAAATTCTCGCGAAGTAAAAATCGAGAACTCCTCGAAAAAGGGTCGACGTTGCTCATTTGAGTGAAATTTATTGTTTCTGAACTTGCAGGTAACGCGCAATCTGACTTTACACGGTGACGCTAGTCGTCATGAAACTTTCATAAACGAATGTCTGCTTTTATGGTAAAATATAGGCTCGCCTGGAGCTCAACGTTGAATATGGAGTATATTTATAGAGCTTAGTGCAAAGCGTAACACCAAAAAGTAAGATATAAGCTGGGGCGACTCTAGTTTGCAGAGCGCATTAGGAATTTTTTATAAGCCTGAGCATTTTTTAGCTACTCGTGAAATTATTCTGGAAAGATTTTCCGTCCCTTTTATTTTCCAGCGCGAAGAAACCATTGTGGTGAAGAAGAAATTTGATCAATATTGATGGCCTCTACTAACTTAGTAAAGCGCTAAATCATCAAAATGTGGGACGATTGATGAATGACAGATGAAAGACTCAGGCAAATTTAAGAAAGACGTTTAAACTTATGAAAAACAAATTTTGTTTGACTTTTCGAATTCATTAGAACTTTCTGTATCAAAAAATTTCGAACAGTTTTTCCTGCCATCTAGAATTTTTATTCTTTTATCCTCTCTTGTTATGGTTGCAAGAGTTTGAACAGGCTTTACTAACGCGTTTTGCATTTAATTATTTTGAGTTTCTGATGGAAAATTGGACTTCTGTTTTTATTTTTTAGCAGCTGCAGAATATTTTTGAATATTTTTAGAGAATTTTTTTAACATGTAAATGTTGTAATAATTTTCCTGCACTTGGGCTGTGAATGGGCCATGATATGCGCACGTTGTTCTTTACGAGAAACGTTTTAGTAACGGTTCGAGGTTGTGGCGAAGGCGCTTTTGTTTCCCATTTTTAAATGTGGTTCGCTCGACGATGCGTATGAGTTTCTAGGGGCGTTGAATTTTTATGAGCTCGCGTACCGCGAATTAGCCGCCTTCCTACACCTATCTGCAATCTAGCAATATTTGCCAGTTCTCTTAACTGCTCTTTGTTGAATATAATTCTTCAGTAAAATACGAAAAGTAGATTTTTTAAATTTTTCAAAAGATTAAATATTCATATTTAGGAGATATTGAATTTCCTATTCAAGTAACAAGAACATAGCATATTGTGCGCTAAGGAACAACAGCGGCTGATTTGAAACGGGTATGAAGATTTCCGCCCCAGCGAAGCGAGGGCAGCAATCACACGAGTCTCAAAATCACCGCTTTTGTCCTATAATGCACAAGATACTTCTTGCAACAACAGTATATAAAAAATGCGAGTTTTCAAAAGCCCGTGAAATGTGTCAAAAGTGAGTCGCTTTGTGACCGATTGACGAAATAACATTATATAAACATTGCACGCCAAATTAGCCTGTCACTTTAAAACTAAATAAAGGCTTATGAAACCTTGAATGACTCCAGAGGTCATTCAGAATGAGAGAAAAAACAATCAACATCAACTTGGATAAACAGTATATATTTCTGTAAATGGCGACATTTCGATCCTAAACAGACCCTTTTCAAGCCTCTGATAAAAAAAGCAATCCTATAATAGAGATAACAGATAATAAATTAATATATGTAAATTTTTTTTTAACGATTAGTAAAATCTCCAATACAACAGTTATGTAATAAATGCTTACAATGTAAATAATAGTTGTGCGTTTAAAAATGACTATAATGTCAAATTTCCGCGAAATTCCAATCCTTACCTCAATCTATCTCAGAGAAAAATACAGTAAAAGAAGTTGTGATCAATATCTGATAACCTCTCCAACTAGTCTGAAAATTTTTTATGTAAATAAACTGTGATTAAACATAGAAAAATTCAATATATGTGAAATTCATGAGGTTATGTCAAAACTTAGTTTTAAATTCTTGAAACGATCAGTTCATACATTATGGCACCAAATAACTTTGAATTCAAGAATTATGTATGTAGAAGAATTCTCAGGTTAAACATTCGTTCAGATTTGATTCTTGTTTCAAAATTATTGGATTGCCCTAGTCGAAATTGTGTGTAAATTCTAAACAATGTTTTACTAATGCTGTAGACTCGTCATGATTCATTATTTCATATAATGTTCTTCCATTTGTTGTCCTTATTGTCTACCTGTTTTTCCAATGTAACTGGCTTTACAATTTAAACATTTAACTTTATAAACTACTCCAGTTATTTTTAATTTTGGTAACGGATCTTCAGTGCTTTCGAATATGTTGTCGTTACTTCTAAAAGGCTCATGGATAACTCTAACATTACATTTCCCAAGTAAGTTTGTGATTTTATTCGAATTACCAGGAATATAAGGACAAACAGTCAATCCAACATATTTCTCAATTCTTTTCTCTTTAGATTCATGTTGTGAATCAAGTGCACTCTCGTTTTTATCAACTGTCTGACCAAGGGTACTGGATAACCATTGTTAAGTAAGATGTGAGTTAAAAATTTCAAATTATTTTCCCTGAATTCTAAAGAGGATAATTTTCTAGCACGATCAATCAAACCAAATATCATGCCTTTTTTGTATGACCAAGGATTCTCAGAATTATAATTTAAATATTTACCAGACCAAGTAGGTCTTTGATACCAGTTAGTAAGTAAATTACCATTTGAAGACCTGATGACAGAAATATCCAAAAAATTTTAAGTTTTCTTTTTTAGAAGTAACGACAAAATATTTAAAAGCACTAAAGATCGGTTACCAAAATTAAAAATAACTGGAGTAGCTTATAAAGTTGAATGTTTAAATTGTAAAGCCAGTTACATTGGACAAACAGGTAAACAATTAGGACAATGATGAAAGAACATGATAGGAATATAAGGAATCATAACAATTCCACAGCTTTAGTAAAACATTGTTTAGAATTGACACAAAATTTCGACTCAGACAAACCAATAATTTCGAAACAATCAAAACTAAACATTGCTTAACCTCAGAATCCTTCTACATCATGAAAGAAAAAAATTGTGTAAATCTTAGATATGAAAATTCTAGGCCTCCTTCACATTATAATATTCTAGTTTAAATTAATGAAATTGTTTATAAATTCGGTTTCCAAATTTCATTAAACTATTATTGGAAACGGGGTAATAATTCTTGAATTCAAAGTTATTTGGTGCCATAATGTATGAATTGATCGTTTCAAGAACACTCAATTAGATTCAGTACCTCTTAGAACTCTTACTTTCGGAAATGACTTGCATTATTATTTGTCGTGTTTGTAGTTAGACGTCCAAATCAAATTTCAAAAAAATGTGATTAACGAATTTGAAATTCCAATTTCAATTCTCATTGCCAGGAAGAAGAAATTTTACGGAATTATTTAATGTAATATTCTTAAATTGGTAAGTCATTCTTAAATTGAATTTAGAACTAAGTTTTGACAGAACCTCATAAATGTCACTTATATTGAATTTTTCTATATTAAATCACAGTTTTATTTGCGTCTCACGATGAGTTAACATTGTCCTCGTCAGAGTTAGAAATCCCTCATACTTAGGCCTGGTAAGGTATGAGGGTTATCACCCCCAAGACGGCAAACTTAATGCGATCGGTCGAGGATTCCTAACGCGCGGGGTTCTTCCTTACAACTGTGGCAGCTACAAATAAAAGAAACTCAAAAATGTTCGGATCTTCCGAAAAATCAAAGCTTCTTAACTCGAACTAATATTATGGATCAAAATGAGAAATGGTTTCCACACAAAATATTTTCTAGTTGCTATATAATCTTGACTCGCTGGGATGTCAGTCGAGATAGTAAAATCCTAAAATTCACGGAACCTTCTTTGTAGGAAAAACCACTAACGGGAAATGATTGCTATTTCTATATGAATAACTAGTATGGTTACTAGGAAAGGTAAGAAAAGCGTTTCTTCTGTGCATGCTGCACCAGTAACGAAATTCATTGAACCGTTCGAGACTAATGATGGGAGCAATTATAATGACACGATCGGAAGTTCGTTTCCGATCAACGATAACCTAGAAGATGAAATAGCATGTTCAATCTGTTCAATAGAGGATCCGGAGATTACCGGTGGTTCCAAAGTGGAAAAAATAAGCTCTCGTGATGATGATTTCATCCCATACAATAAAAGTAAGAGAGTTCTCAAAATTTGTACGCAAGAAGAATTAACCGATCTTGTAACAGACTTAGGACTACCCAAGGACGGTGCAGAATAGCTTACGTCAGTACCAAAAAGTAAAAACTTATTGTCAGAAGGCATGAATGTGAAGTATTACAGAGATGGAGAGAAAAATTTTAGAAAGTACTTTACAGAAACAAAGGGACCTTAATTCTGTTATTGTCATGAAAGCAATGGATTGATGAATGAATTTAAGTCAGGCAATTATAAAGCCGATGAGTGAAGACAATTTATTCATTCATCTAAAATAAGTATGAAAGTAGTATTGCTTCATAATACTAATGTATTTTCCCCCATGTCAATAGCACATTTAACTGAGCTGAAGGAGCAGTACAGTAATATTGAACTAGTTTTAGAAAAAATAAAATATCTATAACATGATTGGCATGTTTGTGGGGACATCAAAATTTTGAACATCTTACTAGGACAGCAATTAGGCTTCACAAACAACTTTTGCCTTTTCTGTTTATGGCGTAGTCGAGTTCGAGATAATCACTTTAAACAGAAAACAACAGAAAACATGATCAAAAATAACATCACTTCAACCAGGTTCTAATAACATCATCGCTAATCTTCTGATTGACCCCAAAAAAGTATCAGTACCCTCTTTCCACATAGAACTTGGTCTAATGGAACAGTTTGTCAGAGCCCTCAAGGAAGAAGGAAGTCGTTTCGAGTATTTGAGATGAAAATTTCCAAAATAATCGGATTTAAAATTGAAAGAAAGCATTTTCGATGGACCACAAATTCGGAAACTGCTAAATGATAAGAATTTCATCACATCAATGAATTCAAAGCAGAATGCAGCACGGATTAGTGTCAAGCAAGTTGTAGAAAATTTCCTGGGAAATCACAACAGTAGGGACAACAAAAAAAAGTAGCTCATATGGTGAAAAAATTTGGTAAGATAGGGTGATTGATGAATCCGAAGCTGCACTTCCTCTCTTGTCATCTTGATTGTTTCCTAATGAATTTAAGAGATTACAGTGAGGAACAAGGAGAACAATTCCACCAAGATATAAAAGAAATAGAATATCGATATGAAGGAAGATGAGATACAAATATAATGGCTGACTTTTGTTGGACTGTGAAAGGAAAGCATGTTGGAAAGGGCATGAAACGTAAGAGAAAGTCTCTTCAAAGATCTTTTAAGAATAAAAGAGAGAACGAACGGTAAGCTAATGGGGCTGAACGGACACCAGATTCGGACTCAGCGATCCCAAAAATATGGTGATACACTTTCTTCTGAAGGTTTCATTTACCGAATCGATTTTTAGCTTTTTTGAGGTTAGGTACAAACTGAGATCTCATAGGGTCAAATAGACCCCAGGTTCGGATTCAGCGATCCCAAAAACATATAGATATGGTGGTCTAGTTCATCGAACATGACAATTTTTGTGTCTGTCTGTGAAATCTTCAAAAACATGATTTCTAACGAAGTCATCTTGGGTAACAGAATTGTCCAAGAAGCCTTAAAACAAGAAAATGATGTTTCCAAGCATCAGTATGATCGCCTTATTAGAGGCAATTATATATCAAGGAAAAAAGAGAGAAAAAAAGGAAAGTGTCGAACACACCAACCTCACACTCTTTTTCTTATTCCTTTTCTGTCTTTTTTATACTACTAGGAAACAACATTTTTTAAAGCCAATTTAGACCTCCTAGTACGAGTAATTTTGACAGGAAACTACGGTTAAATATTCTAATCTTGCGTTTTAAATTAAATAGAAACTAAGATATGAAACTGAAATTAATTATTGAGATACCATTTATATCTCTTTGTATATAGGTGTTGATCTTCAAAACATATATAGAAATCTTTATATTTTTCCAACAACAGAACCCAGAGATTCCGTTATAATACTCTTTCTTGTAAAAAGTTGTTTAAAATAAAAAAAAGCTTTATAGTTTTTCTCATCTTGAGACTATTTATACAATTATGTGCACATGCGATGACTTTGCTACAGACAATATTTTTAAAGAATTTTCCAAAATTTACTAAACAGAGACATTAAGTCATAGACTTTGGGTCCGTTCTTTGAAGTTGAATTCTTGGTCCTAAGAAGGCAGCAAAAGACAAAGAATTTTGAAAATATTAGAATTCTCAAGAAATTAAATTTGAGATTCTAAGATATTTTTTCCTTATATAATTGTATTGATAGACAAACTTTTCCCCAAGATTTAAAAAAAAATTAAGCAACGTATAGTTGGCACATTTCTATGGGAAATGTCACTTACTAGGGTTTTCCGTTGGACAGCAGTAATTGAGTCTATAAGATTAAAGATTTGAAATAATTAAAACTCGAATTGGGGAAATAAAACAATAGGAAATCATTCAAATTGTGATGGAATTTGAAAGATCTAAGTCCTGGGACCTTTCGA
>JAUMHM010000031.1:16466745-16480353 GCA_032362435.1 Melikaiella ostensackeni
TCCATCACTAGTCTGTGATATAACAATGAATATTATTTCCTAAACTGAATTATTTTTCAAACTTAAGTTATTAACTAATCAGTCCTTTAACCTAGAAAAAAGTACAAGAAAAATTAAATTTATGCTGTAAAAAAAAGATACAAGCATAAATACGGAAATTTACTCTACTTAAAGCTAGTCCTTACATAAACAAATGTTCGCAATAACAAACGAATACACATTTAATAGTTAACTTAATGATTCTAAACGCCTGTAAAACAAAAAGGAAAATAGTTCAATTAAACATTAATTAATCCTATTATAGAAGAGCCGTCCCGGTTTGTTAATACTTACGTAGGATTTTTTAGGGAAAAAGGAAAATGAATACGTTATTTTTAAAAACGTTACACTTTTTCCTTGGCCAAACTTTAAGGCTGGGTCTGTTTACCTTCTTTCATTTTATAAAAATAGGAAACGCTTTCTGAAACTATTTTTCAGAAAACGTCTCCGCCAGTTGAGATCCTCGGCTATCTTTCGCGTAGCCAGTGAGTCATGGGAAAAGGAGGGAAAACTAGAAAGAGAGAGAGGTGATGACAAGGACAGAAGAGCGTGCGCGTGAGTAAGAAAGAGAAAGAGATTCTGGCCACGAGCGATGACGCACCGGCATCGTGCTGCGGTGGAATTTTCCGATCCCTTTCGAAGCTAGCTTGGCGAATAGAGAAAGTGGCGTTGATAGGCATAAGTCATCTTTAGGGTTAGCGAGGCAGGGCGGTAAGCCCTAGAGTCTATAGTACACTCGAAAACTCCAGCGCTGACATTAACTAAAATCATCACTCCTCCTAAACTATTAATTATTTTGATCTAAAACTTTTCAGAAAACTTTATCATAGTTTTCGCCGCATTTTTGTCACGACAAGTCTTTGCTTGCTCAAAATTCGCTCGATAAACAAAACGCTGGAAGTTACAAAAGTCCGATTCACGCCGAGCATCAGAAAAAAATTAATAAGAATGTTTTAAAATTTTTGCTTTGAATTCCTGTTCCTCTATGAATCAAAGAATACCCTAAGGTATATTTGCTGAAAATTTCATTCAAAAATGTTTTAAAAATCAAAATTCGAAAATTTTTTCGAAAGCCTCCAGGGGACTTCGTTTTCACACGAGAAAATTTTATGTGCCCTTATTGCATCCGGACCCTCAATTATGGAAACATACAACATTTTCTGCTAAGAATAGACACATCACTACAAAATGAACATTCAGTTTTTCATATTCTTTAATCATTTTTTGTAGAAAGTTATGAATTTCTACAAACGCTTATGAATAATTGCAATAGTTGATAATAATCACAGTTAACGGTTTTGTATCATCTGAGAAATACGTATTTTTCAATAATTAGGAAGTCGAAGTGATTTTCTTGTGAAAATAATCATAGATTATTCACTTAGAAATTCAAAGATGTTTTGATGGAAATTCCTACAAGTTGTTTTTAATTTATAAAAATTATAACTATATAAAAAAATAACTATATTGCACAAGAAGGCTGCATGGTGCATGAAAGTTCATCCTTACGAACTTTTCGACTCCTTATGCACTATGCTATGTGAGAACCACCATGCATCAAATGGAGGCCTGTGATTGGTCGAGACGCTTAGGCGTTATGCGCTATGCAAAAGTGTGTGTCAGTGAGTGTCAGACTGTTAGGAGAGTCAATGTTATTTTCTCCTCGCAGCTTCTCCAAACGCGACGAGTATTTAACATTACACGACGAATCTTACTCTGATTCTAGTCTTAACTAAGGATTTACTATTGAAACGAATTAAACAAAGATCTATATTACATTTAATGTTATTTGTCCATCAAACATTTATTTATAGATATAGGAATGATCTGATTTAGTAACCACAACTCTACAGTCTAGAAAGGATATCTGTACTCCAGCAATAGTCACTAGTACCATAATACTCTGAAATGTAATATATTACTCTTCATAAAAATTATTTCTCCATTTTTCTCGGTGTAGACTAAACCTAAATGTGAATTTAAGAAGGCTCTACTTAAACTATAAAAAGTATGCCTTATAAAAAGGCTTCTAAAATAATCTATAAGAATACAAGATAGGTAAAAATACATTTTTTTGAATTATTAAGATAAAATACTACACTTTATTCTGAAAAAAAGGCATGGCTATCGGTCCGGACGGCCGTGAAAATAATTTGCTACACAGCTGCATCAAAGGTGAAAATTTTGTTCACCACCTCCACTATGTAACCCCTTTCCAGGTCCCCCAATCATTTTGCAAGGTTGATCACGGCTGGCTGGGCTGATATTCGCAAACCAAATGAAAATAGGCACTGACTTGCGTTACGGAATTTTCCGTAAAACTAACCCGGTCAAGTGTAGCGCTAAGGCTAGAGTTACGGAAAATTCCGTAACTTCAGCCCTAAACGAGCTGGAAAGGGGTCGGTCTTACAGAAAATTCCGTAACGGTAGACAGTTCAATAAAAATATGACTACTTAAAAAAATCGATTGTTCACGTAATTAATTTCATCTTGTCATATTTTCCCGAAAGTGAAAGTTTGTTCAAGAACTTGTGCAATTTTAATTAAGTTTTTTAAACATAAAAATACGCAATTAAATTGTACCCTTAATGGTCAGCAGTGATGCTAATTATTCGCAACATGCCAATTATTATCTTAATCAAAATCTTATAATTCATCGTAGAAGTTATTTTTTTATGGACCGGACGAATAGAAAGAGGGTCGGATATCCGGCCACTCGCGTCGCTAGTATCTTTCGGCCGGACAGATCCAGTGCTTTAGTTATTCGTACGGCTAGCCATACAAATATCCTAAGCCTTCAATTTTACATATAAATTGAATAATTGTTAGGATATTGTATCATTTCGTTAGTTCTAGAGAAAAAAATTAGCTTGATACAAAACAAACTATTTCTGATAATTTAACTCCCAAACAGCCGATTCATTACTTCTGTAACCTTCTACTTGTATCTTCTTTTCTGCCAGCATAATAAAAAAAAGTAAATTTTTCTAGGATTTAAAAAGTATTGTAACTTGTAATCTTTTTTCAATGAATGGAGTTCATTTCATGAACGCAAAATTTCGATATGAAAGCAGCTGCTGTGAATAGCTGTTTGAAAAGGAGGCAACAATCAAATCAAAACTATCATTCGCAGGATGGATCCGTGATATACATTTCGGAAACTGGGGTAGAGTTTACCGACCAAAACTGATACGACTCTCTCAGTCCAGTGGATCAGTGATTTGAGTATCGAATGGTTAGTACTAATTAATTGTTAGTAAATTTTTTCTTCTAATAAAATCCACTATTGTTCAAAAATCTTACATTGAATTAATAAACCTCTTAGAACTTCAATACAGAAAGCAAATTTTGAACTAAGACTATAATAATAATAACTTTGAGTTCACTGTTCCTCTTATAACAATATGTTTGAAATTTTTTACAGTTTGAATTTTTACAAATTGAACAATTTGAAGTAACTGTCGGAGAAAGTTTGGAATATTCAAATGTTGTTAAAATAACACTTACCACTTAAAAAAATACTGATAGCAGTAGTTTCGTATTTAAGGCACAAAATATGATCTAGAATAATAATATAAAAAAATCTTTGGAAGCTAAATTTTCTTTTGAAATGCGTTCATTTTTATCTACAATGGTAGATTTTTTCTATATACGTATTATTATTCACGAACTGACTCGTCATTTCGAAATTCGGGATGAGTAGTTAGGTATTTTTCATGTCTGCTTAGTCGTCCCGAAATTTCACAACGACTAGTCCATCCTCTTTTCCAGCTCTGAAAATTTTTCGAGACGATTAGTTGAAGCCCATTATTTAACCTCGGAAAATTGAAATATTTTCTCAAAAATACTGAGAAGTTCCTCGAATGGATTTTAGGATATCTAAATATTATCAAATCATACAAAAAATACGTTGTTAAAATGATTCAATTCTAATTGCTGAGAGGGTATGATTTACAAATACCATACTTTTGCCCGTATAATTTAGTACACGAAGAATAATACTACAAAAAATGACACTCCGTCGGCCTTGATATTTTAATGAGTTGAAATTTCACTGCTATCCTCTCTGAAGTTTTCAGTTTTCAATGTTCTATTTACAAGGTTTCAGTTCTTCAACCAGAAAGTGGGTGTGATTTAAATGTACATTTCAATGTATGAATTCTGTCGGATATCTGCATTATTTGAATACGAGATATATAATGCGTTTACACATCAAGCACGGCTTACGTGTATTCGTATAAACAGTTATATGCCAGTCTCTAGAAAGACATGCCATTACACCGAAACAGCCCCTGAATACCAAATTCTTCCTTCAACGAGCAAATCCTATAGGACTTGTTCGCACGTAAGTCTCGCCTCTAGATCGATCCTCAACGTGAAAAGTAGAAGATTTCATGAAAGGAGGAAATTTCAACACTCACTCTATTCTCACTTATTGCAGACATAAATTAGAGAATAGATACTACTACAGACGATTTAATATAATATGGAGAGTATGATAAAAAAACAATCAGATATAGAAAGGTTAATTTAATCTATATTTGCCCTCGTATTGGGGGAAGACTCCAGTGAATTTTGAATCTATAGAAATAATATTGATGAATTTTTCTAAACTCAATTTCTGATACGCATTTGTATGCAAAAAACACCCCCGTACCTATACCTCGTGTACAGAAATGAAGTGGGCTCCCGTAGGGGGCCCTCATGGATTACCCTTAGGCCATAAGGCTTCAAATTCTAAAACTCTCATCAGGCAGATAGATATAGATATACTTTGTTTGTACAAGTAAAAATTATTACAATTCGTCAATTCTGATAAATACATTCAATTTCGATAAAAGAGATTCTTGCAGTTTAATTAGCGCAAACATATATAAAATTACAATAAAAGTAGATGAATCCAATTTCAATAAAGGAGAGTTTTTTCCAGGTTAATTCGCGCAGATATACATAAAGAACCTGTACGCTCAGTATTTGTTAATTATAAATAGCCTTATCTTGAGCTCATTTACTACATAGTAATAAACGTGATTCAAATGTTTTTTTTATTTTTATACATAATAATTGCTGCATAGACTCGGTATTGTCGCATATTCGGTTACCCACGTAGGGCTAAAACTCTCATTATTTTCAATAAAAGTCATGAATTTTGTGAATTCTTTTGAAATCGACGGTGCTTTCAATTTCAGATATTCAAAAATAAAATAGTTTTAACATATTCACAAGTGTCCATATTTTTCTTATTTGCAAACTCGAAACATGCGACAACTTTAATAAATTTCCGCGTGGAAGTGGAACATGGACCAACTTGGACAAAATGTTGCCAACTATGGCGAACATTTCTAAACTTTGGTGAACAATGACTATACTAAAAAAAAATTGTCTTCAAAGGAATTATATACATTTGAGGTTCTACATTTTTTAATTCCGAAGACTTATTAAAGATATAAATTGTAGTTGAAGAAAGCCTTCTTCTCATGTGTTTTCAATATATCTTGGTTATTTTCAAAAGAATGATTCTTTTAAGAATATGGAAAATATCTCTCTCTCTTGTTAATGTCCTGAACGTGACGGATTCACACCAAGTGATTTGACGGATTTCGCGGTTTCATAACGGAAACCGATTACTCGGTGAATGCTTTTCAATTTCATAGATCATCGGGTTCTTATATCATTTACCGCGCGAAGATGCAACGAATAAGAGGAAAACTGAGAAGTGATGGCAAGTATTTTTTGTTGCTGACGTTGCATTTTCATCCTTTGAAGTTAAGCATAATTCATAAACTTAAACATTCTTTATTTATTTTTATTGTAAAAATCATGCTTCCTTCTTGCAATAAATTTGAGCAATACTGAAACTTTAAGAATTTTAATTACAGGAGAATCGGAATATAGAATCTTATCTATAAATTGAATTCTCTCAATTACGGGAATGAAACCTGAGTAACACTTTTCAGTAACTGAAAATGTTGGACTTTCCATTTTAAAAATCTGACACTATCGTCTATTCCCAGTCCAGTTTTTCTCCCGATGAGAATAATCAGTGTGGCAGAAGATTGAAAGGATTTATAAAATGGTCAGTAGAAGGATTTAAAGTATATGCGCTTCACCAATAATCGATAATACTAAAATCCTTTTATGATACAGGTGAGCTGACAGATTAGTAGAGTGCGATAATTTCCTAATAGAGAGATAATTAATTTTAATGCTGAATTTTAAAGAATGGTTTAATTAAACAATGTTTTCGAATAGTTTCTAGAGATGAGCATTATAAATTTGCAGGAATACTAAATTCTTAATCAGGAAGGTAAGATCTTTTGAAATCCGTGAAGTTCGGTAACAATTTCCGTTCATGAGGTTTCACTTCTGAACTGATTTCCGACCTCGTCATCATAAGCCCCGACAAATTTAGCCACTGTATAATTCCGGTATTCGCACAAAGACCCTTCAACCACTTTTTGCATTACCGCGACGGTAATTGCCAAAAGATTTTTTAAAAGTGTAATCACGCGAATAATGAATAAAATAGCTCTACTTCTCGTTGCAACGTTAGGCTTAGGAGGCTCGAATGATTATTTTAACGGTTAATAATTACTTCCCTTTCGTTTTACCCATCCCTGGTTACGCCATTAGTCTTACAAGAAGAGGATTTCGAGGCAACATCTTGCGCGGATTAGAAATCCAGCGAATTCCACAGGGATGTTCTGGGTTTTCACGCTCGAGATGAAGATGGTGGCGACATGACGTAACCAGAAATCAAAATTTTGATTGAATACTAAAAATTAAGAAAATTAATATATTGAATGAATCTATCTTAAATCAGCCCAAGTCATAAAACTTTTCAACGACGACAAAATTCAAAATCAAATTAATGAAGTTAAGTAATTCTTCTGAAGTAATTCTTCACCCAGGTGAAGAAATTATAGCAATATTCATTGATAACTATAATTGTACTTTATGCTGCTCGACTTTGAACTGACTTTGCATATTTACTTTGGAATAACCAGTAGGGTGGGTCGAAAAAAAAAACAAATTTTAGAAATTGCAAACAATACCATGCCTTAAAGCAGTACATTGTGACCAGATTGCGATCAAAACTGGAAACACTACAATTTTTTGAAATAGTTGAATCTGTTTTGATCCCCTAGATAATTTGAATTTTTTCTGTATTATATCAAAACATAATTATCTCATGCCGAATAATATCCTGAAATCTTGCAAAAATTGAGAAGACTCTAGGCACCACCAAAAATGTAAAAAAAAAAATCAAAAATACTTTAAAACTCTGCAGATGATAATTTTTTTAAACCTATTTTGCTCGCGCGCGTTACCTGGATTCAAATCGATCGATTCCACATTCAGTAGACTTCATGGGGGTCTTAATGCACCACTTTTAGGCATGGTTTTGTTTGGGATTTCTAAAATTTGTTTTTTTTTCGACCCACCCTGATAATCAGTTTCCTTTTTGTGCACGAAAAATGTAAAGATATGACAGGTAATCATTATTTTCGAAAGCCCTTAAAAAATAAACTTTAAACTAATTTTTTCGATCTCTACGGAGTTAGAGAGATTTTTTTTCACAGAATAGAAAGAAATGATATGTTTCAATACACGATCATGTAGACCAATAAAGAATAACATCGGAGAAAAAACCATCTTTCTTCTTTCCTTTCTATTATTCGTATTGCTTTCTCATTCACAAAGAGAAATTATTAATACTAATTTTTTCATCAACTGTGCTTAAATTAAATCAAGAATGTTGCAATTTTGCTCTCTCTTAGACGTAGGTTTGTAATGGTAACAATGTCAACAACAACAAAAAATTAATTCATTTCATTAACGTCTAATATAATGTTCCAAGCAGTTACCCGGGTGTATGTGTTGTGTGTGTGTGTGTGAATATCACACTTTTTTGTGAACGCGATAACTTGAAGACGTTTGAAGATTAGTTGGTGAAATTTGTGGACCTTATTTTCACCACGAATATCTGAAACTGACAAAAAGATTTTTAATAATATTTATTATAATATTCATCACAATTAAAAGTAGATGTGAGAACAAAAAAGACTCTGATTTGAGATGAATTGATTTACATAATATTCATACATTTTATTGAAAAGTATGGATGTTATAGTCATATATAATATTCAAAATATATGTTTCTTCATAGTAAACTTTTTTCATCAAAATAATTCAAAGTTTATGCAAGAATAAAAGAGACTCTTTGATTTGAGACGAACTGATTGGTCTATTTGTATTTTTGTGCTTTTATGGTGGGCAACCCTTATTATTTTTTAATACTTTAATTACTTATTTTAAATATTTTGAAAGACATAATTCATACATCCTCTATTAGAATGCAAATATAATTGCTACTTGATCATAATAAGAAAGAGAATTTTTTATTATATGAACACCATACAATTTATTATAAATACAAACAAAGTGAAAACACCCAAGATCGAATTACAGCTATTTTTAACTATTTCTGAGAGGAACAAATATTTTAGAAAATATAATCAATTTAATATGTAATAACTGCCTAATTTTTAGAGTATTGAATTATTAATACATACTAAATAATAGTGAACAAAGAAACTAATCATAATTTTTTATTTGTTTCAGGTGAGTACTTGAATTATATCATCATCCTAGTTTGGGGTCAAGTAAGAAACTTTATTAACGAATTGATTGACCGATGCGTATTTTTATATTTTTACTTCTGCTTTGAGGAGGCAAATATGTATACGTCCGCATGAGAATAACCCTTATGACCGCTTAGCTTAGGTGATATTTGCGGTTTTCTAAGTCAGATTCAAAATTATTATTTTCGGATTTGAGTGTCGGCTGAACCTATACTGGATTTATTGGCATTATACTCATATACCGAAAACAACCAGAAGTGGGTATGTTTCATGTTCAAAGAAAAAATTTAAAGAAAAAAATGCTCTATTACATGCCCTCAATTTTAGATAAGCTTTCGATTTTAAGCTCCATGGGTATGTGATTATAAATTTTAAGTATACATTTTGGTTTTAGAGTTTCATTTGAAATTATTAATTTTTTAAGATACACCAGTGAAATATTCGGCCAATAATATTATTGTTTTTCAAAACAAATTTAAAGAATGGTGAAGCATTCACGGCTTCTAATTGTCTAATTTTGAATTCTGCAGTCTTCTATTAATATGTGTTAAGTTTCGAACAAATCAATTAACCGTAATACCATTTAAATACTCAGTTATTTAATTTTAACATTAACCAACGTCAGTTATTAACTTTCCTATTTCTAATAAACAATGATTGTTTCTATTCAATCGTGTTAAATTTTGACAGTTATTTTTGAATTATAAAACTTTAATATCTATTTTTTTCATTTTTTTGGTACATAATCGTTTTTAAATATGATAGAGTGTTCTCTGCACCGAGCTAATTATTGTTAATCCATCTGTGCATTTTCATTGTTCAATGCATACACAAATAAAGCATGATAAATTACAACTGATCATTGTCTCTTGCATAAACAACAAATGCATGCTGTTTCGTAATTTATCATTTGACGCAGGAAAAAGACTAAGTGTGAAACAAATGACTCGGAATTGAATAAAATTCGAAACTACAACAAAATTAAACAACATTACGGAACTATTATTAACTTAACAAAAACATTATACTTTTGCTAAATATTGTATATCAATCTTCCTGATTTTACATAAATATAGAGCCGGGTAGAATTTTTTCAATATACATATATCGAAGAATATGACAAGCGCATTAACGTTTTTTTTTTTAAATTGAGTATTGTGATTACTGGTTAGTCAAGTTTCCTGCTCGAGAAAAGTTGCATTTTTCCTTATAAGCGAACTTTTTATTAATTTCCTGTTGACTGACAGAATAATCTACGCTCAAACCAAGAGGAAATAATTTAACGCCTTATGTACGGATAAGCGCGAAAAGAATTCCACTTGCGGTAGTCAGCATCCATCACCTATGTGTGTATCGCGTCTCCACGTTCACATCCCCAACCCTTCATTCTTTCCTTTTACTCTTTGTATACTTATGGTACCTGAGCATTTCCACAATGACCTTGAGTAAATGAGGTAGAGAAGGTTCAGGAAAAGTAGTTGTCAAAATTATTTTGAATACAATTCTGATGTTCAAGAGATTATATATCTATTTAGATTTATTTGTAGAAATTATAGTTAATAACTGTTTCCTGGTGAAGAGTTTTCCCTTTTTCATTCGAAATTAAGAATATATGAATTTAAAAGGAATTCAAATAATCAAAATTCTAATTTAAGTGGGGGCATATGTGGCCATGGAAATCTGAGATTTTCATGGCCACTTACAAAACAAATAGATAAAATGTGATAATCTGGTAAGTTTGGGTCATTATGGGATAGAACTTTGAACTTTTTCTAAAATCGTGTCTGATCATTTTGTAATACATTTCATACATTGTAATATTATCCCTTTTTATTAGAGAAGAAATAATATCATTTCGGAACCGTAGCTTAATTTAAAAAAAAATTAATCCTTCAAAATAGTTTATGCTGGGCGCTAGACCTTTCTTGGGTTAGAAACAAGAAATTAACGACAAACTGAGCGAAATCTCAATAGGAATCAAAATAAGTAGAATTCTTAGTCTTAAATTCTAAACTTATCTAAAAAGAAAAAACGACATTAGTGAGGTTACGATGTACCGGTACGAATTTCTCTTAACATCTATCTAGCTCAATGACTTATAAAAGAGGTAGAGGGGACAGTTTGCAAGGGGAAAAGATTTCTTCATTAGGAATAATAACTCAATCAGTTGAATTAGCAATTAACAAAATTTAGTTCATTCAATATAAATTTAGACTAATTTTCTTTACAATATCTTTCAAAGCAAATTTAGGTTTGGTCCACTATTCGCTTCCGATTAAATATGCCGGATTCTAATTTTCTCATTCGGCATATATTATCGTGAACGTAATTGTATTCTCAAGAATTCCAAAAAATTAAAGGTTAATTCCAACCAGTTCAAAAATAAATTTCCGGTAAAATATGCCGAAAAACAAAATTAAAGGGTGATATTTGTGACAGATGGAGGTTATACTGGCAGGATTATGACATCTGTGACGAAAAAGTTGTAAGACGGACTCCTATAGGATTTTTTGCGAGAAACACGAATCTGAAAGTTTCAAATCGATGTCTCGAATAACTTTCGAAGTATCGATTTTCTTAACTTTTTTAAAATTGAAATAACTTCTAGATGTTCATTCCGACAGGAAAACATTATTTTTGTGACCAGTGACAGGGGTGCCTTCCCGCTCTCTACAAAATATTGGAAAGGGGTAGGGATGTGACATACATTATTAACGTGACCAGTCACACGGGTGCCCTCCCGCCCCGATGATATGTTGGAAAGGGATAGAGATGTAACCTACATTATTTCTGTAACCAGTCACACGGGTGCCCTCCCGCTCCCCACGAGACATTGGAAAGGGGTACAGATGTGACCTACATTATTTCTGTGCCCAGTCACACGAGTGCCCTTTCACCCCCGATGAGATGTTGGAAAGGGGTAGATATGTAACCTACATTATTTCTGTAACCAGTCACACGGGTGCCCTCCCGCTCCCCACGAGACATTGGAAATGGGTAGGGATGTGACTTACATTATTAACGTTACCAGTCACACGGGTGCCCTCCCGCTCCCCACGAGACATTGGAAAGTGGTAGGGATGTGACCTAAATTATTTCTGTGCCCAGTCACACGAGTGTCCTTCCACCCCCGATGAGATGTTGGAAAGGGGTAGAGATGTAACCTACATTATTTCTGTAACCAGTCACAGGGGTGCCCTCCCGCTCCCCGCGAGAATTTGGAAATGGGTAGGGATGTGACATACATTATTAACGTGACCAGTCGCACGGGTGTCCTCCCGCCCCCGATGAGATGTTGGACAGGAGTAGAGATGTAACCTACATTATTTCTGTGACCAGTCACACGGGTGCCCTGCCGCTCCCCACGAGACATTGGAAAGGGGTAGGGATGTGACCTACATTATTTCCGTGACCAGTCACAAGAGTGCTTTCCTGCCCCCACGAAACGCTGGAAAAGTGTGGGATGTGACCTACATTATTTCAGTGACCAGTTACAGGGGTACTCTTCCGCCCACAGACTTATGGTGAAAAATCATTTTTTACAAGTAATTATGAAAAAAATAAAGTTTCATCTTACATGCAATTGGTGTTATACTGATAAGTCGCACATATGCCGAGTGTGCGTGGTTATTCAAATAGTCGTCCGCTGGCGAAAGAGGAGGAGAATATATTCCTTTTTTGCCCTCCCTTATAGTCCTGCAATTTTTTTGGACGATATGAGGTAAGGTAGCCCTCTCTGCGAAAAAGAAAATTAAAATCTGACAAAATTTACCGGAAGAATCAGTTAAGATCCGGAAAAATATGTTGGAAAAGAAAATTAATATCAGGTAAAATATGCCGGAAGAGTAAACACTACGTTTAATTTTTGAATGACAATTCAGAATTCTCTTCGAAGAACGAAGTAAGAATCTTTCTTAGATTTTATACATTTCGCAAAATTTACGTGAATTCACAATTCATAAGATTTCTTGCATTAACTTGAATTAACTCTTTTCTCGATACACTACGTACTTGAGAATTTGGGGTAAGGTTCGGGGTGACTAACTAATGTTACAAAAGTAAGTGGGGGTTCGACAACAAATTCGAAAAATTAGGGGAGCATCGCTCAATTTGGGTTGCAACAATTCCAGGGAACAACAAAATATTGAAGGTTCAATTTTGGAGTGCGACAAGAAAAACGACAATGCGCATATCGTAATCAAAGAGACAATAATCACAATATATTCAATAGTGAATAGTCATGGATAACCTCGCAGCATCGTGTGAATTTATTTTAGAGTCGAATTTCGGCTTTCTTGGCCAACATATAATTTTTCAGCTTTCTAGGCAAAATTGAGTTCTGACTTTCTTGGTCAACAATAATATTAAATTTCACGACTTTCTTGATCAATAAAAATTTAAGTTTTAGGACTTTCTTGGTCAACAAAAAAAGTTTACTCTTCTGAGGGAAAATTTGATAGAAGGCTAGATGTTTCGCACAAAATCGAAAAAGGTGGAACTTACCGGGCTAATTTATCGAACTTGATAACAAAACGATGTATAACTTAATACCTACTAATCCCATCTCTTCAAAATTTAACGGACTCCCAAAAATCCACAAAAATAATATTCCACTAAGACCGATCGTCAGCACAATAAACTCTCCAACTCACAACCTAGCACGCTTCCTCACCAAAAAACTAAGCCCTTTCACAGGAAACTCCATCACACACGTTCAAAATTCCTTTGAATTTATCAAGAAGATACAACAGGTTCACATTCAACCCCAAGACATCTAAGTGAGTTTCGACGTAGTATCTCTCTTTACCAAAGTGCTAATCTCTGATACAATCGATATTATTAAATCATTTGCAAACTTCCCCTCCGATCTCATACCTTTGATAGAACACTGTCTCAATAACACTTACTTCTCTTTCAATAACCA
>JAUMHM010000031.1:16495176-16515670 GCA_032362435.1 Melikaiella ostensackeni
TGCCAGCGGAAAACGTTCGATCTCGTTAGAGTATCGTTGCCGAAACACTTCTCCAATATTTCCAAAGTCTGCGCACCGTTAAATCCATTTTTAACACAAAATTTAATGCAAACTCGTTGATGCAAAGTCGATGAAATTTTTTTTTGGTGAAAAATCGAAACCATACACAAAGATAGATGTACACAATACGGCGTCACTTCAACAAATGTCAAGCTTCTACCAACACAACAAGAAAAGGAGAATCGAAATCGGGCGAACGAGAGCGCCACACGGTGACGAGTCCTAAAACATTTTGATCAAGGTGGTATTTTTTCTATTTGTATCTGTCTCGTTCAAAAAACAATTTTGCTTGATCCTCTAGATGTTTTCTTCAGAATTTTTGTTTCTCTTTTCGAGTTTCGTTTTCATCTAGACCGTTCCTCGGAGACTCTCTTATCATTATGAAAGCTTCTTCATTACACGGGTCGCGGTCTTGTTCTACGAGTACTAAATACATCATCACTTGCTGCCACTCTGAGGCATTTGTGTGTAAGGGACGATCTTAGCGTTATATCGTAGTTAAGGTGCAGTCTAGTTTCACGCTGTTCGAACCACAAACTTATGCTAGTTCTAACAAACTTGCTCCTGAGTATAAGCCTGATTCCTTGCTTCCAAAATCACTCTGTTACCATCGTAATGCGTGATTCCCTCTCAGACCTATAATACTTGATTGTTCTGTCATGAAAATGCATTCTGGTTTTAACCACTGAGAAAAATACAAAAAGATCAAAAATCCTATTTTGCTGTAAAAATATGCAAGATACGAAAAGAAATGAAAATATAAAAATTATTTATTTACAAACGATCCACAAAATTGTTCTTGACTTATTTTTGATAAGATGCGTAGTTTTTGTTCTAATCGTGAAAAATGATATTTGAAATGAAAAAATTGAATTTTTAGAAAAATGACACACGATACAATTGAATATTTAATATCAAAATCATTCATCTGAAAAAGCTCTACAAGTTTCTTCCTGGTGAGTTTTTAATAAAGCGCGTACTTTTCTTTTTTATCGTGAAAAATAGGACTAAAAATAAAAATAATTTTTTTTTTTTGAAAAACGACACAAGATACAAAAAAATGTTTCATAAAAAAATTATTTCTCATGATCATTTTTTTATATGAGGTGTACTTTTAGTTTTAATTATAAAAAATAATACCAAAAATAAATAAGTACATTTTTGGAAATATGACACAAGATAAAATAAAATGTTACGCGGCAAAATCATGCACATAAAAAAGTTTTAGACTTCTACCTGACCATTTGTTGATAAAATGCATAATTTTTGTTTTGATCGTGAAAATACCATAAAAAAATGCATTTCTTAAAAGAACGACACAAGAAACAATAAAATGTTTTACAAATTTTTTTGCCTAAAATAGTTTTCAGGGTGGCCACTCAAGATTCTTTGAATTTAAAAGTTGTTGAAGTTCCACATTTTCAATTTGAGGGACCAAAAAAAAGGTCGAGTTTGTTCATCAGCCTTATTTATCAATGGTTCTGCGTTCAAAAAATATTAAATATAAAAAATTTCATTTCGCGGTCAAACCACGCAAGATACGAAAAGAAATAACAAGCATAAATTGTTCACACAAGAAGATCGACAAATTTGCCCCTATTTATTTCTTAATAGGACGCGCAGTTTTTGTTTTAATCGTAAGGAATAACATTAACAACAGAAAAATTGGAGTTTTGGACAAGCAACACAAGATACAATAGAATGTTGAATAACAAAATTTTTCGCCTACAATAGATCTCAGGGTGGCTACTCGAGATTCTTTGAAATTGAAAGATGTTGAAATTATATATTTTTAATGTTATTAATGTTAACGCCGTCACAATCATATACGAGTAGTATAAATTCAAACAATCTCCAAATTAAGGGCATTTAGAATTGCCCTATTCCAAAGTAAAAGCCATCAAATCCAAACCATTTTTATTCCAAAGTCTTTTAACAGAAAAATTAAAAATTGAACATTTTTAAAAGAAATGTATTCAAAAATAAATTTCGTGATTAAACAATGCTACGTTTCGGGCGATCAGCATTCGACAAGCTCGGAAAGTAACACTAAAATATGTTTACCTATTAACTATACTTTTAATTTTGACAACATTTAGCGATTGAAATTTATAAATTTCCAATACAGAATTATTTAATTTTGAACGAATTCAGACAAATTACTTCACTATTGAGACTTTCAATTGGAAGCTGTACAAATTTTAATTTGACCCCGAAAAACTTATTAATAATTTAAAATATATAAGAAAAGATGTTTTCACAGTGGTGTCTGTCTGTAATTTGTGAACAACTTGAGGATAATATTGGCTCTTAGTACACTTTTTCAGTGTCGAAAAATGAAAATGAAGTTAGTTAGCCAGCAACCATATCGTATAAAAATTCAAAATGTTTCCAGCAATTTAAAAATTTTGAATACTTTTTTTTAAGATTTAAAACTTACTTCATAAGGGTACTTTCACTTTCATTTAATTATTTGAAAATCAATTTTTTTCTGAATCATAATTTGACTATCTACCTAATTATTGTAGCTGCAAAATCATTCTTTTTTTCTGTCAAAAACGCGCAACTTCATGCCTTTCAATTGAGGTAAGATAAACATACCAGTTTTGGGCCACCTTAAGCATTTTTGGGACGGTTATTTCAAGATAACGTTTAAAAACTCTTGAATGGCGAAGTAAATTTTGAATAAGCGTCATCTTAAATTCCTAGTCAATTCACATAACAGAACGCACAACAGTTTTTAACTTTTTAATCGCATGTGTACTGAAAATATTTAAATTCATCAGTGAACAGCTTCATCGGTACAGCGACCACAACTAACGCGTCTACCCTAATCTATATTTTGAATTATATGATGATAAAATGAAAATAAAATGTGATAATGAAAAAATATAATAGATATGTATAATAATGAAAAATAAAATGATTTGGGATTGTTTGATTTTTAATGTTTCAAATTTGAATTCATTCATTTTGAAAGCTCCCAATCCGAAATCATATAATTTTAAACAAATTTGTAGATCTCTTTGAGGTAAACAATTCTGCTTCATAATATTTTTTTCGTATCTCGCATAGTCTGACCAAAAAGAAGATTTTTTATTTTTATTAACATTTCTTACGATTAAAAGCAAAATCATTCGCTTAGAAAAAAATGGTATCAAGCAAATTTGTAGATCTTTTCAAGCTGAACAATTCTGCTCTTCAACATTTTTTCATATTGCGCATAGTTTGATGTAAAGAGAGAATTATTTATTTCCATCATTAATATTTTTAACGATTGAAACAAAAATTATGCATCTCATCAAAAAAGGATATAGAGCACGTTTGTAGATCTTTCTAAAGTGAGAAATTTTCCTCCTCAACACTTTTTTCGTACACTGCATATTTGGTCAGAAAATTAAATCTCTAATTTTTTAAAAAGCATTTTCGATGAATGAAACCATAACCGTTGGACGAAAATGACTGGTTAACTAACTCGTCCTTTGTTTTTCGAGCTCAAAAAAATATGCGTAAACGCAATCCAATATGACCATTATTTCCAAAGTTATCGTACCTACAGATCAACACATCACATTTCTCGCGCTTCTCACTCAATTAATATATGTCGAAAATTAATTTCTGTACCTCGGTCAGAGACTTCGCTTTAGACGAAAACTTTTGCCGTCAAACATTTTATTGTACCTTGTGTTATTTTCCTATCAATTCAAATTTGTTATTTTAAATGGTTTTTAGCGCGATGAAATCGAAAACCTTACGTCCTATAAAAAAAATAGTTTCAAGAAAATTTGTAGGTCTTTTTGAGATAAAAAATTTAGTTACTTCACATTTTTTCGTATCTCAGATAGTTCTGGTGGAAAGTGACATTTTTCATTTTTAATAACATTTTTCACGATTGAAGCAAAAATTATACGTCTTATGAAAAAATAGATTTGAGAAAATTTATAGATCTTTTAGAAAGAAATAATTTTATTTCTCAAGCCTGGAACGAAGCGTTTAAAATTTCATATTATCGAAAACAAATTCTAGACCATAATGCTAATAAAAATATATGCCCGCTTTGCGGGCACATTCCCATCGTGCGCTTCACGCTCGATGTTGTATGTTTTTCATATACAAATTACTGAACTTGTTTTTGATTTCAAATGAAAAAGGAAATTTATTTTTCTTACGGCTCTATCGGCCTTGAGGAATACATTCTCATCATAATATTCGCGCTCAATTTCCTGCGCTCACCGTATAATATATATCAATAAATAGTTGAAAAGACGATTAAAAAATTATCTTAATGATTTACGATTGGTCTTGTAGAGAAACGTTTCATGGCAATTTTATTCTACTTTTCAAAAGCACAAATTCTACTATTCTGACTTTTTTTCTTATCTCGCGTCGGTGGGCTCAAAAATTAACATTAAAATATTCCAAAATCATTTTCCATTTTCTAAAAAAAAACTATGCCTTCTGCCAAAAAATGTTTAAGAGAAAGCTTATAGGTTCTCGCAAAAGCAACAATTTTGATATCCTAACTTTTTTTCGTATCTCGTGTTATTTGGCTCAAAATTTGAATTTTCGATTTTTTTTTAAAATTCAAAAAGTTGTTATGACAATCTTGTCGGGTTTTCAAAAAGCAGCGTCTTTCTCTTCCTGACTGTTTTCATATCGTGCATCGTTTGGCTTAAAATTTTCATTTTCGTTTAATTTTTAAAATTTTGAAAATGCTATAACTCTCATAATTTTTTTATTGAAAAAAGTCATTAGGATAAATTGTTCGACTTTCTGAGTATTACAAATAGTCGTACATATAATTTCAAAATCTTGAAAAAAATGGTCTCAAAAATTTTGAAATATTCTAACTTTTTGAATTTTATCCAAAGTGGCTGGCTAAGGAACTTGACCTTCAGCTTTCGACACTAAAAAAGTGTACCAAAAGTCAATCCAATAGATCCATTCTTTCAAAAGTTATCGTTCTCACAGACATTTTCATAATTCAAAAAAGAGAAGAAAATAAAAATTTTACGCTAAATAATGCACGATGTGTAAAAAGTCAAGATGAGAAAAACGTTGCTTTTTGGAACCTCTACTTCTTCTCTTAAAAAATAGTTGCTTTTACGAAGACTCATAAGCTTTCTCTCGAACATTTTTCGGTAGAAAGCATTGTTTGTTTTTTAAGTATGGAAAATGATATTGGAATATTTTAATTTCAATTCTTGAGCCAAACGACGCGAGATAAGAAAAAAAGTCAGGAGAGTAGAATTTGTGCTTTTGAAAAGTCAAAGAAGATTGCCGTTGAACATTTCTTTATAAGACCAATCGTAAATCATTAAGATATTTTTTAATCGTCTTTCAACTATTTATTTGTATATATTATGCGAAGAGCGCAGAAAATCAAGCGCGAAGCGCGAATATTATGATGAGAATGTATTCCTTGAGGCTGATGGAGCCTTAAGTAAATGAATTTTCTCTTTCATTTAAAATCAAAAACAAATTTAGTAATTTGAATATAAAAATATAACACCGAGCGCGAAGCGCGCGATGAGAATGTGCCTGCTAAGCGAGCAGATTTTTTAATAAGCGTTAGGCTCTAGAATTTGTTTTCAATAATATGAAATTTTAAACGTTTAGTTCCAGGCTAACTTTGATATTAGGTCAATCAAAATCGATATTCTTAAAGGAAAACCAGCAAAGAAGAATTTAAATAAATGGGTAGTTCTTCATAATCTAAAAAAAGTTCTTGAAATCCTAGTTAGTCGAATTGATGACTTTTTATTTGCCTCACCAATTAATTAAAATGTTTTGAATGCTAGTAGAAGAGTGACCAGAATATTATTAAACAATATAACCTAAAATTGAATTCGCACTGATGATTAGTAATTCTTTAACTATAATATCCAATTATATTAGCAAATGAATTGTAAATAATATTAGTTACTTTTGAGTAATAATTGGTTACAAATATTAAGTAATTGATACAGAGACTGACAGTTTGCTTTTCTAGTCATTTAATTTGACTAGTTCAGATCTAAATATGAGTTTGTGTGCATATGAGTGTGCTTATTTATGTTATTTACATTTGTTGCCAAATACCGATGGTCTGGACTCTACAGCAAACTTACTGAAAGAAGCCATCAAAACGTTCTCTGATAGTCATTTGGTAGTTTTCGTTGTCGTCCACTTCATAAATCGGTCTTACAAGAAATACGCATACAGAAAAAAAATTCTGCGATTCTAGATGGTATAATTCATTATCTTGCACAAATAATTGTATTGACTGGGAATTTACTATTGCTCAGTAATGAAATAATTAATACAATGTTTGCAGAAAAATCTGCTGTGCAGATTAAAAAGGTCGTAAATCGTTTTCAGCTCAAACACTTTGAAAAGTTCACACTCTTAAGTATCAGTCACAAAATTATGAAACTTATAGAAATGGACAAAATTATTTGAGAAAGAAATAAAGTAAAGAATGTTACAAATACATTAGGAATGAATAGGATTGTTGAAAATATTAATGAGGCGGAATAAGTCTAAATCTAAAGAAGCAATCGAAAGTAAAATTGAGAAAAGATAATAAAATTTGATGAAATTCATTCATCAAAACAAAAATGAAAAAACGCAAGGAAGTAACATGTTATTCTCCATTTTGACATCGATTCTTGTCCGAGTTTTCCCTTTTCTGACTCTTTCTCTCTATTCATATTCTCAAAATTGTATCCCTTTTCTATCTTTTAACTCAGCAGGGTTGCTTCATGAAATACTCTGGGATAAATTTCTGTAGTGCGTTGGGCCTCAGAGTAGTTGGCATTGCAACTCTTGTTGATTTACTTCAGCCTTTCGAAAAAATAAACAAAAAATGTGGAAGATTTGAATCAAGGAAGTGCACATGGATAGATAGCAGGGATATCCTTTCTTTAGCCACTAGAGGGCTAGAAATGTTCGATTCGACAAAGAGCTTTTTGACGTGAACCTTAAGTTAAGCGAGTAAGAATAAAGTGCACTGCCAGAGGAAGAACTTCTTTACGTTCATATTCTGCGGTTGAGTTACTTCTGCTTCAAAAAGGGTAGTTGAGTTGTTGTGTGCACTGAAGAGAGGAGGAAATAAAAGGAAGAAATTTTATGATTGCCTTACGTGCTGTTTACCTTAAATTGTATTTTATACTCGATAGTCTTTATGATCTCGTGCTCATATTACTATTCAGTATTCCTTCTTATTTTTTACTAAGTATATCCAGAAGCATTTTTTTTACGGAATGTGTTGGAAGAAATATTCACCCTGGATGTTTGTCTTTATAAAATAATATTCAGATGATACACAAAGCCACTCTTTTATAAATTAAAAATCAATTTGAAAGTTGGATGACGTATTTATCGCTGCTTAGTGTTGTAGCACTCAAGTTTTACCTGGAATGTTAGAAATTGAACAATAAAAATCTGATAGCAGGGCGTAGTAATCTGGGATTTTTTGAACTTTTAAAATTGTAGAAACTTAAATATGTGAATTTTTAAAAACTGAAAATATTTAGGAAATGGTTTTATTTTCTGCCGTGATATTATTACATGCATTACTGCGGTTTTTCAAAAGATTGACTGTATAATGTTCATTAAAATATATATATTATATATCTACAGCAAAAATTCCAGGTCAGTGAAGAAAACAAGGAAAAATGATTTTTTTGTTGTTTCAGATTTAAGAAGGAAACTATGCGTCTCAATTTGAAGTGAATTTTACCAAAAAGGTTATTGTTCTAAAAGATTGGGTACCCCTTAAAATACTATTGTTCGTAATCTATAAAAAAAATATACTCTCTTTATTTTCTGTGAAAGCTTCAACAAGACAAAAAGCGAACGTAGAATTAAACTGAACCTTAACAATGAAGTGCATTTATTCTGAAATCGCTTCGGGCAATTTCTTTCAGTAAAGTTCATAAAGTTAAATATTCATTCTTTTATGAACAACATACAAAGCTACCATTCTCCTATTGAATGCCTATTTCAATAAAGCAAATTATTTGAACTATCCGTAGTTACTAATCACGAGTATGGACACAGCTTTAACTGTTTGTTTATTTATAAATAAAGGAAGCAAGGAAGGAAGTACTTTGACCTGCGTACTATTCTCAGGTAGCTATTCAATTTAATTTTGTGTGTCAGTTTCAACGGGTCTTTGCTGACTAAAATGTGAGCACACAAGCCTGAAGCACGTCTTCTCTTGGCAAAGCATTTTGCAAGCGAAACGCAAACGTGTCCTTTACAGAGCAGGTTGTCATTTGAAGGATGTGGTGTGGCACAAAGCAATCCTTTCTATCCATAATTAATTCCATTATTGTAGGTCTTGGAATTGTATCCATAGCATGGAATGAAGGGTATTGGAGTTTAAAGCGGAGATTGTTCTGTGGAGAATTTGACAAGCTTTGCTCAAAACTGTTTGGCATTTGATATCATCTTGAAAATTAACCGAGTATCAAAATCATGTGGGTAAATCGAACTGCCAGTTCACTTTGTGACTGAAACGACCGGAATCATCCTTTGTGTCATAGAATAACCCGGTGCTCAATGGTGTAATGAAGACGCAGTGTATTGCATCTTACTAGCCAGAATGCTGCGATTTACAATACTGTAGCGTAGTAGCTATACAGAGGAAGGGAAGAGGAAGGGGGTTACATACAGTCAACGTAATACTTGAACGGCCCCAAGGAGTCAAATATTCGGTGACGCTCGACTATTTGAAGATATTGGTTGATCAAAAAACCTTTCTAGGGCTTCTTATTGGAGGCTAATGATTTTGAGCTCCACCCCGCAAATTCTATCATAAAATTTTATTTTTTCACTCCACCCTAGTATCCACCGAGTCTCGTTGCACATATGCTATTGGACTTGTATCTTCCCTGGTGATCGGCACCCTTCACACTTCAACACCCGTCTCTCCGTTTTTATGCAAAGAACAATTGAGACAATCTTTTCTATGGCTTCAATCCTCCTATACATAATTCTAACACAAGCATAGAGGCATCAGATTTTATGTTTGATTATTATAACACAAATTTAAACAATAATATTTTTTTATCGCCAAATCGGCAGTGTCTGTTCCTCAGTGTAACACATAAACTTTCATATTAAGTACAGATTTCCGGGCCGAAGACTCAGATTAGCGGATCTCAGCTGATTTGAAAAGTTCATAAGCCCCGTCCGCTCTTCGTCAAGGTCTATGTGATCTCCGGCGACACTTCCTGTAAAGTGCGGAAGAGTATATTCAACCGCTTTATAAATCTCGCCGAGTTTCCAACCGCGGGATTAAAATTCCATGAGAATTCCGGTCGGGGCAGGAAACGTTGAAAGTTTCAGCAAACCCGACGACAACTAGTTCGAGGCTATACCAAAAGTACTGACCCGTTGTAGGACCAATAAAGCTTACTGCCCGCAGATTAGATCCTGAACGTTGAATTTTACAGCTTCAAGTAGGAAGCTTTCTGCTAAATTTCAACTCGTTTATTTTTAAATTTCCTTCTTCTCAAATTTACAACGAATATATCCATTTAGATTCAGCTTAGTTTTAGATGAGGCAGATGTTAACAATAATTTCAGAATCGATATGATTATACAAATTTAACTTGATTCAGAAGAGCTGAAAATCAATTTAGAATTAGAACAGATTAATGTACTTTAAGACGGGGCTAAGCGGGACATAATTTTAGATTTTTCCTAATAAGTTACACGGAGGAATTATAATTAGATATTAATGCTTTAAATATATAATTTATGAGCGTATTTTTTTACATACCGTGAAGTTAAGACATTTAATTTAGCTGTAAGTAACTAGTTATTGCAATCCAAAGTATGTCCGTCATAACGCCTTAGGGTGGGGCTAAGACGTACACTTTCAATAAAAGGCAAAAACTGCTATTCTGTGATACTGAATGGCAAAATATAATGAATTATAAGTTTCTGTTGTTATTCTAAGGTAAATCAGACAAATATGATAAGTAAAAACTGAAATATACGTACTTATTTTCAGTAAATTATAACCTAATGTGTGTTCCTTCACATTATAACCTTGTAAGTATAAGGACACAAAAAAAATACTTTAGGAAATTTTTCCTGTTTGGACTTCGAGAATGGCATTTTTCAAATTCTCAATCGACTATTTAAAAATTTTAAAGAAACTGGACAATCCAACATTCGGTATATAATTTTTGACCATGTCCAACTTTCCCCTACAAATTCCGATTTTTCTATAAAAATTATCCTACAGCAAGAACCAAACATCCTATCTTGATTGAAATTTCAGATAATTTTGTTGAGCCTTTATGATATATGATAGATGAAATAAATATCTAAAGAAATTATAAGTACAGTTTTTAAAGCGTTTTTTAATCAACTTAACCAAAATACAGAAAATTACAACCTTATATGAATATTATTTTTATCAAAATTTCCTAACGAAACTGAACCAAACAATATATAAGAGAAGACTGAATATTTATATTACAGAAAACATTGAAAGATCTTTTAGATTTCTGCTCAGAAAAAAATTAATCAAATTATAAAATGAGAAATTATGGGCGGCCTCTTTCTCCAGCGTGTCCCGGGTAGCCCCGGCTTACGGTAAGCTACCTAATCTTAATATAAAATTGACGGCAATTTTAATTAAATTTCACTAATCAATAAACCGTCCCAGACAAATTTATTATTTAACGAGATTCCACTCATTTTTAGAATTTCGTAGACTTCTAAACAGTTGAAAATTTGCACGATTTTTAACCAGCTTTATAGAATATTCACCAGCTCTATAGAATATTCACCAACTGAACTCAAACTTTTGTTTTAGAAAGATGTCATTATATTATGAAAGTATTTTTGATAAATTTTCAATACAATGGTTTATAATGCAAATTTTTTTATTCTTCAGTCATTTTTTAATAAGTTCTAGTTTTCTAACGTGTAGACGGCCGTCAGACAAAACCAATCAATTGATTTCGATGAAACTTTGCATAAATATTGTAAATAAGGTACACATATACCTCTTTTTTAGGAGAAAGTTATCCATAAATATGCCACAGAGTTAGGTTTGCATTTGTATAAAAAATTAAGAATTTTCAAAATATGCAGACACCAACCTATCATGGAGAAGAAAAGAGGCTATTTACTTGGGCAATCAACTGCTCTGAATTCCACTGATTCCCATCGGAAGTCATTTTGATAACGCCTTCTGATTTTGTTAAGCTATACTGAGTACTGTATCTAAATTCAACACAATCACACTTCTATTTTCAAATTCTGCAAACCTCCAACTCTGAGTAGTTTTCGCACATTTTTGACAGCTAATTTAAATCCGAATTTTCTTTTCCTAGGAGCACGCTATTATTTTTAGTGATTTTGTTGTTGAATTACAAAGAATTGCATTTCTTTGGCAAATATATGCTAGCGGTAGTTTGCCATTGCTATTTCTGAACTTTCAGATGCAGCTAGGAAGGTTAAAAAAGTGTTTCAACTTTCTACGCGATCTCACTAAAGAAGATTGCTTTGCCGAAATGTTTCCTGTTTTGGCAGTAAACTTTTTCTCCTTAAAAACTTTTTTCATAATGATTATTCTATAATTTTACAAACATTGAATAAACTTAATTGATTTAAATATTTAGAATGATAAGTATGTTCAAATGTTCGCAGTATAGTAGGGTGTAATAATCAATAAATAATTTTCATTTGCATATCGTCCTTAAATTATATTTCATTTAAAAAAAGTTATTCTTTCAATATACTCAATAATGGATTAAGGCAATGCGCTCATTTATTCAAACGAAAAAAAGTTCTATACCTGTTTCTGTAGTTCCTTAAATATTTCACTTTTAAAAGAATTTTGAATTATTATTATTATTTTGAGTTGGTAGAATTTACTTTCATTCTGACATTATTGTGGTATAGAAAAATTGTGACAGAAATGATACTACTATTTTTACTATGGGTGTGTAAAAATGTTTTATTATTTATTTGTTACAACATTGGCGTCTTAAATTTGCTGTACTGCTAATAATTACAGCATGCGCTCTCCTAATTTGTCGTGTGGTATTTGCAATCAATTCCACGTGAAATTGAAAATTTTATATATCTTATTATTCAATACTAATATCTTAATACGTGCTTTATTCAGTTATTCATTAGAAAATAATAAATATACATTTCGGTAAAATGATGGCTTTATTTTTTTAATCATGAAATTTTATAAACTCGTTAACACCCTACAAACTTTGAGAATGGCTTAACGTTAAAAATGCCTGTTGGAAAAATATTCGACCAAAAAGCTTCCAATTTCGAGAATTTGATTGCTGCATTTGATATTTTTTATTCAGAGCTGTGCTCAAACAATGATATCTTGTTGCTTCATTAAAAGTATCTTTAATCAAGCCAAACTCCAAATTTATTCTTAAATAATGTGAAGTCCTAAAATGTTACTATTTCATTAGTCAGATAGTCATTTACTAATTTAATTAGTATAAATTTCACTAATTCAGATTTAGAGAAATAAGAAATGAATTTTTGTAGCGTAAACACATATTAAGTAGATTATTTGATATTGAAACTAAGAAGTATAATTTTTTCATTACAAACTCATATATATTGTCATTTTTCTGTTTGCTTAATAATTCCGAACCAATCTGAATCATTACGAAAATAGTATTCTATCCAATCCGAACCAATGCGAAGAAAATTTTCAATCTTTTATACATCAATTCACAAAATATCATTGTATTTAATTAAAATCTTGACATATTCAGCTATTTCTAATTCAAAATTATTATACAATATGTTATTCTCAACGTCTAAGTTCAAAATTGTCTTCTTTTTGGTGGTACCGAGTTAAAGATTGTTCAAACTTTAAAGCATCCAACTTCGAAATTGTTTATTCTTGTAAGCTTGAATTGTACAATTTAAACATTTGCTTGCATCTTAATTGATCCGAATTAAAAATTGCGAAATGTCAGACACCTAAACTTTAAAATATCTCAATATTCAAACGCTATTATTTGAAGGGAAGATAATAAAAGTGCTGAAACTTTGTAATAACGACGAAAGAGATTAGGAAAACATTTTTTATGCATACATTTTGAGATATATATATATATAAATATAACCAGGCTTTTTATTTTTATATTTTATTTTATTTTATTATTTGGTTTTTTCTCCACTGATTAGACTTGATAGCTTCACCTTTCACCATACATTTCGAACAACTGTGGTATCCTGTGTGAAATTTCACGTAGAGTACCATTTTTTTGCTCGGGCATCACAAATCAGTGCAAAAAAATTTACTTTGACTTGTCCGTCCTTGTAACGTATACCATTTTTACACAGGATTCTTTCTTCGTTGGTAAATATTTTCAAGAATTCATTAGAATCAGCCGGATGATGAGTTCCATAATATGCTCCAATCATGTACACAGTTCTTGAATTTGTATCCGAGCATAGAACCAGCCACAAAACTTAGAGGAAGATTTGTATACAGGTAAACCGTCGATGTTGATCATTAAATTCACATTATTGTCGACATTTCCTTTACAACTGCGCTGCTTCAGAATGGAGTCAATAGCTTGGTTAAGGGGTGTTTATATATAATGTATATATAATTGAAACAGGGTGTTTTTTTATCTTGAGAATCGAAATATCTCACCCCTTGAGGACAGTAGGAGGGGTATCTTCAAAATTTCAAATGGAAACTTGAATTTTTTATTGCAGATTCGGATTCTCCATCAAAAAATACATAAGTTTCATTATTCGCGCCAGATGACGATGCATTTGCGAAAAATAACATTGTTGACTATTCAAGGGATGCGCTTCCAAACGAAAGTGAAGCGAAGATTCTTATTTCTCGATTTTATTTAGACAAAAAGATATTTTTATGTCTCAAGATAGAAAAACACCCTTATACAGAGTGAGGGGCGAATCTAGATGAAGTTTTTTTGGGGAGAGGGCATCTATGAATTGAGGGACTATCTAAAGTTTATACTATCCCCTCTACAAAAATCTTCATTCGAATATGTAATTTTGTGAAGCAATAGCTGATATGCCCGCACCCGCTAGTGTAACAATCTCAACTTAATTTGAAAAATGAGAACGCAATATTTTATAACTTGTAAATAGGCTACATCACCTCTAACATATCATAATGTTTTCACATGTTAATGCTTCGAAATAGAAAAAATAGAATTATTTACTCGCCTATTCGCTGAATCTATTTTACCCTGCACAACATTAACATAAACGTTTTAGTCGTTTACTTCACGACTACCATTTTATGTTAAATACAATCGACAAGAAAAGTTCACTAATTGATTAGTAACTAAAATCGTTAAATAATTACTCAAAATTTACAGTAATTTATTTTAATAAAATCAACTTGTTATTTTTTTGTAATTCCGTTAGTGGAATGATAAAATAGTACTATTTCATTATTCAAACAGTCATTTTCGTATTTAATTAGTGAATAATTCACTAATTTACATTTAGTGAGATGAAAACTTTATGCTTCTACCAGTAAACACATATTCATTAGATTATTATTTGATAGTGCGGAGTGTTTATTCCTCCAGAATTCCGGGGTATTCTGGACAAATAGCCTACATACAGTAGAACGACTATTCGTCCAAAAATGTATAGCTAGTAATTTTATAACGTTTTGGCTAATTTAAAAAATAGAATAATAATTTTGTATAAAGAAAATGATAACACAACTTCTCGTTAGGGGGAATGCGAGTTGCTTAGTGGCAAGTTGTCATGCTTTGCGAAATAGAGCACTATTGGTTCGGTCAATTGATTCCAGGGGAAGCAAGGCATTTCTTCTGGAGCCGACTGTCTGAGCTAATAAAGCGGGCTATATTACGCATGCGCAGTAGCGTTAGGGATACATTTTGAAAGCACTGCTACCGCTTTAGTTTTTTGGAGATCAAAAGATCAGTCGTGGTCCACTCTGGTTCAAGTAACTAACCAGAGATGTTGTCGTTATGCGTTCACGCCCAATAATTTAAAAAGAATTTGTGTTTTGATTTTTGACATCCTCATCTCAATGAGAGGGTATTGCCTCTCTCCAATCATTTGGAACTCCACCACTCACAGCACACATATTTATAAATTTGTTCAGTCACACAAATATCCGCCACCGCTCTCAAGCATTTCAGCGGCGATATCATCCACACGAGCAGCCTTACCATTCTCTAGATTCTTAATCACCGATATAATGTCAAATGATGCACAAAATAATATTTCAAAAATTATTTTAGAACCGAAGGATTATCTTTAAAATAAACGTAGTAAATAGATTACCGGCAAATTATGCCGGATTAGATTCTGAAACTTAAAAATCGATATTTCAAATCGTTCTGCCAGTACAGTGACAGGTCACAGAAGAGTGATCGGTCACACTCGCCACACTTTCAAAGTTGTTGATATTTTTATCATGTTTGATATGTTTATTGAAATTTAGATTCAAAATGTTGAATAAACAAGAAAAATACGGAGACGTGAACGCCCTCAACCAGTGAACCATAGCTGATCTTTCTATCTTCAAAAAACTAAAGTGGTACTGTCTTAAAGATCGAAATGAAATGTATGAGGTAAATGCATTATCGAGCGCGAAGCGCGAGATCCAACAGACATGCGCCTCAGGCGCGATCAAAAGTTGCGAGCCGCGCGCGACGAGTTTGTGCCTTTGCAGCGGGCAGAATTATTCTCCTCTCATTACTGTGATACCTTACAATCATTTTGAGACAAAAATAAAAAAAATCGTTGAAGCCGTTTTTGAAAAAACTCAATTTTTGATTTTTAAAGTGGTTGGTAAGTACAGTTTTGTGTAAATAACACTGAAGTGGTGAACGATTGGCATGAACTCCTTATTTTGGTACTTGAAAAGAAGATGTATATGTTAAACACCTTACGATAATCAAAACCCTTCAAACTGTTTGAAAAAAGGTGAAAAAAGTAGAAAAAGTTCAGTTTTTCCAACATTGCTTCCTTCTGGTGCATCCTAATTGTTAATAATGAAGGATTCCGTTCTTCAAAAATATCATTTAGTGAAAATCCATTCCTTATAACTAGATTTAATTTTCCGAAAGATGGTGAAATTGTGTCACTGTTCTTTCTAAGACCTTTCGAATCAGACATTTGTTCAGTCTCAGTACGACGTCTAACTTTCAATAAGTCTCACTCATATCTCCTCCGTGCTACAAAGCTGACATGTTTAAGTTCGTCTATCGATTCGCTACTAGTATGATTTGAAAGAGTATGGCTTTTGCTGACGATCTATATAATTTCGAAATAGAATATTTCTCGACTCATTCAGTTCTATGCAGTGGTATAAACTTGTGACATCTTCATGATGTTTTCTTCATGAGTACACGCATGTGGGGAGTGTCGCCAAGTTGACTTGTGACCCCGTATGAGCTGCTTTATTTCCATTATTCTAGTTCAACTTCAGGCTTGATAATTCCTAACACGGATCAGTCCTATTGACTATTTTCGATCTTTGGCATGTTTGGCCGGAGTCGAGTTATCTGTATAATTCAGCTTGTGCCCCACAGAAAAACATTGGAATGATTTTCTTTGCAGCTGATTTCTTACAATCTTGAAATAAGATCTTTTTTTCAAAATGAGAATGCTTCAAGCGTGAAACTGCAACGCGAACATAGCTGCATTCTCATTCTGCCGAGTCTGATTTTTGTTGCAACCCAAAACAACATCGAATCAGCGTACTTTTGAGGTTTAGCGTTTTCCTGTGCCTCTGTGCAGTATTACCTCCTTACGAGCACTGATGTGTGTCATGGTTGTTGTGATGTACATCTTCTGCTTGAGTTTTTGATTCTTTTCAGTCATTGGTGTTTGAATTCATAACCCAATTACGGTGATGTGAGAAAGACTCCTCTGTGATTCTGTAACTCCTTGAGTACTCATTAAGAGTGTTCAGCTTATTTCTCTTGTGTGACCTCTGGTGATGCTCTCCTAGTCAAAGCTTATCTATTTTTTGTGCCTACAACTTGGGGCCCAGCATGGACATTGATTGGGTTTCGATTCTTCTCATCGTTGTTGTTTGAACTTACAACTCGGGTGCGATGATGTGGGGATGTCTCTTCTATAGTTTTGTATGGGGTCACCAGGTAGTAAATCTTTTCGGATGAATTTCCCGTATCTTATATATTGCTGTCTAAGGACAAGTTGTTGCTTTCCATGATTCAGGATACACGTCTCACTGTTCACTATGGATATAGCAAATCATTCATTGATCATGATCATCATGGTTTACTCAAGCGTTCCTCCATCAGAAGTTTATTCCGTATTGTGCCTAATAGTTTGCTGCGTTAGTGTCTCTCAAGCTTCAACCCCTAGCATCGTTTGTCGTCATTTTCATAGTAGACTTATCACACATAACATGTTGTACACGAAACGAGCCTCTGGGACTCAGTACCTTACTCGCAGCAGGTTCCCGGTGCTAATCTGCTTCTGGGAAATGTAACTTCGCGCAAATTGTTGGCAACGCTGTTTCGATGATGAGTTGTCAGATGGATTTTTCTAGGATCCGATCGAGCCATCACCTTGTGGGACGTATTCTCACAGTTCTTGAGATGACAACACATATATTGGGATCTAATTCACTAAGCCAATCCGCAGATTGCCTAGATGATGCACCGAGTGGCGGGGCCTACTTCCACAGCGGACTCATAAATGCTGATATATCTACTTTCAAGAAGAGCATTTAACTGTTCATATTCAGATGGTGGAATCTGAAACCAAGTGGCCTGTTCACTGCGCGACCTCGCGCACTAGCAGCAGTTGCCGAACTTCATTGTTGCCAATAACATGCTAAATTATATCGCAGATTGCATCGGTTGCTGTGTAACATACTATCTCATGGTGGGCGAAAATAATTCCACAAGTCATGTGCTGCTCTTTCAGGATTGATGTTCCACGGCGCGGCGAGCGGAGAAAATTTATGTCAAATCATGTGCCGCTCTTTTCAGATTGATGTTTGACGGCGGGCGAAGACATATATTACTCTTCATTCTGTTTTAAATTTCTGATTCGACCATTCACCTGACTTCAATTTATTTCATTCACAGAATGAGGCAGCCGGGATGGGGATACTTTTTGATCCTAATTAGTTTGATTCAGTTACAATCTAAAATAAGTTTTCGTATTTGGAAATTTTTACGATTTCGAATAAGTTTTATGGTTCTTGGGAGTTTTTCCCTGACGACATTGCTCCGCGTGGTGACTTTTATTAGGGTATGTTGCTCGACATTTCTCGACCGCTGGCGTGAAGCAGTAGTCGTGCCAATGTGGTGGATTGCTCGGTCGACATCCCGCTTTCTCTTTTCAGTTTAGTTGTGACTTTCGTGCTGGGCACTCGAGACCATTTCTGTGACCGAGTTCAACGCGCTGCATTCTTTAAATTGATACCATTACCGATTCAGGTTTCCAACCTCTGTCTCTCGATCTCGTTTCTAACTATCACTGGCGGAGGTTATGAAAAAGTAAAATGGTGACACAAGTCTTATTCGTGCTGTGCTCGCGATTATGTGTAAAGTCTGAAGTCAAAATTCTTACTCCACTACAGAGTGTTCTCAATTCTAGTAAGTGATCATATCACAGCGTCAAGTGTTCTGCATTTTCCGAATTATTATTAGGTGAAGTGATTTTCCCGACTCGATCGTCTTCTGGTGTTGTGGGAAGTGCTGCGTCGGATGACGTTCACCTGTAGTTGCAACGGAATAGATCGTTTTCAGAATGATCGTGTTCATAGCTTCCGCAGCTTAAATTTGTGTTAAGTTTCCAAGACAACCTAAATATTTTTTTGTATATCAAAACTGAGAATCGCGAGTCGGATCTCGGATTATGGTTGTATTTATTTAAATTAGACTATAATCAAAGTGAATAAGTAAAATATCGACTAGTGGATTGTTAATATGAGCGCGTTTAGATCGGGCATCTGTCGGATCTCGCACTAGGCGCTCGATAATATATTTACCTCGCGCTACGCGCTCGGTTTTTATGTACTTCACCCACATTTGTGCATAGGCCATTTGAAATTGAAGGTCAAACCATTGACTACGGTAATTTGGTTATTATGAATTCTCCTTTGTTGAAGTTCCTCCGGCTTTAACGAATACATTCTCATCACGTGTCTCGCGCTTCGCGCTCAAATAAATGTCTTTACAAAACACGAAATTTTCTATATTATTTTAAACTCTATTACACTAAATATATATTATATTAATTTCTGAACCTTAGCCCGGGACTTTATTTTAGAGGAAAAATGTTGGAATTAAACATCCAATCATATCCTGTCATTTTTCACTGAAAAAATTCTTTTTTCCAATGGCCCATCTCATGATTAAAACAAAAACTACGTGTCTTATCATAAAATGGTCAACAGGCAATTTGTATATCTGATTCAGGCAAATAATTTTGTTATGAAACGTCTTATCGTATCTTGCGTTGTTTTTCCAAAAATTACATTTTTTATTCATGTTATTCTTCAAGATTAAAACAAAAACTACGCGTTTTACAAAGAAAAAAGGTCGATTACAAATTCGTAGACCTTTTTCAGGTACATAGATTTGTTTTGAAACATTTTATTGTATCTCGTGTCGTTTTTCGAAAATTTTCATATTTATTTAAGTCTTATTTTTCACTATTAAAACGAAAATTACGCAAAATGCAATCGCGAATGCGAATTTTTAAAATTTGGCAATTTTTTTGGTGGATGAAACCAGAACCGTTAGTCAGAAATGGCTGGTTAACGATCTCAACCATTCTTTCTAGTCTCTAAAAATGTGTGCCAAAGCGCAACCCAATTCGATTAGTCTTTCAAAAGTTACCCAGTAGAAAGACGACGACAATGACAGGCAAACAGACACCATCGTAAAACCTGTTTTTTCGGATTCAGGGGGTCTCGAAACGTGGAGATTTGATGAAATCCGTGAAAGAAAGTTTTCACACACAACAAGTATGACGAGAATGTGAAAAATTATATAGTAGTTTCTGCCGTTTCTGAAATACATCACATTTAAAGAAATTTTGTTCAATTATATCTATATTTCTTTTTTCAAATTGACGTTGATTTTCAGATAATTGTTATAATACTATTTTTATCAAAAAAGTATAGGAAATGTATTTTCAGTATTCTGCTCTCTCTAACTCTGATTTAGTGAAAATATACTAAATTAAGTCCAAATCCAATCATTTATTGTAGGTTACTTGAATTAAAGTTCTATTACAGCTGACTCATATTTCGAGGGCTTATACGAGAGACCTAATTTATCTGTATTCTTAAAATATATTCTCCTCTAATTCGCGAAAAAGTGCTGGTTTTTCCACCTGTTTTCTGTGTAAAAAGTGACCGATTTGTTGTCGATGACGTGACGCCTGCGCTGTGCCGACCATTCCGGGCACCAGTGAA
>JAUMHM010000031.1:16515770-16550845 GCA_032362435.1 Melikaiella ostensackeni
TAACTTTTGTAACCGTATTCAGCAGAAACCCTTGGCACAGGGACCCTCCATCCGCAACCTGAGGACGCGTTCGGTGGATTTGTCATAGGCCCTTCGGCTCGACTCCAAAAAAACCGAACCGAACTATATATATCATTGTCAAGGGGAGAGAATGAGCTTTTTTGAGTTTACAAAAAGAAATATTAAAAATGAGAATTTGAAAGAAAAGACTAGAAAATAGTACCTACTCCGAGTTTTTCGATTGAAGAATTTTTGTTGAATGTTGCAAACATTTTCATTAGAAAGTACGGAAAATGTCTACAAGAAACAGTTATTGTAAATTTTTCCAAGTATGATATTATAGGATCAATCTTTCAATGAACATAGACTTGTCGAAAAACCATCAAAAGTTTGAGCCCCTGTATCTAGGCAACATGTCATTATTACCCTCCCCCCATTTGCATGTTAGATGTAGTCCAATAGTACAACAATCTCACAAAGTTTTATCGAAATCGGAGGAATGAAAATGTTTTGGGTGGTACACTTGGCGAATTTTGCCCCCGGGGTGAGATGACCTTTACAGTGTCTCTGGGATACTAGACGACCTTTTAGAGCATGCAGCTTGAAAATGTTCGGAAATCCCATAAAATCCTTTCAGTAGCCTTAAAATCCGTGAAAGTCACTCGAAATACGTTTTAATCCTTCGGAATCTTTTAAAATCCACAGGTAAGTTTGGAAATCTTCGAATCCACTGATGTATTTGAAATCTTTTATCTCTTTCGTGAAAATTGTACTCCTTGAGGAGACCTACAAAAAGTTCCTTATCCGTTTTTCGATATCTTGAAATGTTTTTTGAGAACGCTTTTATTCATTTCATAACAGCCAATGATCTCAATTTATTTGAAGGGATCAAGGGATTTTGAAAAATTTAATGGAATATAGAGTAATAAAACGGGATGAAAAAGTATAGAGTTATTGAAAAGAAGAAAGTAATATTAGTATCAGTAGAAATTAGTAGAACTATTTGAAAACCCAGTAGGAAAAATTATTAAATAGGCTAATATATTCCGTTCGCATCTAATACATTCCGCTCGCAGCATGAAGCTGGTTCGCAGAGATGATTTTGTTTTGTTTTTTAATATTTTTGAAATAAATCTATTTTACGTTTTACTTATTACGTTTCTTCAATTTTTCTTTTCATTTAATGGGTTTTTCATTTTCTTATGACTTTTTACATGACATGAAAAAGAAGCCTAACCTCTCCAACTTCTGATATAAGTTTCATTTTAAAAAAAAATGAATTGCTAAAATCTACCACAATTGCAATTTTTTAATTTCAAGCATGAGTGGAATCTTCAAGCTTCTCAGCTTATTATATAAAAAAGTCAGAATAATTTCAAGTATCATAAAAGTTGTATGACTTTCCCCTTTTCAAATCTTCACAAATTGTGAATTGAGAATTTCTTTAATAATTATATTTTATAGTTGAAAGAATAATTAAACCCAATGTTTAGTTAAATAGATAATTTCAACCTGGAATGTCCGAAATTTTATTGTTTTAAATTAAGATTAGTGCGATACGGTAATCGTCTAGAATCACGGTTTTTCCGAATATTCATAATTTGATTAATGTAACCGTCAGAAACCATCCCCTAGGATCCTGAGTAGTGAAGTGAGATTTTTGCAATATACTGAAGTTTATTAACTTTTTTTGACCACTTCCTTCCTAGATCATCACTAATCAATGTGTTATATATTTTTATTATCTTTTAAACTACATAATATGATATATAAAAAAAATACTGTTAGTACCTCAATTTCATTATAGGTTTGTTAAAGAGATCTATTTAAAAGGTGCGTGAAGCTGAAACTACAACATTGTCCTATTAACATGGGCAACATGCAATACCTTTGTGCCAATTTTGTGCTAATTCATGCCACAAAAAAAAAATGTGTGCCCTGTGGTTTTTTTCAAAAACCTTAGTTAAAGTAATGTTTAGTAATTTGAGCTTCACTTCAAGCTGGTGCTACCACATCAAAAAACGAAAACTATTAATCACATGAAATTTTTTTTAATGTAGGAATTTTCTGCTAATTTTGTGCCAATTAATGCCGCGAAAAAAATTTGTGGCCTGAAATTTTTTTCAAAGACGTGCAGTAATGCAAGCTTTACGTGAAGCTTTCACTACCACACCAAAAAACATTAACCATTAATCACATCAAATTTTCTTTAATGTAAGAATGTTGTGCTAATTGATCGCTGTCGATTTGAACCGTGCACAAAATAGCAACATCTCTTTTATTGTTAAAAACGTGTAAGCCAGTCAAATAAGACGAAAAAACACTTTTTGATAGAACAAAATATATACAGAATTTTTTCTGCTTAAGATGTTTGGGTGAATGATTTAATAAGATACTGAGCTCTGTCAGACCGTTACATACATTGCTACTTAACAATGAACTGAAAATTGAAAAGCCTGTTTGGATTGTTGTTTCCGATTAAGAAATAGGTAAAAAGTGCAAAGCACATGATTTGTAGGACATATAAAATTCTTTTAAACGATCGCTATTCGAACTCTTTGCGGCTAATAGTTTACGAGATATTTTATTTTTAATTTTTAGCACACAAAAAATTTACAACATTTTTATTATTGCAAATAACATGTTGCAGTGCCAGTTTCACGTGAAGATTCACAACTTCCACATCACAAAATTTTTATTCTATTTTTAGGGCTTCATGATGAATAGAAATCTCAGAAATCTCAATTTACAATTTCTTCCAATCGTTTGAATTTTTCTAAAATACAAATTCTCATTTCGCTTGCATCTAGACCTGCAGCTAGCAATGGAATGAAAAATTTTCCGACCTAATTGGTGGGAAGCCCGATCCTATTTCGACCATAAATTTGTGTGATCCTCTTTATCCTCCGTACCGTCAATAACAATGCCCATCGCCCATTGTCCAAGAGGAAGGGAGAAATTAGATATTTTAAAGCATTTTGATCTAATTTTAATTCCTGTCCGTAATATATTAAGAAAAAACCTAGAAAAAAACGTTAAATTGAATGAGGTCAACATGTAGAATCTCCTTCCCGAAAAAATATGTTATCATTCTTAAAAACCGTATGATTTCCAAAGAAATGGTAAGAAGCAATAAAAAAAAGATTAGTCCAAAACACAATTTCAAAAATAAACACTATGTGTAGTCCTGATTTTAAAGTGTGTCGTCTGGAATAAAAAAATGTGCAGTAGAGAACTAGCTTATTTTCCATCAATTAGCTAAATTTTCATTCTTCTAAGTCGTCATCACAGTATACCTATTGTTGTAAAAAAATGTGATTTTATTGAAACTAGGTGACAAATAGTTAGCAAAAGAGTAACTTTGAATACCCTAAGACATTTTTCAGGGTTCAATAAGAAGATCATACGGAACTGATTTCTAAAAAGATCAAATTGACCTTTTCTTTAAATCTCACATTATATGTTCTCGCTGTATCGCTTACAGGCACATTTTCAAATTAATCTCATTCCACTAGTTCTACATGGAAGTTCAGAAAGTTTAGTTCAACTTGCAGAAATTTTTAGGCTCTCACTAATCCTGCCAGATTTAATCTTTTTTTATGTTAATATTGAGTGTGAAGGTGTTAAAATTGGAGATACAAAATTATGCATTTTTCTCAAAAATCAGTATTTGGAAATTCTATAAGGACCCTTTTCATATAGACGTACAAATATATATTGTCTGAAATTTAGAATTTACTATACATAAAATTCTCTCCATGGGACGTGATTCCTGAAGCTAAACTGCAGTGTATGAGAAATTAAAACGATATTATGAATTTTTTCATTGGTTTGTTTCGATATTCTTTTTGAAGCGACTTTGAATAAATCTCCTCAAAAAATGTAACAACAATTTTTGTTTCTATTGGCTTTAGGGTCAAAATGATAATCAATTATTTTTTTAAAAGAGAAGAAAGCAAAATTTTAATTGGGCCAATTGAATACTGACATTTTTGGTATTATTTTTATATTATTGGTCTCTTGATTGCGTGTTGTGTTTTAACAAGTACTAAAGGGATTATTTTTAACGTGAATAATGTAATGTGAAATCGCGGAGTCTATAGTCACCTATACGAACAATTCTTTATTTTTATGTAAGTACATTATGAATGGTCGAATTGCCGTAGTATAATCCAGTATCATGTGACGCAGCCTAATTCAAAGTTTCATAGCGTGGCCTTCTTATTGTTTCAATGATGTTAAAAATGTTACGCAATCGCGGTCTTATACTAAACTCTTTTATAACTCACGTTTCCTTTTTTTCTCCTATTTTTCGGGCATTCAGATAATAAATTATCACTCATTGCAAGAACTTAAAATTATCAGCATTTGCGTCAGGCCGTGAAAAAGGGCTCGTCACGTGCACGCCAATACCTACTACATTTTCTTAGGACTTGGAAGTTATTGAAGTCAACCTTCAAATTATCAAAAAAACGTATTTTTTTAAGATTTGTTTCTTTCAACCGAGTATATATATATATATTTTTTTTTTCTCAAGATTGACTAATTCTTTTTCTATCGAACGGTCCAAAGAAAAAAAATGTTAATGAATAAAAATATGATGGCGCTTCTTCAGAAAACGTTAAAAAAGAATTTTCTCAAAATGTCCGCCTTTCAAAATTATTTCTTTCTTTGGGAAGATTGCTGATAATATTATACACTGGCAATATTATATACGCATTATCATGGTTAAAATTCAACTATTTGGTTGAATATTGAGCTCTTTTGTTGAAAATTCATTTTTTCTGTTAAAGATTCATCATTTCAGTTAAAATTTCATCTCTTTTGTTGAAAATTGAAGTATTCTATTGACCTTTTTTTTTGTTGAAAATTTATTTTTCAAACTGGAAATGTAATTATTTTATTTTTGGTTGAAAATTGATATTTTCAATTAAAAATTGATCTTTTTTAGTGTGAAGTTCATCTATTTCATTAAAAATTCATCTGTTTGGTAGGAAGTTAATCTTATTGGTTGAAATTTCATGTTTTTTGGTTGAAACTGCAACTGTTTTATTAATTATTAATCTTTTTTGGTTGTAGATTCAATTTTTTTTAAATTGATCTTTTTTGGTTGAAGTGAACTATTTTTTATTTGAAATTAAGAACTTCTTGTTCGAAATGTCAGCTATTACACGTTTTGTTGAGAATTCATCTTTGTTGGTTGAAAAATCAACTACTTAATTTAAAGTTGAACTACTCGGTAAAAAACTCATTTTTTTGGTTAAAGATTCATGATTTTAGTTGCAGATTAAACTATTCGGTTCTGAATTCATGTTTTTGGTTGGAAATTCATATTTTCGGGTTGAAAATGCAACTGTTCGGTTGAAAATTAATCTATTTTGGTTGGGGATTCAACTATTTTGTTGAAACTTCGTCTTTTTTGGTTGAATTCAACTGTTTTTAATGCAAAATTTTAAAAATTTCTGATTGAAATATCAACTATTACATGTTTTATTGAGAATCCATCTTTTTTTCGCTGAAAAATCAACTACTTAGTTTAAAGTTGAACTACTTTGTAAAAAACTATTCTTTTTTTGGTTGAAGATTCATGATTTTAGTTGAAAATTCAATTATTTGGTTGTAAATTGACTTTCTTGTTAAAAATTTACATTTTTGGGTTGAAAATTTAACTCTTTGATAATAAATTCGTCTCTTTGACTGGGAAACTCAACAATTTGGTAAAAAATTTAACTATTTGATTGAAAATTAACTTCTTTGTTGAAAACTCCTATCTTCAGGTTGAAAATGTTTCTGTTCTGCAGAAAATTCGTCATTTTGGCTTGAAAATTCCACATTTTTGTTTAAAAATGGAACTTTTTGGCTTAAAATTAATCTGTTTTAGTTGAGGATTCAATAGTTTCGATTTGAATAGGATTCATTAAATTTTATCCTTATTTATATTTAAAAAGAGAAAAAACAAATGCTGAAAACTGAAAAAATATGAAATACATATAGAATCGGTCAATAATTAAGTCTAAAAATATTACATTTTTATATATTATTATAAGATCCTTCAACAGCTTTATGGAAAGAAAAAAAATGTTCGCTTTCATCTCTATAATTAAATGTTTTTCTTAATTAAATTTCGGCCTTTTCTTAGTACATATAATAATGATCAAATTTTCATGCTTAACTTTTACTGATTATTATTCATATTTTGATTCAAAATCAGCCCGATATAAGCCCAAGGATGAAATAAAACACTGATAGGCTTCATCAACGGAAGTTTTAATAAATTAAAATTCGCAATAATTGAAAAAATTTCAGTATTTGCGTGGGATTGCATTCAGTCTCTCATATAATTTAAATCATTTGTTAATTAATTTCACTTTTTTTTAACTGAGCTACCCGGTTGAACCCAAATTGGCGCGCAACCATAAATGGGCTATGTTGGGCCGATTTGGACACAGGCGGCATTTTACAGCGTGGCAAAAAACATTGGTGGGATTGACAGATCACTCTTCCCAATCAAGTTTGCTGGATTTTCGCCATTCGTCCTCAAAAGCTGGACTAATTGGATTGAATTGTAATTCCTGCTCCTTGTGAATTGATTCATGGATAAAATTCATTTACAAAAATGGTTTTCTCTCTTTCTAAATAATTTTTACAATAAACTTGCGCAATGTAGCTCACATAATAATATGAAATGATTATTATATTTTACAATATATAAAAAAAAATTACTATGTAAGGATATTTTTTACACATTTTTCAGTCAGAGTTTTCTGTTCGTGGCTGCCACAAAGCTCTTAACCGATTGTGTATTCTCTATTTGAAATTATATTGCGCGGTTTTTTCGATATCAACGAAATATAAATTTAAGATCAGTGCCTTTCTTGTGACAATTTTATCATGGCAAACTTATCATGTAAATAAATAATTACTGAATTGTACGGCACAAAAATTTTATAGAGCGAAATAAGTTAAAATCTCTTAAACATTTATTAACTTTACAGAATATAGTGAAAACAAGACATTTGAAATAGTAATAAAATGAAGAATATAGTAGGTAAGCTAGAAACTATATTATTCATTTTATTTCCCAAATTAAATTTCGACATACACTGTAGGATTCACAGTTTTCATATATACAGGTAAACCTCCAAGTTCGTCCAACAATAAAGTAGATTTGCATTTTACACTTTCTTTCACTATTACTAGTTTAAAACTATAAAAGCGAACGGGGTTGTTATAAAATTTAATGTTTCGTATAAAAATTGATCGTATAATGAGTTAAAATAAAAAATTTTATTCGTTCTTACCCCTGAGATTTAGTTGGTCAGTAAATGAAATGTAGCAATAGTGTAAATAAGAAATGTAAATATATGAAGAAATGTAATTCTATCGACGATTCTACAGAGTAGATAAAGCAACCTACAATAGACAGTATTAAATAAAAACACAAATATACGCAAAATTATTCACTTAAATTTTAGTTAGTCAACGCATGTTGACAATGATGTAATTAAGGTCAACTAATTATTTCGCATGCATAAGTACGTTCAATTAATGATTATTTGATATAGGATGCATTATACGTACTGTAGAGAGAGGTCTCCTCTACTTCTTTTCTTGAAGATTAAGAAATAATTATATACCGTCAATTATTTTCATCTTATTGTTCTTTATTTCTTACCTTTAAAAAAAATCAGGGGGCTAACTTCACAGTTTCCCAAAAGACCAAATTTTATCTCTTTTCTTTCGTGGGTCTGTTTGGTGTTCGATTCACAGCGTTTGGCAGTCCACTCTTGACGTTGGAGATTTGACAGTTTTTTTAAATACACGAAGAAAACAAACGTTCCAGGTCAAACATAAAAAATGAATTGCTCATCAATTTTTATATTTCGAATCGTTTGGTGGGCGCATTTTGGTGTTTGGTAGTCGTGTATTAATTTTAGAGAGTGGATAATCATTCAAATTAATAAAAGACAATGTTTTGTAGTAAGAATAAAAAACTATAAAGTTTAAAAAAAATTAAGTTATGTTTCGAAGCAGAATCGTTTGATAGTCCCATTCCTGTGTTTGGTAGTCCAGTAGCTCAAAAACTTTTCGACTTACAGACATTTTTCTAAAAGTGATGGGGGATGACTTAAACATGATAATTCATCAATTTTTGTTTTGCAAATCGTTCGGGAGTCGTATTTTGGTGTTTGGTAGTCATTTCTTGACGTAAGTGTCGATACTTTTTCAAATAAAAAAGAAATTCAGTTCCACGTACAGATATAGTATAATGTATCCCTGCTCATAAATGTTCATAGTGCTTTGGATGTATTTGAAAATTCAGAGAGGAAGTGAAAATAATGCAAAAAAAATTTTTTTAGGACGGAAAACATAATTTTCAATAAAATAGGAACTTTTATTGTTTCTTATGTCACCGAACTAACAAACGCAGAAATCAGACTAACAAACGATTTCGCTTCGAAACAAAACTTAATTTTTTTAATTTCAAAAATTTTTGTTCTTACTGCAAAACTTTGTTTCCTAATAATTTAAGCAATTATATACTCTCTCACGTCGAGACATGACTGTCAAGAACCGAAATGCGACCATCAAACGATCTGAAAAAGAAAAATTTATGAATTGTCATTCTTTTATGTTTTCCCCCACCCCGATTGGAAAAAAAATCTGTAAATCGAAAACTTCTCGGGTCACTCTCTCGGGTCACAACTACCAAACGTTGAAATGGGGCTGCCAAATGATTCTGCTACAGGCTGCAGTTTGATTTTTTGGTTATTGTCATTATTTTGTATTTGACTTTGACGGTTTGTTCTTCGTTTATTTAACAAAACTATCAACTCTCTAACGTCAAGAGTGGACTACCAAACGCTACCAAGTGAACACCAAACACTTTCATGCGCAACTCTTGAAATCTTGGAGAGGACAACTAGGAAAGGAAAATATTTGAGTTGTAATTTTCATGTTTTGATTAATTAAACAGGCTCTCACGGTAATCTATATAAATAGTTGTTTAAAATCTTCTAGAATGTTTTTTGAAATGAATTATTAATGAGTATGTTTCTTACATAATAAGTGCATTTACTTTTAAAATTAAATAAATCATCTACTTTGAAGTTATACAGCTCTATGATGTATCTTTCTTTGTTATGAATCTTTTTTTTCAATAATTAGATTTAAAAACGCTGGGTGAAAAATAACACTTATCCTGAACGTATTATATTTCCTTAATTTTGAACCGATCAGCTTGCGATTATTCAATTTATACAAATAGAGGTGTGAAAGTTTTAATTTTGCTATTTTGTTGACGACTGTATTTATAGATGGCATGTTTTTACATTTTAACATTGTATACAACTGTGGCGCATTGCTCGTTAATAATATTTGAAATCGAATTAAAGCATAACCCACTCCAGTCACACCTGATACAGAATTATTAAATTGAAAAAAATATAAAATTGGATGAACATATATAGATAAAATTTGAGCAATGTATATTTAGAAATCGAGTTAGAGTTTACACTGATTGCCACTTGTCGCACACGATATTTTTGCTACATCAAAAATGAACATACAATGAGAATCTTACGAATTCGTTAACAACGTCTTTAGATAGGACTTTAAATAATCTTAATTTTACCAAGCTTGTCTGGAAAGTAGAATTCATATTATTTTATCCAATTTTTCAAGATTAAGACAAAAAATATGCATTTATTAGAAAATAGGCATTAGAAAATATGTAGATATTTTTGATATGAGCAATTTCGTTCCCTCACATTTTTTCGTAATTCGCATAGTTTTGGCGAACAACTCATTTCTTCATTATTATTACCATTTTGACGACTAAAGCAAAAATTACGCAACTTATCAAAAAATAGCCAGCAGACAATTTTGAGACCTTTTTTAGTTAAATAATTTTATTATTGAGCATCCTATTGTATCTTGTGTCTATTTTTTGAAAAATGTACTTTCTCATTGTTGGTGTTATTTTTCACGATTAAAACAAAAAGTACGCGTCCTATCAAAAAATAGTTCATCGAAAATTTGTACATACGGTTTAGAGGAACAATTTTGTCACTAAACATTTTATTGTATCGTGTGTCGCTTTTCCAAAAATTAACATTTTTTTTTATTTTTAGTGTTATTTTTCATAGTTAAAATGAAAAGTATGCGTTTCATCAAAGAATAATCAGCAAGAAATTTTGAGACTTTTTTTGAGTGAGTAAGTTTGTTATGAAACAATTTATTGTATCTTGTGCAGTTTTTTTTAAATTTTATTTCTTATTTTTAATGATATTATTTAGGATTGAAACAAAAACTACGCGTCCTATCAGAAAATGGACAATAAAAAATCTGTAGATCTTTTCTTAGGAAATAATTATCATGAATTTATTTTTTTCGTATCTTGCATAGTTCTTCAGTATTTTTTCGGTGGTTAAAACCGGAACCGTAGGTCAAAAAAGGATGGTTAACGAACTCGACCTTTCTTTTTGGTCTTCGAAAACATGTGCCAAAGCACAATTTAATCCAATTAGTGTTCCAAAAGTTAGTCAATATACTGACGACGACGACCACGACAACGACGACAGACAGAACCATTTAAAATCTGTTTTTTCGTATTCGGGGGGTCTGGAAACGTGAAGATTTCATGAAATCCGTGAAAGTCGGTTTTCACATAAAACCAGTACCTTTTCATTATAATGAGAATGTAAAAAAGTAAACAATTAATAAATAAAAGTTTTCAATCTTCAATTCTTCTTTTCATTCACATGATCAATATTTGAGAGGTGTTGAGTTTGAAATATTCAATTTATAGGATTATCATATTTGAAATGATTAAATTGTGAATGCCTAGTTCTTGCATGGTTTTATTTTTGAGACAATTTTTTTTGCAAATTAGTTATTTTCCCAATTTGGAAAATTGGAAAGCTGTATTGAAAATATTCAGTTAATAATGCTTTTCTTTTAATTTTTCATTTGTGTACGAATTGATATTGTATAATTTTTCAGCATTTCAGATTCAACATTTTTCACACGCTTCAATCCTACATCATAAAACTCTGCACAAAATAAAGAATGTAAATTTGGCAGAATTAGATAATCTGTACACAACAAAACTCTGGAGAGGAATACTGGATACAAGCGAATAAAATAATTTTGTTATCATTTCAATTTTGAAAGCCCTACACCGATTGACCATTTGATGCTACACAGCAAGACACTGCACGCAATCATGCAAAACAGCTGGAAAAACCTTTTTTTCAGTTAATCATCAAATTATTTTGTGTGGGGTCTTTTTTGCAGAGTTTTATTGTCTAGAGTTTATTTGAATTTGCAGAATGGAAATTACTATTTTTTTGCAGAGCTTTACATTATGGGATTTAGCCGCATTGAGTTCAAATTTTGAATTACTTTACAGTTCACAGTAGTTATTATAATTTACTGAAGAACACCCAATTTTTTTATAAATCATCTGACACTCTTTCTTGCCGTGTCTGTAATATTTGCTGCAGATGTTAATGGTCAAAGTAAGGAAACCCTATTCGTCATTTCCATTTAATTATAAAATCAATTTGTAGTTCAGCAATTATTTTAGGCATCCAGCATAAACATTCCAACATAAACATTCTGCAGATGACAGTGTCAAAGAATGACGGAAATGCCTTATTTTTGCGTGATATTCCATTTATGCAAAACTGAACAAAATGCAGTAATTATTTTGCAGAAATTATACACAGTTTCTGTAAAAGAAAAACTTTTTTTAACGATTAGGGAATAATTTCTTATCGCTTCTTCTCAATTCTTTAAAAATGATACGGTCTTCAAGAATAAGTTATTTTTTCAGGAAAAAGTTTCTACATGTTGACCTCATTTAATTAAAAAAAAAATTGATTACTCAAATACCGTGATACGGGGAGCTAAGCGAGACGTTTTTTTCAGGTTTTCCTCAATATATTACGACAGGAGTTGAAATTAGATAATAATTCTTTAAACTTCTAATGTCTGTCTTCCTCTTGGGCAATGGGCAATGGGCATTGTCATTGAGGGTACGGAGGATAAAGAGGATCATCCAAATTTATGGTTGAAATAGGATCAGGCTTCACACCAATTAGGTCGGGAAATTTTTCATTTCATTGCTAGCTGCAGGTCTATATGCAAGCGAAATGAGAATTTATATTTTAGAAGAATTCAAACGATTGGTTGAATTTAAAAATTGCGCTTTCAGAGATTTCTATTCATTATGAAGTCCTGAAAGACGTGATGTGATTTTTTGCATGGGAAAAACTAACAATTTAATATCTCGTAAACTATTAGCAGCGAAGATTTCGAATAGCGATCGTTTAAAAGAATTTTATATTCCCTACGAATCGTGTGCTATACACTTCTTACCTATCTCTTAGTCGGAAATAACAATCCAAGCTGGCGTTGCAATTATCACTTTATTGTTAATTAACAATACACTCAAACCGCGGTTTCAGTCCCCCCAGTTTCGGTCTTCTCAGAACGGCTGGCCCACGCAGTCTCTCCGGCGCGCAGGGCGAGAGACGGTGTTCAACCAAGCGTGAAGCACCAGCAGCGTATATATAGAAGCGCAGTGCGCGGGTACTTAGGTTCCAATTCACATTCGGGAATTCCATAATATTAGGAAATGGTTCTTACGACCCTGACTGTTCACGTTTGGGTCCCCCCGATTTGGGACCAAAACAATTTGAAGACAACCCCCGTGCATGGTCCAAATCGACATCACTTAATTAGTACAAAATTCCTACGTTAAAGAAAATTTGATGTGATAAATGGTTTATGTTTTTTGGTTTAACAATAACAAAAATGTTACAATTTTGTGATTAGCACCAATAGACAGCACAGAATTAGTAAAAAATTTCTACGTTAAAGACAGTTGGATGTGATTAATAGTTTTGGTTTTTTGTGATGGTACTGCCAGCTTCACGTGAAGCTGGCATTACTACACGTTTTTGAGAAAAAATACAGAGCACAAAATTTTTTTTGCGGCATAATTAGCACAAAATTATTGCATCTTGCCCATGTTAATAGGTCAATGTGGCAGTTCCAGCTTCATACACCTCTTTTCAAAATGTAATTTATTCTCATAAATATGACAATTTGTATTTACTTTCACATGAGTGGTCCGAAATCAATAATTTATTTACAGTTTGTCTACTTTCTGCAATAACTCCTTCAATGTTCTAACATTATTTATTTCTATAATGATTTTCTGTAATAACTTTTCTATAATAATTCCTATTCCATTTTCCTATAATCACGAAGAATGCATAGAAAAACCATTATAGGAAAATCATTGTAAGCCTATAGGAAATTTCTTATAAAATTTTTCAAGAGCAATGCAAAATTATTTTAAAAGTGAATAAAAATATATGGCACATTGATAAGGAGGTGGTATTTGAGGGTGAAGAAAAGGGTTTCAGGAGGACACGATTTAAAACATTTGATATTAAACAAATTTAAATTAATGAATTTAAATATTTGAATAAATCCCTATTCGTAGCTTTCGATAATAAACACTTCAGTAAATAAGGACTACTTAAAATTGTACAATTTCAAAGACTTGACAGCTATAAAATTGGAGAAAATTTGATTCTCAGGCATGCCAATTTATTTAATTTCACTATGAAGCATTAATAACTAAAAATTAATCAGTTTTTCAACTTGAAAATGGTCCAGTTTTACATTTAGAGCGTTTGAAATTGATTGTTTCTTTATTTATAGTTTTGAAAAATTGTACAATATCAAATTTATAGCCTTTAAAATTTTCAATTCACAGCTTCCAAAATGTAAAATTTTGAAATTTCCATTTATTCATTCACAAATAAGAGTTTTATATTCAGAGCAATGAAAATTTTGCAAAATCAAAATGAAACTTTAAAAATTGTGAACACAGAATGGAAACGTTTCAGGGCGAAAATTATCCAATTAGATTTATTTAAATTCAAAACTCCAATTTCAAATCTACAAAACTGAAATAACGTTTTAAATGGGAAACACAATATAAAAATCAATAATGTCGAAATGAAACATTCTAAATTATTAATTGAATGCCAATGTATATTTGAAATTGAAGTATTTCACTGCATAATAACTCCAACTTGAAGTCATGCACATTTAAAAATTCCAAAAGAGCATTAAAAACTAAATATTTGACAATGCAAGGACTAGGTATTCAAAATTGAATTATTTTACATTTGAAAATATTCTAAATTGAATATTTCAAATTCAATCCCTCTCAAATTATTTTTTTTTTTTCGAGTGACTAAATTGTATAATTTGAACTTGGAATCATAGTAATTTTGCTTTATATTTTTACATTATTAATTGACAAAGCAACGTTTCCCGCGCGATGTAGCGCGCATATAATATGACTAGTGTAAATATAATGTGTTAAGTAGGTATTCTTTTTCAATAGGCATTCTTCTAAGGGGGTCGTACTTTAGAATAGGTATACTAATATTTCACGGGTTACATTTTCTAGGAATCGTATGGTGAATTGTATTTTATCAATCTCACCTTGTAAAATTGTAGCTCACGAAGAAACTCATCCCATGATTTTTTTTCAAAAAAAAAAAAGATGATTGTACGTACTTTAAATGTCAATTTTTCCTTTTTTAAGCCTTGAGCGGAATCTAAAAATATGTTCGTCGAACGAAGAAAAAATACGTGGCAAATTTTTTTCCAACGGGTATTATCTCAGGGTGTAAGCCTTTCGAATTTCTTATAATCAGATGACGCAAAGCCCGCTGTAAAAAGTTTTTACAGCGGGGACACAATCTCATCAAGAAGAATTAACTTAGCTGCTGTTGTTTGTCACTTCTTTTCGATTTTTTCGTCTATTTTTAGTCAAAAGAAGAAAGTTGATTTTGTCCTTGATTAATTAGTTTCAATCGAGCTGGTTTAAATGCAATTTTTTTCAAGTTGGGATTATTGGCATCTTTAGATTTTAATTGAAAATGACTGGTTTAATTAAAAATAAGTAGTCAATAACAACCTTGTATGATCTTCTTTCTCTGCTCATTTTTTTTCTTATCATGCATAGTTCGACCGAAAAGTAGAATTTATGGTTTTCTATCAAATTTTTCACAAATGAAACAAAAACTATGCATCTTGTCAGAAAATAGTCATCGAAAAATATGTAGATCTTTTTGATATGAACTTAACATTTTTTCGTATCTCGCATAGTTTTGGTGGAAAACTGATTTCATTACTTTTGTTAACATTTTTTACGATTAAAACGAGAATCACACATTATGTCAAAAAAGTGTCAGCAATGAATTTTGAGACCTTTTTCAGGTGAATAATTTTGTTATCGAGCATTGTATCTTATCTTGTGTTGTTTTTTCCAGTGATGGGTAAGTTACTTTTTAAAAGGAACTAGTTATCGTTACCGTTACATCACGAAAAAGTATTTAATTATCGTCATCGTTACCGTTTCAAAATGTAACTTTTGTTTAGTTGCATTTCCCAAAAAAAGTAACTATCGTTACTTTTTTAGTTACTTTTGTATTTTGAAGAAATATATCCAGATTTAATTCTCACAAAACTTTATTCATAACTTTCGAGTGATAGTTGTTACACTTTTGAATGAAAGTCGTATGTTAGTCATGACCCACATAATATTTCTAAAACAAGGAATGTTTTAGAAAATTTTGAATTTCACTGTAGAAGAAAAATTTCAGCTTTTCTATTTTGGGCTATAAATCTCTTTGGCGTTGAAAATTTATTATTTCTTTCTAAAAGTGTTTTTCTAGATTTACCTAGTTACGACTTCCTCTTTTAGAGAATTTACAAAATTCCAAGAGCAATAGAAAATGTTTCTGAAAACGTTGAATTTTCAAAAAGATACGTGAATTTTCAACAAAAAAGGATAAATTTTCAACCAAAACAGACATTTCTTCAGCGAAATACATGAATTTCGGAATAAAAAAAAGAAATATTTAAATATTATATTTAAATATTATTAAATATCCAAACAAATGGTTGAATCTTTGAGTAAACAATATAAATTTTGAACCAAAAATGGAATGGTTGAATTATCATTTAAAAAAATGAATGTTTAACCAAAAAAAAATGATAACGAAATAGTTAATTTTTCAACGGAAAAGATGAATTTCAAACTCGAATAATGAATCTTCAACAAAAAAAGCATTTTTAACAAAGTAGTTCAACTTTCAACCAAAAAAGGTGAATTTTTTATTGAAAAGGTAATAGTTGAATTTCACCCAGAAAACATTTTGATTTTAAACCAAATACAGTTGAACTTAACCAAAAAAGACGAATTTTCAACGAAATAGGTAAATTTGAAACCAAAACGATAAATTTTCAACCAAGAACATAGTTCTTCACCAAAAAATGACGAATTTTAAACAAAATACATTAATTTTCAACTAGAAAGATCAATTTTCTACCAAAAATGGGATAGTTGAATTTTTAATTGAAAAAATTAATTTTTAACGGAAAAAGATGTATCCTCAACAAAAAACATAATAGTCGATATTTCAACCAAAAACAGTTTAATTTCAAATCAAAAACTGTTATATTCAACAAAAAAAAGAATTTTCATCAAAAGAGTTGAATTTTCAGTCAAGAGAGAAATAGAATCGATCAGATTGTTAAAATTTCGAGCCAAAAAGGCGAGTTTTAAACAAAAAGGTGGATTTTCTACCAAAGAATAAAATTTTTATCCTAAAAGATAAATTCTCAATGAAAAATGTAATAGATAAAATTTCAACCAAAAAAACAAAACAAAACAAAATATATGAATTATCAACTAGAAAAGATAAATTTTTAACCAAAAATATCATAGTTATATTTCCAATTGAAAAAATTAATTTTCAACGAAAAAAGATGAATCCTTAACTCAAAGTATAAAACTTCATATATTTCAACCAAAAAAATTTAATTTTGAATTAAAAACAGTGTAATTCAACCCAAAAACTGATTTCCAACAAAGCAGTTGAATTTTTAACGAAATGAAATGATTTTCTTTCAAAATCGTTCAATTTTGAACAAAATAATTAAATTTTCAACCAAATGATGAAATTTTTGACCGAAGAATTTGAATTTTCAACTAAAATAATGAATGAAATTATTGGAATAATTTGATTTACAGTTTTAAAAGTTCATTATCAACCAAAGAGAAATGAATATTTTACTCTAAAATTATTTTTTTATTTTTTTCACTTTGTTTTTATAGATTTTAGGAAATTTTGAAAAATTATAATTTTTCTATATTGGACTATAAATCTCTATGGCTATCAGCCGCCACAATTTGAATAGTGAAAATGAAAAAATAGTTGGAAAAGCAATAAAATTGATTCATTGTCGTAAAAAATTTATGAACTACATTTCGAAAGTAACTAAAAAAGTAACGATTTTTATAGTTACTGTTACTGAAAAACTGTAACTAGTTACCAATTCGTTACTTTCTTTCAAAAGTAATTTCGTTACCACTAGCGTTATCAAAGAAAGTAACTAGTTACAGTAACTAGTTAAAAGGAAGTAGTTACTTCCCATCACTGTTTTTTTCCGAAAATGCACTTTTTTTATTGCTGGTGTTAGTTTTCATGATTAAAACGCAAAGTACGCATGCAATCAAAACATAGTCCAGGAAAAATTCATAGAAATAATTTACACGAATAATTTTGTCATCAAACATTTTATTGTATCCTGTGTCGTTTTCCCAAAAATTAACATTTTTTATTTTTAGTGTCATTTTTCACGATCAAAGTGAAAAGTTGCAAATGAATTTATAGTATCTTCTGCGATTTTTTTTCAAAAATTTAATTTTTTAAATTTTTATTGTTATTTTCTACGATCAAAGCAAAAACTATGCGTCCTATCAAAAAATGGTCGAAAAACTTTTTAGATCTTGCTTTGGTGAATAATTTTGGCTCATTCATTTTTTTCGCATCTTGCATAGTATGACTGCAAAATAGAATTTTTGATTTCTTAGTATTATTTTCGATGGTTAAAACCAGAACCGTTGGTAAAAAAAGGCTGAATAACAAACTCGACCGTCTTCTTGATCCCTAAAAACGTGTGCCAAAGCGCAATCCAATCCGACTAGTCTTTCGAAAGTTATCCAGTTACAGAAGACAATGACAACGACGACAAACAGGCAGACACTATCTTAAACCCTGTTTTTCGGATTCAGGGGGGTCTTGAAATGTGGAGATTTCATGAAATCCGCGAAAGTCGATTTTCACATAAAATCAGTACCTTCTCATTATGATGATAATTTAAAGATTAGCATATTGATGGAAATTGGGTACGCAATGTAGAGAAAAAATTGGTAAGAGTAAGAGGCAGGCTCCTTCAAAAAAGAGTTCCAAGCCTATTAAATCGTTAATAAAGTCCTTAAATGTCCCACTTTCCCTCTACTCCCTGCATCACATCTCATTGCCCATCCCCGCATTTCTACTCCCTTCTCCCTCTCGTTTCCCCTCGCCCACTCCTTCATTTCTCCTCCCTTCACTTTCCTTCATTCCCCCCCACCACCTCACTACATCTCCCCACGCTTCCAATTGCTCCCCCCCCCCTCACTTCCCATCATTCCTCTCACTTCCTATCATTTTCCTTACTTTCATCGCCCTCTACCCCATTTCTCCTTATCCCCTCCCCTTACATCCTCTCATTACCCTCACTCCCCCTTTCTTATACGACGGACGCACAAACGACCTAAGCTCTAATTTGAAAAAATATTTGCCCTTTTCCAGATATTAATCGATTTAGTTAATGTTACCTATAACCAACTCTCCATACACCGCGCCTCGTCTTACTTCGTCCCTAGAATTCTGCCAGCTCGCCCTCGTGGACGAGGGAGCTCGGTGGACAGAGGAAGACGCGCGGCGTCCTTGAGACAATCACGCAATACCGTAGCGACAAAGCGGGCAGCTTGCACAGTCGCTTACATATTTTGCATTTATTTTTAAATACATGCGAAAAATCCTCTTTTCATTAATTAATCTGTATTATTAAGAAAGGTCCATGCTTTATGATAACAAGAATCTACATTCGTACGAAATACAGTTAATTCATATTATGTATTCCTACTGGAAATGGTTCATACGGCTCTGACTGTTTTTGTCGTAGAAATTCTCGGAAGAGTCTCACGGTCAAAGTAAGCAATGCCCGAGACCCGCTAACTCGAGAGTTGAGTATATATGGGACCAAACATGAAACATTCCTGCATTTGGTTGTTCTGTCATTCAAAAATTAATTATTTCCGACCCACTTTAAGGGACGTATTTTACATTTTCTTCAAAGAATATTGAAGTAGAAAGGAACCTGAAACTACCCTCGACACGACACTTTATCGTGTTTGAGTTAGATTTTCTTCTATTTCAGTGGTGAATAGCCTGCGATGGGTTCGAGTTCCAAGTCAATGCTTGTCGCAATAAGGATCGGAGTGTCACCCCGTCCCGATCTTACGCAAACCTTCGTCTCATACTCTTTTTTCCACCCCCTTTTCAGCTCCTTTCCCACCTCTTTCTCACTCTCAGACGCAGGGATGTTTTGCATTTTAAGAAGGTGTCGGATCCCCTCTGCTCTTTTCGAAGTACTACTCTTCCCTCGTTCTTTGCCGTCGAGAAGTCGAATAAAAAGAAGGAAAGATAGCTATGCAATGCAAACGTTCTTTTAAAATCCGAGGTAATTCACGATCTCGTATCGACTTCTTCTCCCATTAGTCTGCAATCAAGTAAATAGTCCAACCACCTTGATCGAGATTGAGACTTGAAGGGGTAAAAAAATGAAAAATATTATCGCCGAGCGAGGATTACAAGGAAAGTTATAATAGAAATAATGAGCAAGTCTCACAAAGTAGCAGGTCTATTGACAATTATGTTTTGGAAATACAAGATTATGATAATTTATATAAAGGTCTAGTCCCACAATATTTTCATAGGTTTAACGTTTGAAAAATTTGTACTGTATATTTTTCTTTTAAATTTGTCATTAGAAATTTGACTTATGTCGCAGAAATTTTTCGAATATAAAAGTTACTCGATGTTATGGCAACAAACCGGAAAATGTTTAGTTATCTCAGCCCATAATTCTGGATAATGATAGAGGGGGTGGTTCTTGTAAGTCATAAAATAATTTTGAACAAATTAACTTAATTATAATGAATAATTAAGTTGAATAAATAACCCAAATAATTAAGTTGATAATATTTTATTATAAAGTTGAAATTTGTTTTCCATGCATACAATATTTTATACAAAACAAATGACACAAAGTGAGAGAAAATGTACTTTTTCCGTTCAAAAATGTCCAGAGCCTTTTATTTTTATTCGATTTTCAATTTTTTTTTCAAAATTAAAATTCATTAAATTCTGAAGAGCTTCGCGGTCAGAAATCTTGTCTTTTCTATTTGTTTATTAATAATTTTTTCACTCAAAGTATGGAAAGACTGAAATTTTTTACATAACAATTTTTCACGCTTTAATAACTGCTTCGGTAAACTTTATATTGTCTTAAATGAATGTCTAAGGACTCGAAGAATACAAATAATTTGTTTATTATTTCATTTTATTGTTATAAACAAATTGGCAAATAGTCTTATTATCGGTGAAAAAAATTCTTTTTGCTAATCGTGCTTCGTATTGATAGAGGAATGACATTTACTCACAAAAATAATTGAAAAGATAACAATGACCATTGTTATAAAGAATTCTTGTGGAAAAATATTTAAATTTGAGGTTTTTTCAAGTTATAATTTCCTTTAATCACCAGATTGACTTCAGGTATTCCTTGAGATGATAAATCTTCAATAATATTTTGTAAAAAAATACCAATTTAAATTTTTATAAACAACTTGGATGAACGAATTTAAAATTTTGGCCCTTTCGCGTAGAAAAACAAAAATTTTGCACTGGAAATGCTTTAAACTATTGGACGAGTGACTGCCAGTCACAAGAGAATTTGAAAAGTTAACAATAACCATTGTTATAAACAATTCCTATGACAAAATATTTAAATTGAAGGTTTTATCAAATTTGAATATTCTTTGATTGCTAGAATGGGTACAGATATTCCTGAAAATGATATATCTTTGATAATATTTGGTAAAATGTAACAATCTGAATATTTACAAACAATCACGATAAACAAATTTCGAAATTGGGCAGTTTCACGTAGCAAAAAATCTGCGTTCAGTTGAAATTGCTTTAGACTAAGTTGTGAGTCTAAGTTAGTTACAATTGTCAATAAAAATACATTATTAATTATTTTGATAAATGTTTTTAATAACAAATTTTAAACAAAAAGATTCTCCTTCAATTGAAAAATTGAGAAATAGAAGTCTTTTCCATATTCATAATATCCAGAGTTATATTTTGCTAGATAATTTGCATTTGTTCTAATATTCCCTTTCAGGAATACATGTATTGGCCAACATTTGAAATTTGTTCATCTTAATTGTTTATGAGGATTTAGATTGTTATATATTACCAACATTATCAAAGATATACTATTTTTAGCAATATATGTAGCCATTCTAGCGATTAAAGAAAATTAAAATTTGAAAAAGCCTTAAATTTAAATATTTTGCCACAAGAATTGTTTATAACAATAGTTATTTTCAACTTTTCAGATATTTTTGTACCAAGTAGTCATTCGTTCAATAGTATGAAGCATTTTCAGTGCAAAAAACATTTTTTTTCTACGCGAAAGAGCAAAAATTTTGAACTTGTTTATCTAATTTGTTTATAAAAATTTGAATTGTTATAGTTTACCAAATATTATTAAATGTTTATTATCTTAAGGAATACCTGAAGTAGTTCTGGTGATTAAAGGAAATTATAAGTAGAAAAAACCTCAAATTTAAATATTTTGCCATAAGAATTGTTTATAACAATGGTTGTTATCATCTATTTAATTTTTTCGTGATTAAATGTCATTCCTTCATCAATGCGAAGCACTTTTATCAGAAAGAAATTTTTTTACCGATAATAAGACTATTTGCAAATTTCTTCATAAAATTTGTTCATAACAATCAAATGGAATTATGAACAAATTATTTGTATTCTGGGAGTCCCCAAACATTCATTTGAGACCATATAAAGTTTACCCAAGCAGTGATTAGAGTGTAAAAAATTGTTATGTAAAAAATCTCAGTTCCCCCATACTTTGAGTACAAAAATTATTAATAAACCAATAGAGGAGACAAAAGTTCAGACTACGAAGCTCTTCAAAATTTAATGCACTTTAATTTAGAAAAATAAATTTTTTTGATCGGACCAAAATTAAAGGCTCTGGACATTTTTGAACGAAAACAGTGCATTTCCTCCCACTGCGTGACAGGGCATTGGGATGAAACAAACAATTGACTACAAAATTTGGACTAAACTTAACAAATTACTAAAAGACGAAAATGATCTAAATTAAATTGATTTAATTTAGGATCTTTCATTCGGATTTCCAAGATCGAACAAAATGGGGTTTAGGGAAAATTAAGTTAATACTCAAAACTCCAAATTCTAACAAAAAGGGTCAAAATTAGAAATGTAATTTATATATTATTTAATATAATATATCAGGAGGGTCACAGTACAATTATCGGAACAAATAGAATTCGAGGAACAACTGAAAACACAAAATAATGAATATTAATATTTAGGGAACGATATCAGACAGCATGAAGGAAAAACAGAACAAGGAAAATACAAATAATGAGCTCAAGCAAGGACAAAATGAAATTCACTTCATGACAGGATAACTGTGTAAAATAGGATTATTCCAGTCACGGAATTTTCTCATAATTGTGTGCCCAAATGTTTAAAAGAATTTACTTAACTACAACTTGAATCTCTACTAAAAAAGGCCAAATAATATCAAGCGAATTATCCCTTTCTGAATTTCAGAAAAATAAACTTCACCATAAGGAATTATCAAAACAAAATCATCGCGTCCTGATATAGTGATATCAGAAATAAACCAAGTCACTCCTCAAGATGCTAAATAATTGTCCGAGAAATGCTCTTAGAAGTATCTGATAACCAAGCCGGCTACTAGGACTTTAGTGAAACATCCAAATTAAAATCCCTAGCACCGGAAACGTTGACAGTGATAATCCGAGCCTCAGCTATAGAGGCCCCACTCACATTGCCAGGGATCGACAATTAACCTCCTCAAAATGTGAAATCTTGAATTTAACTCGAAGGAAGATAAGTTAATGGGCGTCACACATAGTGAACATCAAAAATCCCAATAGCATTCCAAAAGTCTTCAAAAAGTTTTCAATTACGACCAGAAGGATGGGAGTAGGTTTGCATACAGCAGTAGGATTGGCAGAAAATTTCAAATAGGTTGAGTTATTCCAACTCACGATAGGCGTCCCAATTACTCCTTGAAGTTTATCTTTGGATCTGAATGGTCAAGGATTCTTCAGGATGGTCCAATCACAACAAGTAACATCCAATGAAAAAGTAAAAACAGGCAGAATCGATTCTTAATACTAAGGATCTAAATCAAATAAACCCAGGTCCTGGAAAACCGTGCAGCTTCTGGATTCTGATAATTAAAATTGAGTTTTTAACTTAAAAAATTGATAAAGCCAAATTTATGAAACCATTGAATTTCTGATAATTATTAGCTTGTGACTTGCAATGAAAATGCAGCCTCACATTTTAGACAAAAATCGTCATGAAGATTTTCCTATCTCAGATTTAAAATTAGTTACATGATCCAGATTTTAAATTAAACAGATTGTGAATTTCTTACTGAGAGGAGGAAACTCAAAAGAACTACTCAGCAATGTAGGCCTGCAATGAATTTAACACCATCCTGACCTTAACTGAGCAGACCATGCAGTGTACAGTATATACACCGCCAACATTGTTTAACTTCTACATGAATTAAATCTCAACCCACATTATTCTCCACAATCCAGCCAGGCGTCGTTTGTAGTTCCACGTGAGTCTGCGGAATGTGTAAACTTCAAGGATGAAGATGAAGAGTCTCAAGTAGTGATTTCTTTGGGAACGAATTTTACGCTTCGTGGACATGATGAACTACTCTTGAAATTTTATAATCTTTGCAGTTCCTTCCTGCAAAATAGGATGGAAAATATCGTTCAGCTGTTGATAATCATACCCTTCAACGACTCCACGAATGAAATGGTGAAATGAAATACAATTGCTTTGCAAATAAGAGTTCGAAATTCGTTTGAGTTCTCTGAGTAAAATAAACAGCCAATCTGTATAACCAGAATTTATATTGAAATATATTTAAGTGTCACTTAAATTACCAGTACATTTTTTCGTTGGTCGATATAATGTAATGAGTTTATCATTATGTTCCTTATCATAGTCATACGAGCCATTTTTTTCATAAATACTATAAAAATTAAACGAGATCGAGAACAGCTTTAGAAAATTGATCGATACATTGATAGTAAGGTTTACAGAGTATTTATGAATCAAAATTTTGAAAAAGATATGAAATAAAATACATATTGAATGACAGATAAACAAGTGTACATAAATATGAACCGAACAACTTACACACATGCACACTCATACACATACACATGAATCAAGATAAACACATCGAATAAAATAAAAAATAAAATGTAAAATATTTCATCTGAATGCTCTTAAAAACGAATAACGAATGTAAACGGTAAGATCGCAAGTAATTGGTCACAAAATCGCATAATAATTTAAGAATACGAGAAAGACGATTATGGAAAAGCGAGATCAACGTAATACTGGTACGATATCAATATCATTGTACTCAATAAATTAAATTTGATCATATGTGTAACTATAATATAAATCAACATAGAGATTGAGATCCATGGATTAGACAAGTCTTTATACAAAATTAAAAGCCACATTCGTGGCAGCGAATCGACTATAGGAATGCATCTTTGTGCATCTTTGTGTTGATCTATCGATGGATTATTGACCAGACTAGATATCCTCTCCGGCAATTATAAGAATAGTGGTCCTCCAGAATCGGCAACCAGTGATATAAATATATTGACGACACCGCGCTGTAATAATAAATTACACAAATCGATGCGACTACGACAGTAAAAATAGAATCAGTATATTCACAGAGCAATACATAAAAACAATTTCAGAAATAATACAACGTACCTCGACGAGTCTCTCAAAGTATGAGGAACGCGGCGCGGCGTCAATACAAAATATCTCACAGGAGCATGAATGATGCACACACTTATCAAGTTAATGATCGAGCGACAGTTCGCTGAATCTCTACCTCCCTTTCTCAGATTTTGAACTCATGCCCTCGAATGGGGGAAATTTATTATTTTAAGAATCGCAAATCGCTCTTGAATATACCTTTAGAAGTGTTGGAGTAAAAAATTCAAACCTCCATCACTTGGAGAGGGATGGTAATCCAGGTCAATAAATTCGTCAATTAAGTACTGTTGGATAGTGAAACATTTGCCCAGAATATAAAAACAATCGAAGAATATGACTTTCTAAATTTATATAGTTAAAAAATAATGCCCTGTATCATCACTAAACATCATTTCAACATCTTCAAATAAAAATGTGGCATCAAAACCAAAGTTTCAAGAATATAGAAAATGTATGAACTGTTATCTACAAAACCATTCCCAGCTTCTACTGAAGTCTCGAGTTTCATCAGTATTACAAGCTGTTATTTGACTTGTGTGGGTTTATCAGGATCAAGTTCTGTATTCCAATTTTGATACATTTTACAGGAGCGATTGAAGAGGCGTTCCAACACAGGAACAATTCGAGTTTCGCAGATGAAAGAACAATTTTTTTATTATGAAAGAGCAAATAAAAAACTATCGATTGGTGTAAAAAACTAAAAATCGAGTTCTTCGGCATCAGGTCCCTTTCTTCGCGGACGGTCACGTGTCCAACCTACTGGAAACTTTGCATACTTACATCTTTTCTGTAACAATATAATATTTTATCAAATTTGAATTGATATATTTCACCGAAATCAACCTGCCCCACACCATGCACTACCTAGAGATCCAGGCAGAAATATAAAGATTCATATTGTTAGAAAACCTCAAAAATATAAGTATTTTTGAAAAGGTTTTGGAGCGTGGAGTTCCAATTTGAGTTGACTGTCGATTCACCCTCCCCTCTAGACGGAGTTCGAAGTAAGGAATTAGACTGCTTGTGATAATAAAAAATGTATGCGTTCTGAAAAACGTTTCTTAAGAAGTTTCAGTAATCTTTTTATTATTTTTACATACTAAATGGCACTTCTTGTATATTAAGATATTTTAATTTTATATGACTAAGATTTCGGAATTCTTATTCAGATTGAAGAGTTCTACCTGATTGGTTCTGATTGATTCGACTTGGATCAGATATAGATTCTTAAAAGATTTGGATTGTTTCGGAATGAGTTCCTATCCGAAAATTTTGCCAGAGTGTTCCAAGAGTTATAGCTAATCTCTAATGGGATAAAATACTGTTTAATATAGCAATAACCAATTTATTTTTCTAATTTATTAAGTATTTGGTATGATAAAGCAAATTACTTTACAAGAACGATTGAGGAACATTTCAAACAATAAATTTAAGATGCAAAATGTATAGAAGAAAATTCAAAATAGAAGCATGTCAAAGAAAACATGCAGGCATTTCTAAAAAAATTTCAAAGTACTGGTATTGGTTTGAGAACGAAGACAGCTTAAAAACTGATATTCCACCGTATCTAGGCCGACAAACCTTAATTAATTATATATGTTCAAGCGGATATAAATACAAACCAAGTGGACTTTAAAATTTGATGACTATAATTTCTGCCAGAAAATAAATTGTAAATGTGTTTTTGAGAAGTTTTTGAACCCAATTCGTTATATTACAGTATTTAAGATGAAGCTGGAATGTGTAAAATAGAGCGTATCTAAAAAAAAATTCTTCGTTTGTAGTTCTAATATGGATGAAAACTATCTTCCGAGAGTCAAAAACAGTTTCCTACAGTTCTGTTAAAAGATTAAGACTTGCAATTTAAATTAAAATAATTGTATAATTTGGAGGTATTCGCGCACGCAGAATTCGAAATTTAACAAATTTCAAACTCTACTAATTTGAAAATTGACTATAATTTGAAGTTACTATCTGAAGCATTCAATTTAAAACGTTTGCAATTTAAAAATAAAATACAATTGGGATCGTATCAACTTAAAGTTATTTAATTCAAAAACGATTTGAATCTTGAAACTGGCTATCAAGGGTTTCAACTCGAGACACTAGTAATTTGACAACTTACTAATTTATGAACTTCTTAAAAAATCCTGAAATCTTGAAGGCTTTCGATTCAAATTCCAAATTTAAATTTATTTAATATCCAACAGTTGACATAATTTGTACGAAATTAATTACGAATTATTTGATATCTTTTAACTCTTTTTTTGAAAAAATAAACAACTCGAAAAAGTTCCTCGAGAAAAAACATCCAATACATGCACCACCTGTGAAATACACATCTCCTTCAAGGAAGTCTGGTTTTGCATAACTTTAGGGTCTCTGCAGTAGTTTCATCGAGGATATAACATCCAACCCATGCAGTAGGTGTGATCAAACATCTTTTCTGGGAAAGAGCTACTCCAGCGATCAAAAGTACTAACAAAATCACACTTCCATCGCTCAAGTACTGATAAAACTGAAGTTTCCGAAGAAGATGTGTTTTTCACACCTCCCTCATGGTTTGAATGTCATGTCCTTGAGAAACCAACTCGAGAGTACCTAAAGTACTCCTACAACCAGACTTCCTTTGGGAAGTCAGGTTTTAGGTGAATAAGTTTTTGAAAAAGATGTGTTTTATACCTTTGGCGCAAGTTTTGTATATTGTACCGTTGAGGAACCCACTCTTAGGACTTTTAAGTACCAAGAAAACAGACTTCCTCAGAGGACACGTGTTATATACCTTTGATGCACGGATTGAATATCGTGTTCTCGAAGAACTCGCTGGAAGGGCCCCAATGAGTTACTGAAAAATCACACTTTCCTAGAGAAAATGTGTTTTCTTACACCTGGTACAAGGACTGTATGTCTTATCCTCGAGGAGCCCACTCGGATCGAACTCAACTTTCACGAGGTAGATATTATATGCACACCTTGTGCATGTTTTTGACGTCAGCATGGTAAGGTGTCGACGGGTGAGGCGTTGAAGTTCGTCTTAAACTAATTTTCCTCAAGGAAGATGTTCGCACTCCTGCTGTAGGCGTTTATCGTGGAGACGCCAAAGTACCGTTCAGAGAGCGACAGGCGATAACTGGTAACCAAACTTAGTCCTGGCATATGCATTTCTTTGTATGTTTATGGTTAATTATAGAATCATGCGAGAGATTTTTGGAATCAATTTCCATTTCACACTGTAAAAAATAATGTTCAAAATAATACGGAAATCAATATCATTTCGATCAGACGTTCTTGGAGTACTTTAGCTGATATGCGAGCTTCTTACGATTTTTGATCGTGCAATGTACTTAAAAAGATAAACAATAAGGAAACTTGATCAAAAATACATTTTCTGGTACGTAGTTTTTGTCAATGATATCTAAGGCTATTTTCATGGCCACATTCATAATCAGTGCTCAGTTTCTTTGCGATAAAAGTTAGTATACGATAAAACTTTTTACTTCTAAAAAATGTATATGTGAACTAAAAAATGTTTTATACCGTCTTTCGGCCCACACAATCCTATTTGTCGGAGAAAGATTGTTAGCTGCGCCTTTCTTCTACTTGCCTTGCCAAATGCTTGCCAAACAAAAGGTGCACAAACACGTGCGTTATCAACATCACTGATACAAACGCATTGACGTGTATAATCCGGGCCCACTGAAAATAAAGATGTAATTTCTTGTTTTTGATATGGACATGCAATAAATATTGCGGTAATCGAACAAATGTCTTTTCGAGAGCACTCCAGGTCTATATTATACATTTTTATAAGAGGATCAAGCGAGGAAGAAGAAATAGTATAGTTATCGAAACGTGTAGCATACAAATACCTTTGTTGAAAGTAACAAAAGTCTCAATAAAAAGAGAGAAAAAAAAGAAGACAACCTCTGAATCCCCTTTCTGGCTGCTGAAAAACCTCAACATGCAGTATACTATAATGTATGATCAATAAAGTTTTATTAAATGTACTCTTTTCATGTCTGATTCAAATCAGATTTCTCATGATTTGGTCAGGTCTGGGGATAAAATTTATTTTTCCTCAAAGACTGAAAGTTATTTTCTAAATCATAGCATGAACTCTCTTAGTCTAAATTAGTGAAATTTCACTAAGAAATTACTAGTTATATTCTACTAATTCAGTAAGAGAAAAATAGGCCACTAAAGATTAGCATAAAATTACTATTTCGATTTGTCGAAATATTTACAAATTTGATAGTGGAAAACTACTAATTGCTTCATGAAAATATATGAATTTATTTAGAGCTGCTTATATTAATTAGAAGAAGGTTATGGAAATGGGAAACATGACAAACAGAAAAGTTTATTAAAAGTACGCGTTTGTGTAACATTTCCAACTTCATTGAAACGATTTCAAATTGACCCTCCAAAATACTGCCGCATGTTTCATTAGTCAAATGAAGAGCAAATGAATCTACTCTGAAATAAAGAAAATGTTCGAACGAAACAAACAGGTAAAAATGTTTACTACAAAATAAAGAAATTAAGTTGGATAATAGAATATAGGAACCAATTGTCCAGGAGAAAGTCAACCCCAAACTTTGTTATCTTCTTTTTTTAGAAATGAAAACTGCTACAACTTTAAAACTTGTTTGTCTGAATAGAAAAACCTTACCAATTTTTTAACAATTAGAATTATTTTTATGTATTTCTAATAGCATCCGATAACAAATTTATGAGCAATAATATATCCATCTTAGGGATTGACACGCGCGAAGTGCGCGCTGAGGACGTAGCCCCTTAATAAATAAGAAATATTAAATCCGGAGCTGAAATTGAAAAAAAAGATGAAGAAGCTTTGTTTTTGTTTTCTTTATTTAAAAGAGCAATGATTATGAACGCTTTGATTCAAAAACTCACAAGACCCTGAAATAATAAATATTTGAAATACTATAATCGTCAGATATAATGATAAAGTTTGCTTTTGATATAACCTAACCAACCTGAAACGTACTCTCGCAATGCATGATAATCGACAATAATTGGTTCATAAACGGAATTGTCGATGTTACCATTTCTCGAGTCGAATCCTCGAGAAATAGAGCTTTGACAAATCGTGTCTCTAATTGATCGATGTTTTATTTAAATGCATACTAAATGCACTTTCTTCAGTAATTTACTTATTTCAAAAAACGTTCGATTCCTCTCAATTATTCTATTAGTTTTTTCCACCTATAAATATTGTCGAAATTTCTAATGTACCTCTAACTCAGGATTTTTTTTGCATGTGCACAAGTATCAACAAATTAATTTAGAAATACCACCTTATTAAAATTTATTTGGTTAACGAATTCACTAACCATTAGTCCACAAATTGATGCTTCTATATTTGAAAGAAATTTGTCTTCTTTTTCAGAATTATAAAAAACAGAGTGAAATCTAGATTTAACATTTCGTGACCTTAAAACCATAGGGTGCTGTCTTCGATTTTGCCAACTTTATAGGAGAGGCTATTCAAGATTAGGTAGTTTGTATAAGAAGACGTTTGTTGACAATGAAATAAAAATTTGTTATCTGTTTTCTGCATGAATAATTAAAATACTGATACTAGGCTCACTATTTATTTCAGCTATAAAAAAAAAATAGGAATATTTTAAGCACACGAGACTACATTTCTGAGCCTTTTAGGATTTCAAATAGAATGTTGAAACACTTTAAGAGAAATTAAATTTCTCTTGAAAATTCTTCTTGATATTACTAATCAAATTTCAAAAAAATAATAATACAGAAATAGTCTTCAGGACAGTACAATTACAAAAAAATATATAAATGATTTGCTTCTTTCCGGAATTTTTTTTCGATTTTCAATAAGCTTCTCAGTAGAAACTACTTTCAGACACATTAGAGTGGAGAGACATGCGGATTGAGCAGACTTTGTGATTCTTTTGATGTCTTTTAGTTTGGAATACCGAGGGAAAAATCGTAAGCGAGTCCATTTAACTCTCACTGGACAACGATTTCTCGGTGGATATTAGTCCTTCGTTCTTCGTGAAACACAGCTATTGCCGTCTCGCTTGGAGAAACCGAGAGGTTGAAGGAAATCGATGTTAAAGAGTTTTCCACGGTAGTATCCAGCGAAGATAGGGAACGGCGAATGGAGTGCGTTCCACCGGGATGGACCGGGAGGATCTAAACAGGAATTCCTGAGGGAGGAAAGGGGGATCTGCTACGACTAGTACAAGGGGTTGGGACAGAGAGCTTATTTAGAGTCATTTACATCTACGTGCTTTTTTGTCACTTGTCTTCTTCTACTTTTATTCACATCCATTTCAAATAAAACAACAGAGACATAAAAAATGAAAAAGTACTTTCAAGTCACACACAACATTTTCCCACAAGATTTTAAATCAAGAAGATAACTTTTACATCTTTCATATTTTTATCTACCTGAAAAAATATTTTTCACAGGTAAATAAAAATCTATTGATACGTACACCTAATTTATTGGTATTTAATCATTTGCTAATGTCATGGAACGCGAAACCTCTCCTTGTAGTTCAAGCACGTGAATTAAATTGTCGTAATCAAACATTTAATAGAAGGTCGAATTTTTAAAGGCATTTGAAGTTGAAAATATTCTGGTGATGAAAAGCTTTCTTCGACATGTCGAATGAAAAATTCAAATTGACAAGCAAAAAAAAATAAAGTTTCATAAACCTGATTTTGCTTTCATATGAATTCAACTTGAACGAAATTATGAACTTAGGTACATGCTTTCGATTATTTTTTTTTTACGAAGACAGACTGATCGAGTAGAACAACTTTAAAAATCTTCTTTACACTTACTTAAGCCCAAAGTTTCCCCTTCCAAATTCTTTCCCTAGAAGTCTTTTAAAGTTTTCTTCGATCCATTATATGAGGGTTGTTATAAACATTACCCCTATTATCAACGAAGCAATTCAATTTTATCCCGAGGCGTTTAAACGACATTTAAATTTCAAGTAACGTTTTGTCCTCTCGACAAAGGTCGACGTATGCATACGTAGCAAAAATTTGAAATTGGCATAATGAGAATAATGTTCACAAGATTTAAGTTAAATTGAAGTGCCTCCATCGCAAGGATATTATAAGGAACGACAAGTGCAGATAAGAGTGGGAGGGGCTAGTAGAGACGTTCATCGTAATGGGATTACTTTTTTATTAAGTCTCCTGCAATATACTTGGATTCTGCGCATGGGAACTAACTTAGTAGATAAAAGTACCTAACTTCCAGCACGAAACTTTCGTCAAATAGAGGAACACCGAGACTTTTACTAAAACTAGGACAATTATTATTGGATGTAGTAGTAAATATAGTGCAAAAATAATTTTGTGATTTGTGATATCAACCCTTTTTGAATATTCAGTCGTTTCGAACTTTTTAATCCAGCTGAAGCAAACTCCTCAGTTAACTTTATTTTTTATTAATCAATATCCATTGTGAATCAAGAACCAAGATACCAATCTTTCTCATGGCCTCTTTTATGTGATTGCTATATATGAAAAATTTATTAGAGTGCGCCAAACAAAATAAAAAAAAATCATAAGACAAGGAAAATTTCTTTCGTAGAAATATTTAGTATCTGTCAAATATTAATTAAGAAACTAGATCTTTGTATCCGGGTGTCCTTAATGAATGGATGATTTGGTAATGTTCGAAACTATGTATGAAGTCAAAAAAATATTAAAGGTTTGAAGGAGTATTGAAGGCTTCAAGTGAATGATAGAATTTAGGATTAAATTTGACATATTTTATTATTCTTTGAATATATTCAAATATTATGCAATATTCTAAATGATTTACTTGAAATTTTTCCCTGTTCTGAGATTTTATGTGAGGTTCCTAGGTGATTTTTTTCGGAACCCAAAACCTTCAAGAATTCTGGAATATTCTGAAATTCTCTAGAATGTTCCACGTTATTCTAAAATTCTGATGTTTTAGAATTTTGTAGTCTATACTCTGTGATGTTTCGGATTGTTCTATAATATTCCAGAGTGTTTTGTAATTTAACACTAATAAACGCATCCGGAACACATTCTTAGTTTCTTTAGTTGTGAGAATAACGCATATAGTCCATACCAGCACTGTTAGAAATTTCTATAGCGATTTCACTATAAATGTAATGGAAGCAATATGCACATAAGTATAGTAAATTTACTATACGTCTTTGTACTCTAAATTATAAGAAAATTAAAGTTTCTTGTGATGTTGCTTAATCTCTATAACTTATTTGAAATGAAAAGATCCGAATGCAAAACGTTTGCTAAAATGGTTCAATCAGAATTGAAATATGACATGCAGATGAAACTTTTCCCGGAAAAGCAATAGTAAAGGTGAAAATTCCAGATACGAAAAATAATTTCGAGATTAGTTTTGCATTTCTTTCGTTTATGTGATTACAGTATTACTAATGATGAATTCAGTTGAAACTATTAGAAAAGAATATTATATATTATAGTGCAATTATGAAAATTACTTGATCCATGAATTATAAAATTTGTAAATCGAATTCTAAGAATTATGACTAAAGATTTTACGACACATGTGTTGTAATTTAAGATTATTATTCCAGGAATTTAAACTCACTATACAAAAGTATGGTAAAAGTGCGGTAAAAATACAAACATTTTCAACAGTGAGACTTTTCTAGAGTGTTCTGACATTTTCTCGAATATTCTTCTACTTATGAAATTTGCACCAATTTCATGAATCTTCTTGATATTTCTTGATTATTCTGCCAGATTTCTGCATGTTCTTTAAAATTCTGGAAATTTCTTGAATGATTCAGAATATCGGCAATTAGTTTCATTTAGAAGTATTTAACAGAATGAACCTCCTTCGTCCTCATAAAATATTGTTCTCACTGAAATGAAAATAAAAAAATTTGTACGTCAGTTGCCGACTGTTGGCTGGAGCTTCTGAATGAAAGTTATCTTGACCATTTCATTCTTCTTACCTCAAATTTTTGTTTTATGAAATACCCGAGAGTAATATCTAAATAATGTTGAGTCTATAAAAAAATTTTAATCAAAAGTAGAAACATTGTTTGAGGAGAGTCGAGTATAAGCCAATAGAAAGAACTGTGTGTTTAGCCGTGTTTGCGTTTTCTCTTTCCCCTTTTTTTAATACAGAGTTATTGAGTTTATGCTCTTAAAATGTAAAGAGAAAGTGAGCAGCATGATACAGTCGGGGGTGTTTACAGCAACCTCGAAACGTATGAATCATCATTGGTAGGGTTTCTGGGAAATTTATTGACGCAACCAAAGGGATATCGATCGCAGGCCCATCGTGTATTGCTGGTAATTGGAACATTTATGAGCCAATCAATCACTTCTGTGTTACAGTCCCTCCGATGCTGTCCATACCGCACCAATTGGTTGGCGTACCCTTAGGATACTCGGTTACGTTGGAATGCCACACCGAGGCACATCCGACTTCCTTAAACTACTGGACCCGTGAAGACGGGCTCATGATACACGAGAGCAAGAAGTACAAAGTATCGTCCATCCCTGAGAAGCCTTCTTATAAGACCAATATGACGTTGACTATTTACGATGTACAGGTAAGCTCTCAATATATATCATTTTTATTTTATTTTTCTTATTATTTTCTTTCAAACTTTTTTCTCGGGTGAACTCGGTGATTCATCATCAGCCACGGACTAAGTCAAGTGCCTGATGAGTTAAAGATGTTAGGAATTTAATACGATGTTTGAAATCCCTAGTGATGATGTTGTAGTAGGCACAAAAAGGGGGTCTTCTACCTTGTGGTTTCGTTTTTTACACTATTTTTTGAATATTAGTTATAGGAAAACTAAAAACGTGATCGAGATGCGGTTTTTTGCATTCAACTTGTTTATTTAAATACATTGAACACTCATTATACTGGAAATTTACTAT
>JAUMHM010000031.1:16566117-16578857 GCA_032362435.1 Melikaiella ostensackeni
AACCTCAAAATTAAAACTTCAAAAGAACTCTGAGGGCTATATTTGCGTCAATCAATCAGGTAAGCTATTATTTTTCCCCGTCTCAACAGGGCCGCGTAATGTGATATTTCCGGCGGTAGTTGAATAAAGTATTGTGTGCTACTAGTGGTCGAAGGAGAAGAGTCCTCGAGCGTGTACCGCACTCGCTACGCTCGCGCGGCAAACTCCACGTTCTCGAAATCTTGTCCTTCTCCCACGAATCGCAGAATATACTATTTTTGTTACTTGGACACTTTTATCATTTGAATTCAGCGCTCTTTCTAATTTGAGGTGGTACATTTTCGCGCGAAATTTAAATACTGTAATTATTATTTAAGTAATTTCCAAGAACTTTAGCTATTTGAGCGATTACAATTTGAAATAAAACGTAATATGTAAGCAGAAACACATTTACGCTTTGAATGTTAATGAAATTCGAAAATACGACTTTTTAAATCCTAATTCAAAATGCTCAAAAATGCTCATTAAATTCTGAGAGCACATAAAGGTCGAGCATCTTCTCGAGCATATTTTCATGCGCAGAGCTTTTTCGTTAATCGCTGTGGTAACTCTATTACTCCTTTCGGAAGCAGTGAAGACGCACTGCGCAAGCGTGTTCAACTGCGAATGCGCACTCGTTATTGGTTAGGAATAGGCGGTTTCGCTCCCCCGTTGCAGGCAAGGAAAATGACCATTTTATTGAAGTCCGGGCAAAAAATACTACTATGGTTTTTACGCCAACTGCCATGGAATTTTCGCTTCCAATTGAGAATCGACTTTTGTCTACCACACGTCGATGATAAAAATTCAAATGTTATTTCAAGACCTTTTTGAAAAGTCTATCACATTGCGTTCGCACGTAAGACTTGAGAAAAATAGCCAAATTTTTTTTTCAGTATTAAAAATTGTACAGTAAACATAATACTTTGATTTTCCATCAGAGGTGAATTAATGTTAATGTAGTTAGTTTAAACGGTAGAATTAGGCAGAGGGAATTTATTATTTAATATGCAAGTTTCTAGTAGTTTGTGAAAGAGCTGTCAGGTAATGTTTATTCCATGTCAGATATTTTGGTGAGTTTGAAAACAACTAGGGTTGGGTCAACCGACTCGACACCCGTTAGGTAGCAAAGGTACATATATGAAAGAGGAGGATGATTTCACGGTCGTAACGTATGCATATGACATGAAGGGTTGCCAGAGATGGTTGGCCAGTATGCGATGAGCACTCACACGTGCTTGCGTGTGAGTAGACAGAGTCGCGAGCTCTCCATTAGCATGCATCGGTTTTTCGCATTAGCGCCATTCAAATGAAGCGAGCGTTTAGCATAAAAGGCTCGCCGCAAAAAAGGCCGAACGTGAACCGCTCACTATCTCTCCTTCCGTTATCTAGTCGACGGAAATGAAACCAACGAGATGCTTTTGTCTTTTCATAATGACGCTCGTCTCGCGAATTTAGCGATATATCGATTCCCAAACTCAAAATATGTTTTTTTTTAAATATTTTTTCAGACTTAACACTTGAGAAACTTTATTGAATTTAGTTAACAATGAAACATTACAAACTAATAATATTGTGTATGTTTGTAAGAATATATAGAGGGATAGAGATATTTTCAGTATGATATTCTAGAAACTCACTAACTATTACAGAAGGCTCTAGGACATTCTAAAAGATTTCAGAAGGCGTTAGAAAATTATGGGACATTTTCTGAATGTTCAATCGAATGCTAAAATACTCTAGAAAATTCTAGAATATTTTACAAAATGACATATTTTTCTAATGCAATGAACAATATTCTGTTTCAGAATTCTGTTAGCATCGATTCACATCTGGCAAAAAAGAGAATTCAAATGAATTCTGAAAAATTGTTCAGTAAAAATATACTTTTCTATTCAAAGATAATATAGACTATTCTTAAACATTCCAGAATGTTGTAAACAATTCTAGAACATTCTAAAATTTTCCGCTTATTCTAGAATATTCATTTTTGAAATATCCACCATTTTCTAAAATTATAGCCTAATATATAATATTCCCGAACATTCTATAATGTGCCAAAAGTTCTAGATTATCCTATGGACGTCAAAAGCTTTGAAGAATTTTCATGGAACTGTATAGGTAAATAAAAAATTATAAATCAAATCATGAATCGTTCTTGAAAATTTCAGGCTATGCCACAAGGCTGCAGATTTTCCAAGAACGTTGACCATTATTTTTTCCAGGACATTCGAGGAAACTATTAAACACTATAGAACTTTCTAGATTTTTTAGAGAATTTTAGAAATAAGAGAATAGTAGATTACACTAGAACATTCAAGAAAATTCAGTAATATTTCTGAGTACTCCACAAGATTCCAGGTTTCTAAAAATATTGAGAAATATTAGATCCCAGAATGCTGAACATTCCAAACCAATCTAAGATATTCTAGAACCTTCTATATCAATCCGAAATTTTTACAGAATTTTGAAAATCAACAACTGAACATTTATGAATTGATGAATATTTCATTCTAGGAAAAAATGCAAAACATTCAGGGAATTTCAGAGATTTATTAATAAAGAATGTTAGAATAAATTCGACGTCATTTTAGAATATAGCAGAGCATTCCACAAGTTTCTAGATTCTTCAAGAAAATTAAAGAATATTCTGTTCCTGGATATTCTAGAACAACCCAGAATTTGGACAGACTTTTGGAAATAGAAGATTTTCTAAAAAATCGCAGAACACTCTAGAATATTTAGATGATAGACATTTCAAAATATCTTGGGAAGCTCTTGAACGTTCCATGACATTCTGAAATATTCTATAAAAGTCAACAAAATTTCACAACGTTAATAAAAATACGAAATGTCTAGACACACCGATAATATTTCGTCTACGCTCACCGAATTTTGATGAACCTAGCCGCCCTTTCCAGTATCCTTTGGGTTCACCGAAAATATTTGTTCTGTGCTCACAGACCTTCACTGAACCTAAACAGGGTCATAACAAAATCCAGAATGTTTAACAAATGTCGAGAACATTCCATAACTTCCACAGCAGTTCATAAATCATGAAAAGTGCATAGAAATCTAATAAGGTGGGTCGAAAATAGCCATTTTTTTTAGATTGAGATGATACCATATATAGAGAAGTTGCCTTTTCGCGTATGAAATACTCCTATATTTTCGAGTTTTTTGCTAGTCAACATAAAAGCCAAGCGCAACGATGAAAAACGTAAGAAATCAGTTTTTCTCATTCTTCGTCTAAATTTCCAACGATACTGAAAAAGTTGTATACGAAAATCTAGAAAGATCTAGAAAAATCTAGAAAAATGATACTCTTTCTGTTTTTTGACATTTTTGTATAACCAACCGTTTTGAAGGAGAAGAGAAATTTTAAAAGAGGATTAAATTTCAAATTTTCCATATTCCTTCTCAATTATTTAAATTAAAAAGACAAGAAATTATAGTGAAATATGAAAATATGGTATATTTCATTAAAAATGACTGCTATATTTTCTTGTGTCTTTTTGACCTAAATAATATAAGAGAAACATGTGGAACTGGAAATTCGATCCATTTTTTAATTTTTTTAAAAAATTGTTATCCAAAAAGGTTGGTTATATGAAAAAGCCCATCAGTAGAAATTGTATAGTTTTGCTAGATCTACAGCTCTGGGTACAACTTTTTTCAATACCGTTCGAAATTTATATGGAAACAGAGAAAACCTGAATTCCTGCCTTAATGACCGCTGCACTTGGCATCAATGTTGACCAAAAAATATTTCTAAATGTTGAAGTGCTTCATACTTCAGAAGACAACTTTTCTATATCGTATCATTTCGACGTAGAAAAATGCTATTTTTGACCCGCCCTAAAATCTAATCTATTTCAAAGAATGCAGGAATATTGAAGAGTATCACAGAAGATTTCAGAATACTCCAGAAATTCATTGAGGGCACCCAAGTGAAACCAGGTACAAATATCCTGTACATAAGAAAAAAGCATTAACAAATTAATGTTCTCAATTCTTTCAGATGATATCGAATAATATTTTAATCAAATTCAATGAATTCGAGGCCTTCAAAATATTGTTGTTTACCGCCGATATAACTTATCTAGATAGCCAATGTTTTCCAATATGTTCATGCTTTATATGCATTTTTTTATTTAAATGTAGCTCTTAAAATATAATAGGCATCATCAGTTGAAAAGTATAAAGCTGAATTTTTCCTTTTATGTAAATGGAGTCTTCCTCAAAGGGAAGAAGATCAAAGATCGACCCTTATATACAGCAATGAGTCCTTCTCCTGTCACAAGACTCTGAGGTTAACGAACAACATTAAAGATGCCTTGAGAATTTCTTTTTCTTTTTTTAATACACACGAATGCAAATTTTAATGATGACGAATTGCAATTTAAAGTCTTTCATACATAGAATAATGGAAAAATATAAATTTTACGAGAAAAGTTTGAAAGATAAAGTTGATTTAAATGCGGCATTCCTAATCAATTTTACAGAAAGGGGGCCCAAGTAAAAATTCTTCGACTTGGTTCCGACTTGAATTGCCTCCAATTAAGATTTTCATTCGTATTATACTTGTTTGACGGAAATACCGAAATTGTTGTCCGTTTTTACGTATTTCTTACGGTTTGAGAGATCCTTATAGAAAATTGCAATTTTAATCTTTTTGAAGCAAACTTTTTGCGGCTATAGTCGTTAGGACCCACAGATTCTGAATTGTTCTCTTAGAAAGAACTAATTTAAAAAATTTTCATTTTTTTCTCATCAATTTTAATCCTTGGCATCTGTGAACTATCTCATTTCAAAGACCAGAAAAGTTCGTCTTGAGTCAAGTTAACACCGTCTTACCTCTTGTGGCCATAAACTCATAAATTTTACACTCAATTTTGAGACGCAGCTAGACATTCTCGTCTTCAAATCAAACTCAAGTCAAATCGAGTCGAAATCAAGACGAAGCATTTTCACTCCGGTGTATACGCAATTGTCTTCAAGTGCAACTTAATCATAATAATAAATTGATAAATTCTTCAACATTATCTCGATCATTCCGTTAAACAATACCTCTTTTTTGGCAAAAATCACTCAGCTTTCTTTTTACCCAAAATTCTTCTCTTCTCTGATTGTTATAAATCTTTTCCCTTCGTCATTCCTCACTGCCAGAGTTTTTTCCTAGGAATATTTCATTCTTATATTAAGGGATTCGAATAACATCAAAAATCGACTCCCTTCGCAACCTATTTCTGTATCACGTCCATTTAGCATTTAACGAAAGACAATAGGGGCTTTAAGAATAGTAGGGTAGAAAAATCTTAAAGAGACTGAGCAAGAATATTCATTCCCAAGTCAGAAGTTTCGCGACCACTGAGAAAATGGAAAAGTAAGCCGTCGTTTTCGGAACAGAAAGGGAAAGAGGGTACGAGAAGGGAATACTAGCCAAGAAGGCCGCTTCCCGAAATTAAGTGGTAGCAGTCAGAGATATGTCAGACGAGTTTTATTAAGTGGAATAAAAAAGAGATTTGTAGTCCAACTGAGGAAGGACTATCCCCGGGAACTCTGCCGTAAAAGGAGTGGTCGGGAAAAGGTAAATGGGGAGGGAAAGGGTGGTCGTAGAGATATGAATTTATTATTAAGGACCGCCTAAGGGCCAAAGTCCCCCTGTTTCTTGATATCCGACTATATTCCACTCCAGCCTTCTGTACCCTGCTCATCCATATCAAACTCGCCCCAATTTTTTTTTTCATTTCTTTCATTCTCTTTATCTTCTTACATTATCGCTTTATATATTTTCTTTCATTTTCAATCTTCTTCTTTTCTTCTTCTTTTAATAACGCATTTATTTTTTGACAAAGTTTTTTTTAATTTTCAGACAAAACTATACAACCAATCAAATTTTCATTGGATATATTCAGGATAATTTTTCAAATCGCTATCTGATTTTAAATTAATTTTTTAAATGTGAGATAATTTAATTTGTATTTCAATGCTTATAAAAAGTCTGTAAATGTAAGTATAATTAATTGTATAAATGGTCGTAGATGATTAGAATATATGTTAGAATTTATTTGAGTTATTGTTTGCAATATAATAAACTAAATATAAATGAATCAAAAATGTTAAATTGAAAAATTATCGTAATATTGTAATAAAAAATCTTTCTGTGACTAACTTCACTTACATCCAAAAAAGTAATTGCTTGACCGACTGGATGACAAAATAATGAAAGAAAAATGTTTAAATCCTCAAGTTAATGTTACTGAACTACTTTGTATCGATAAAATATTTTGACGATGGAAAGGGTCTATGGCAAACAATGTTTTGTTGATAATAAGTGAAGAAATAAACGCATTGTACTCTGGAAAAATATAGTCAAGGACATGTGACCGGGTGACGTTTTCACATATTTAGATGATTTTTTATTATTATATATTATATCATTTTTTTCATTTAAAGTACTTATTACTTATTTAAAATTCTTTGAAAATAGCGATTTCAAATAGTGCATTTGAACAAGTGGACATTATGATGACTTCCGTTATACGGGCCCACAAAAATGTGAAGCATTAGCAGATAATTTATTATATTTATGAATTTGGTGACTTTTAACTATAGTATTTCATGTTTATATGGCTCTAATTTTTTACTTTCTAATATTATAAATAAACATATTCCCTTAAGCTTCCGAAAGACATGAAAAATTATTTAATATTTCAAGTGGTTGAAGATTTTGTGAATCCGCTTAGGAATAACCTTCTTCCATCATGCACTTCAAATGCATTAAGTACCGATTTAAAAAAAATGTAACGTGGCGCGCATTTTTTTCAGAAATACTAAATGATGAATCATAAAAGCTCCGATTCTAGCAAGTTATTTCCAATTTTAAAAATTAAGGTAAAAATATTTGAACCTAATATTGATTTATTTATTGTAAAAATGAACCCAGTTTAAAGTCTTCTACAAGATTCAATTGTTATTTTCCGTATTCAAGATACATGCAAATTGACTATTGTTCAGTTTTAAAGACTTTCATTTGGAAATTTTTTTAGTTTGCAATTGTTTAATTCGGAATTTCAAAATTTTTGAATGTACAATTTTGAATTCTTATTTCGACTAGCTTGCGAGCAAGTCGCGTTTTCCGCTCTTGGTCACTTTTTTATAAGTCAATTTCTCAAAATCTGATGAAAAATTCCAGTTTCCAAAGAGTTTTTGGTTTACTTTCTTTATCTCTTTTCCATCGCATTTTACTTTTTAACCTTAAGTCAAATTTTTAAGTCTCAAGTTTATCACAAAATTGCTTTTTCGTAGGACTTATGTTAAATTTCTTGTTCTTCACAACAAAAGAATATGCAGTTAATCTCTCTCTTCTCTTGTTTTATATTTTTTCATTTCTTCATTTTACCGTTTAATATACATTTGCAGGGATTGATTAAGCGTATTTCCCCCAATACTATCCTATGTGCCAATTATTTTCACTTTACTCCGCATCAAAATAAATGCGATTATGTATGAGTAAATGCCATTCGGTGACGTGTCCCTGACTATTATTTTTTTTGATTACACCATTAAGCTAAATCCCTTTCGTTTGGTTCTAGCCTTATTATACTACTGGAGATTAGGGAATTTATATGGTAAGTGTAAGTGAGGGATATGTAGGAGAAGGGATGGTTTTCAATTCAATCTAGAAGTCGCGTGTTGCACATTCAAGCCACATACTCGTCCCACAACACCACTCTGGCATGGGTCGCTGATCGATCTCTCTAGCAATCACGCCAGGTGAAGAGCTTCAAAGAGCCATCGAACATCGCAATTTACACATAAATACTTAAACTGAACAATGAACTCATAGGAAGATCCATACTCTTTACCCCAACCATGAGGGCCATGAATATCAAAAATCTTTCGTTTCATGTGTTACTCTTCTCCTTATAAACAATTGCCCTCCATACATCCCTATCCATGCACACATATTTCACACTTTCTTGTCAGCCATATGGCTCTTATGTTTCTATGACTCCTTAGATCTCCTTGCTTTATAGCCTTGTCCACACATTTCCACCATTCTTTCCTCGGTCTACCTCTGGGTAGACAACCTTTTTTAAATTCATGGCGTTATGTCTTTTGAAAAAAACTTAGGATCTAATTGTAAGACACAGAAGTAATTGAGGTAAGTAATTTTTTAGAAGTGATTAAAGAATAACAAAATAAAGCTTTTTTCTCATTTCAATTTATAGTTTTAGAGTTATACCCTTTTTTTAAATGTCCCAAATTTTTATGTCATTCGGCAATACAACAGTTTTTCATTAATTTTATGGTTCAGAAGTTCAATTTTCACATTCAAATTGATTAGCAATTGAAGAGTATTTGAAATACTTCAAGAAGTGAGAATTTAATTACAATTTAAGTGTCTTTATTTAACCAAAAAACCGATTTAGAATCCCGAGGAGGATCTTACAATCATTCGGTGTTATCCAGTAACACGGGTTTATCAATAGGGGAAGCATATTTTGGAGTTGAGTTTATGAAAAAAAAGCATATATACTTCTTACCTGTAAAACACTTGATTGATAGGTTACTCCAAACTAAAAATATTCTTCAAATTATTACAATTATTACTGCATAACTTTGTCATCCAGTAACACAAAAGTTATTTGCAAAGAGTGGAAATAGTTGCAAATCACGAAATATTTTATATTCCCCTTATTTTTGAATATAAGAATGATTCAAAATAAATATAAAGTAATATTTTACTTTTATTATAATCCTTTTCAACATGAAAATGATTTGATCATGAACTTAACCCTACTGATACAAATTCACTCAAAATTCACAAAATATTCTTGGACTCAGTCAAGCTTCTGAGGTTTCTCTCTACAGGTACTCAGGTAGCACTTTTCATGGATTCAAGTGGCCCTCATAAATTTTCTGAAGACTCATAAGCTTGGTTTTGTAAATATAATCAAAATTTTTATAGATAGCAAGGAACTACAGAGGCTGCCTTGAAAGCGTAGGCCCAACTTGGCAAGTGGCCAACGAATCAGGTAGGAAGGATTCTTGTAGTAAGGTTTACGCAGCGAGGTTAATAATGCAATGGCCAGATGTAAGAACTACAAATATACTTTTTTTCAATTTTCAAATAAGAGTTTCGAAAGTTAAAAATTCGGAATCTATGGATTTTCACAATTACAAATATCTAAAATTTGCTTTGAAAAATTCAAAATATATCATATATTGTATGTATCTCGTTAAGTGTACATGATACGGTAACACAGATAGTATTCTGAGATTTACCATCAGAGGAGTACTGTATATAAATGTAAATATATAGGTTGTTACAAATAAATATGTGCATGTAAATCAATAACTAATCATTTCCAAAGTATCAAAAGGGATTAGTTTTATACAGGTTTTATGATAGCGATACCTGAAATGTTTTAATTGCCTATCGTACTTCCGTATCCTCAAGGTTCGACTGCCATAAATTAAGTCATTAAAAAGAACCCAAATTTCTAACACTTTTACTAGAGAAGAAATTATACAAATAATACCTTGAATTTTATTGAAATCGACCCGAACTGGCCTGACATTTTCGCCTGAGATATTGTTTTAGCAGGGAAGGGCGCTGAAATAAGGCCATAACCTCAAAATTGAACTGCCTACTTTGACTGAATAAATATTTAAATTACATGTTTGCTAGATACTTAGGACCTACTTCTGTTCTGAATCAAGTCTGTATTCGAAATGAAAAATTGTCTAATTTTAATATAGTTCATAAAACGATTTTTCTATTCTACCCCGAGCATTCGAAAAAATCGTTCTACACAAAAAGTATTGAAAATGGCCAATTTTTCACTCCGAATACAGACTTGGCTCAAAACAGGAGTAGGCCCAAATTGTCTGAGAAAGATGTAATTCTAGTGTTTATGGAGTAAAATGAGGCAATTCAATTTTGATTTCTGAGCCTGGTTCCAACGCCCTCAATAAATAAATATTGAAATATGAAACTAATAGATGTTTTATTAAAATTATTTGATAAAATTACCTTGCAATATATGTAATATATTTATATGTAATATTATTTATTTATATTAAATAACCAACAAGGTTGAGTATAAAAATGTCTAATACATGAAGTTTACGTAATTTTTACCATAGAATTGAATAGTGCTATTAGTTTATTGAATGTACAAGTTAACTGTTATAAACAAATTATTTAACAAATTCTTCATTATATCAATTTTTTGTAGGAAAAAAGTTATTATGACCTAAGATCGTTATAATTCATTATTATAATTGTATTAAAAACAAAAAATTGTCATAATTTCAAAATTTATAAACAACTTATAGAGTTATAAACCATTTTGTAACTTAATAAGTCCCATGGACAGACTAACTGAAGTAGTAGAAAAGTTAATGTTGGGATGAGAACAATTTATTGAAAAAAAATTTTTCGTGAAAAATAATTCGGACTTTTGGCTGCTTAAATAACTTTGCCTTAGCAGTTCCTTTAGAAGTGTGAGTTACGAAAAAACTAATAGTACCATTAGATTCCATGAGAAAAATTACATAGAGTCCATACATACCAGCAGATACCATCCATACCGTTTTTTCCTGAACCCTCTTGGTTTTGTAGTATAAATAAAAAATTATATTGTACAACACCCACTCACGCGTTTAATTATACTGCAGAACAAACAGATTTGAGAAAAAAATTGTCCAACACAAGAAATTGATGTAATTTTTCTCGTAGAATCGGAAGGTGCTTTTAGTTTTTTCATAACTCACATTTTTAAACAAATTGTTCTAGCAAAAATTGTTGAAGCCATCGAAAGTTCAACATTATTTTACATGAAAAATCGTCTTTTAATAAGACGTTGTCAATCGAACATCAACTTTTCTACTACATCAATTAGTCTGCTCATGGAACTTAATAGGTTACAAAATTGTTTATAACATTATGAGTTGCTTATAAATTTTCAAATTATGACCATTTTTCGTTCAAGTAACATTCTAATAATGAATTACAATGATGTTAAAACAAAATAGTTTTTTCCTATAACAAACTGACATACAGAAGAATTTGTTTGAACAAATTGTTGATAACAACTAACTTGTACATTGAATCAATTATTTATTTTTCCTCAGTATATTTGCATTAGATCAAGTTAAAAGCGAGTTTATTAAAGCAATTTTCTTTCAGATAAAATATATTCTTAATATTGCTAATTTTGTCATTATATTTGTTTATATATTGTTGCACACAAAACTAAACTGAAAAATCGAGGATGTCGAGGAAATAAAGCCGGTAGCGGATTCTGAATACTGAATTCCTGTTTTTGACCACTGTGGGCCGGGAGCACTGCACCGTAACGCTGCGCAGTGTTGCATGTGCGATTTTTATTTTTTCACATTGTTGCACCACTTATAAAAATCTCACCAAAAATATATGTTATAAGGATATTCCAAGAAATATTTCTGTAAAATATGGATGGGGTCACTAAAACATAACCTGAATATTTTTTTTGAACAATTCAAAATTTGTTTACCTGTATTTTTTGCCAAAATTTTTTAAAAAATTTTTCTGTAAAAATAGTCTCATTATTGTCTACAATATATATATTTTTCGACTCAAAATCGCTTGAGTCGTTTTTGAGAAAAAAAAACACTTTTTTTATTTTTCTTTTCTTATTCATAACTTGCACAAAAATCAATTTTCAGGATTATCCTTGCAAGAAATTTTACTTCACGTGGATACGAACCTATCACAGAAGTTTCAATCTAATACGTGCGGGGGCAGATTTTGTATGCTTATCCGGCTAGGCCTTTTAAGGTATTATTTGAATGATTACTTCTCTAGAAAAAGTCTCAGAGATTTGGATGCCCTTTGAAGACTTAGTTCATGGTAGTCGACCCTTGAGGATACCGAAATACGACAGGAGGTTAGGAAAGTTTACGAAATACACTCGAACTCTGATATAGTCCCACCCAGTTTGAGCCTTCCTATAACTGCTGGCCCCCGCATTTTCTCAGCGGGCAGGGAGCAACGGGGATTGTAAACAGTACGTCGCCACCAGTAGCGGAGCGATAAAAGGGGGAAGTACCGCAGTGAATAATTCCATCAGCTCTCAGCACATGTATCGTTTTTAGTGTTTAGCGAGTTCACAGGGCCCTGACTGTTTACATTTCGAGAGATCTGGTTTAGGGGCAAGGTCAGTGCGAAGCAAGTCCCGAAACTGTCCTTATATTGGAGTTCGAGTGTACATACAAAATATGATATATTTTGAATTTCTCAGAGCAAATTTTAGACATTTGTAATTGTGAAAATCCGTGGATTCTGATCATTCAACTTTCAAACTCCTCATTTCCTAATTTAAAAAATATATTTATGTATATTTGAAGCGCTTACATTGGGCAGGGGGTCAATCCCGCCCCAGATAACTGGGTGCAGTTCCCCCACTATGCGGCTTCCCCTCTCTGAGCCGAAGTTCTCTCACCGACCCTCGGTCAGCGGGAGTCCTTTGTGCCTAATGAGGACTCAAGTGCGAAAACTGAAAAATTTTAAATGTAGCATTTGGTAGTTTGGAAACATAATATTCGAAATCTACGAATTACAATAATTCCAACGATATGATATTTGCCTTCAAAAGTTGAAAATTGAAGAATAAATGTTCAATTTTATGTGACATGGTCTCAGGATCAGCCTAATTTCAGTTTATTTT
>JAUMHM010000031.1:16586899-16622107 GCA_032362435.1 Melikaiella ostensackeni
TTGTCTCTTCAGTAGACTTTACATCGTCAGCTCAAATGAACCAAAAATGTGTTCTTCATATCGCTCTTATCTTAGACACGTTAAAATTATTTTTTAACGAGTGAATTGTTAACGGTAATTTAAAAAAAAAATTTAACTCATACTATTTTCCTGTGAAAATGTGATTTATGTGGTGTTTCTCTTAGTAAATTAGCCTGATGAGGTTGGCGAACCCATGTCAACGAAACGTCGCTCATTTTGACGAATGAATATGAGTTTTTCACTCATTTGCCTTCTCCAATCGAAACTTCTTCAATAAAAATGTTATTGAACTTCCGGTGATTTAGAACTTTTGAATGAATTTTTAAAACTATCTGGTGAGCGTACTACGATTTCCAGAAAATTAAAGTAACTCCACGTACTTATCATTCAAAAGTCTTTTTTCAACAGCAAGGGAAATTTTGCATTTCTAATACATTAAAAAATTTGTCGTAAGAAGAAAATAATCCAAAGTAACGTTTATGCCCTCTTTTCTTCATTGTCCAGACTGACGTGAGTGAAAATGGAGCCAATTTTCTCTGCCTTTAGAATATAGTCGACGTTTTTCATTATTTTTATAACGTAAGTTTGACTCCCGCAGCGGTTTTCGCTTCGAATAACACTGACTTGTCAGCGTCACAGGTAGTCTTAGTGGATGTTGCAGATGGCTTTTTAATTTAGCTAAAATGCTTTAAATCTAAATGTAGATGTTTTTGGAAACATGCATTTCTGAACAATGGCTGAAGAACATTCTTACATGGGAATAACTTATGTAGATAAATCATAAAATTGTGATTGAAGTTTGAATTATTACCAAAACTAATTTACTGAAAAATGCAGAAATGTTTTCTTTTGCATTTTTAGATGGATTCACTATTCCTTCTATGGATTTTAGTTCCATATTGAGAAAATGTGATGTTTAACCCGATTGCTCCATTTCAGATTTATTTGAATCGATAGTTTCTTGCTTTTGAAAAACAGATATCAATATAGTTTTGCAAACACATGTGGAATTCTGGAAATTCTTTCAGATTTGCGAAGACAAAGGAGAAAATTTCAAATGGAATTTTGATGAACGCTTTACACTGTGGAATCAATTCTTTCAACTGATCCCATTTAAAATCCTATATTCTTTCGAAGCAAAGTGAACGTAGTTCAAGAACTTAGACAAAATGGAAAAATAGCGCTGATTATCTTTCTGTGATATAAAAATTTCTATGTTTCGAACAGCAATTTTTTTTATTATGTTTTGCAAAATTGACAGGAAATATGAAGATGCTGAATGAAAAAATTAACACTTTCAAACCAAGTTTTTTTTCTTACTGCCCTAACAGTCTAATCTGACCCTGATTCGGTGCTAATCAATTTTGCATTATGTCAAAATTTCTAGGTTTCGACCAGCAATATTTTTTCATAATTTTTTGAAAAAATGACCGGATGTTGAGAAGAATAAAAGAAATTACCACTATCAAAAGCTAATTAGGGGCAGAGTGGTTTCTAGATGATCCGTCTATAGCCATTGGCTCTACAAAAACGTTACAGTTCTGAGTGACTTTCTAAATCGCACCAAATTAGAGTTCAGACAGTCTAAGCTGGATCCCAACCAGAGTAAGACAATTTTTCTACACAGAAAGTTGAATATAAACGTTTGGATAAAATGTGAAGTGGAAATTGATCTACCTAGTTTATGGTCAGAATTTTGTATGGAAGAAAATGGTTTGAAAAGGTTAGGCTGGCGGCAGTGAAAGATGGCGGGCGATGACGCAAATATTATTTTGATTTCTGCCTACACTCATCTGGAAGTAGTGGTTAAATGCCCCAAAGTTCTTCAGTTCTCGATGACCTTTGTTGTCTATCGACGATGTTGATTCCGAGGAGGCGGCGCATACAATGAAAATAAAAATTGAAACGATTGCGGTCCCTGAAGTGCTAGAAATCCACTTATTTCATGTTCATGATTGATTTTTGGTGCGTTGCGAAATCTGCAAAGTCACCGTACATTTAATGGATTTTGGATGTAATAACACGTTTTCATGAGTGGATTTTCATAGAAAATAATAAATTAGCTTTAGATAAAATTATTCAAAAAATAAATATAATAAAAAGCTTAATGAAAGGAAAAAGTGAATTCGAAGGAGTAGGTTGTAGAAAAGGTCAATGAGAATATCTCTTGTCTTTGAGATAATATATAGGCAGAGTGAGCGTGATCAAGAACGAAAGCAAGCCAATACTAGCCAAAGTACTTCCAACCAACCATCAATGCCAGGAAATTTTCATCCCACAGTGTTGAACGGCACGACAGGTACATACAATATCTCGGATATTGGAACGAGATCAGAAAAAGACTTGGGGCAGGGGGTTGAAGCAGACACGACGTATGGCGCATTAATTTAAGAGACAGTTCAGCGTGCACCGTCGGCTGTCCACCTAAGAAAGTATCTAGCCTCTGCCTTCTTGAGGAACGACTTTTGGAATCGACTTTTCTGGCGGAGCGAAGAAGTTTGGCAATTTCCTGGGGCTAATCTGGTGGTCGGTCAGCATTGAGATGCTGTGGGGGTTGCCCGTCGGGTAGATTCGAGTGTGAGGAGTGAGGGGTTAGGTTAAGAAATGAGCTGGGGGAGGGGTTCGGAGAATCCACCGATCACGAACGCCGGGTGGTCCTATGAATTATACAAGCGACAACCACTCGTGGAAGAAGGAGAAGAAGAAGTGAGAGGACCTCTCAAGACTCAGGAAAAAGAGACGGGGATGCGTGCCAGAGAAAGCTGAATACTGCCTCCTCGAGATGCGCTGGGCCTGTCAGAACGTGCGAATTTGCTTCGTAACTGGAATACATATTCACAGTTGAATATAGGTATCTTCTTCTATTCCTATCGTAGAAATGAAGTTCGAGGTCTTCGGGACGCATGTTGCCTTCTTGATGTGAGAGAAGAGGATTCGATGGGACACGGTGAAATACGAGTTGAGACTATTTTCAGGCATATCTGGATAGGAAAATAACCTCTATGGCAAATGATACTTTCTATGTTTTTTCGAGTCTACATCTACTGCTAACACCTGAGAGGCGCTCACTTTGAGAGAGTTTTGTGAAAATCGATCTAAATAGTAGTATTCAACGAATAATGTGGAATACCCTGCATTATACTAAAATGTCCTTAAAAATTCTCTACATCAGTTTGGAATTCTCTACCATGCTGTTGACTTTTCTAGAATATTCTAGAAGATTCCGGACTCTTTTAGAATATAATGGATGTTTTTCAACTATTCTTGAAAGCTGTAATCTTCTGAAATATTCCAGACAATTGAATCAAAAGTCTCTATGGAAAACATATATAAAAATACCTTCATTCAAAACTCTCTTATTTTTTTAATCTAATCTTTTGTATTGAATTGCAAACTGTCTTCCTCAATACAAAGAAAATCCGTTATTGATTGACATATCTGCTGAATGATTTTAATTCTAAATTGAGAGGTACACTCTATGATATTATTACCATCTGCAGTGAATACGTACTGAATTTTACAACGTGTGTATTAAGTGCCATTCACATGCCGGCTATTATTGCGCATTCTCTGCATATGTTACATGTAGCAGTGTCATAGAAACATTTCCATCCTTTTGAAGCATTTTAGGTTAGCCGTTAGCGAGTACCGCATGATATCTGTTGGACTGTAACTAAATTCACCGAACCAAAATCCATTTCCGACAAAAGCACATGAATTCAAAATGCTTTCGAAACTGTAACCACCAAAACACCAATAACTCTTTCGTGAAAAACAAGGGAAAAATTGTTTTCGAAGATATATTGCATGATGCACGCTTATACGATTGAAATAAAAATGAAATGTATGATTTGAAAAAAAAGGTATAGTCCCAAGACCATAGTTCAAAATACCATCTCCCGTATTTTCCCGCGTTGCTTTGAGAAAATTTTTCCAAAGTTTTCTAACTTCATATACCCTTGAGTTTGAAAGAACTTAAGAATGTAATATAACTACTCACTCGGAAGAATACTTCTGAATTCAGAGTTACAAACTTTTTACCATTTGTTAGATTTTGTATTCGATTTGTCGTATTTGCTGTTACAATTTTTGCACACTTTTCTCTAAAGCAGATGGAAAAATATCGACAGAAATTGCATTTTATAGGAAAATCGTGTTGGAATATATTTCTTCGTCGAGCGCATTTTCATTTTTGTGTGTACGTACATTCGTCACCCATTCCGAAATAGAACGTGTATTTTGATATTTCAAAAACTAGGAAAAATTATTATTTAAAGATTTTCGAACAGAGGAATGGAATGTAATTGTTTTAAAGTAAAACCGCCCGTCTCACCAATGTATCAAAGATGGCGGAAAAATGAAACGTAGTTTTTACTGGCCCAACAACTAAAAAGTTAAACGAAACTTTCAAACCAAAGACCGCCAACTTCAGGCGGCTTCTTTATATTAAAACAAATAAAAGCTAACTTTATTTTTTTTGTTTTTTTAAAGACGCAGTCCCATGGGTACAGATTTGCGACGTACGGATTAGAATACAGCCAATAAAATGCCGCTTCTTGTGTACTGTACAAAAGAAACAGCTTTTAATTGGTTGTATTCTAATAAGTACTCCGCTAATATGTAGTCATGGGAAAGCGCCCTGATTTTTTAAATAATTGCAATCTCTTAGATTTTAAAGTGTTTAAGTATATTACATTTCATTTGTAATTTTTTAATATTTAAGGCTTGGGAATCTTTCATTGTTTAATTTTGAATGCTTTCAGGTCTTAAATGTTTAGTTTAAAAAAATTTCTACTTTAAAGTTTTTTTTTAATTGGTAAAGGACTTAGCACACAAAAAAACTATCGATAGACTTAGATCGAATTCAACCCGAAAGGGCTTGCACCTTTCGTTTCGCTCCTGAAATCATTTTAGTGATGCCTCACGATTTTTTTTGAGGCCAAAAGAAAAAAATTGCTGGAGGGATTGTCGAATAAACCTAATTTTTCAGTTTTATTTTTATGTTATTACGTATATTTTTGTGAAATGACTCCAAAGCGGTGCTCTTTTTTATTTTGAACTCCATAGTTTGGCATCGAAGAAAATTATCTAATCGTTAAATATCTTCGGACATCCAAAACCCATTAAAATTTGGAAAAAAGTGTGAAAAATTGCAATTATTATCTGTTTTTAGAATATTTCTTTACTTCAGAGCACGGTACTTCAGATTCGTCAAAACTTTAAGTACATCAAATTCCCCGTCAAACTAAAAAAAGAATAATTATTTATTTCATATAGTTTAGGAGAATCAGCCTTCCGAAGTTATATTTATCTAAAAAATTGGTAAAAAAACACTTATTTTTAGTTTTTGTGAAACACCATATTTCCTGTTGAGAGAGGATTAGATTTGCTTGAAATCAAGTCTGCTTTAACTCATATTCTGACTTTTTTTCTTAGATGCACAGAAAATATGCTATTTCACAAAAACTAAAACTAAATATTTGTTTGACAAATTTTTCAGACAAACTTAACTTCCGAAGGTTGTGTCTCTTGAACTACATGAGATAAATAATTCTTTTTTTTTTAGTTTTACGGGAAAGATGGTTCACGCTTAGACACTCTTTTCGATACTGAACTGCAGAGCTTGAGCTGAAAAAGCCCCACTTTGGAGTTTTCATTTTAACGGAAATATACATAATAACCTAAAAAAAATTATAAACAAACTTTATTCGACAATCCCTTCAGGGATTTTTCTCATTTTGGTCTAAAAATAATCGTGAGGTGTCAGTGAAATGATTTCGATAAAAAATCGAGATGTGCAAGCCCTTTTGGGTTCAACTCATTCCAAGCCCACCGTGACCAGTCATAATTGGGCCAAGTCCTTTTGGAAAATTCCTTTAGTTTGAAATCGTAGCATTAAAAAAATCTAAATTTGAGATGAAGTTCAAAAATGGTCAAATTTTGAAGGTCTATAAATTCAAAATTTAATTCCAAATGGTCGAAAAATCCGTCATTCGATAAGGACAAGTTCGCATCGGATTTTCTCGAATCGATCGGCCGCCCATCGAATGTCAAAAAATTCGACATACGACGAACGGCCGCTCGGACTTTTTAAATTCGATTGACCACGTGTCGAATGTCGACTATTCGAAATCAATGCATGCAGCTCTAGTGGCAGATGACGAAAAGGTTATCCGCTTTTATGATATTTTATTGGCACTGAAACATATTTGTGTCATAATATTGTCAAAATTAAACGTTAACAACATTAGTAACTGCTGATAGCCGTACCGCGATATTTTTTATCAGTAGTGCAAGGGGCGATTATATAACTTTTTCGCTCCCACTTCTTGAAAATTCCGTCGCCAACACGAAACCGCATATTTTTCAGGGTTACAAACAGACCCACAAATTTTTGATATATTTTCAAAAAAATATTTAGAGATACATTAAGGCTATAAGTGTCTTTTCTGCATGAAATTATTTGAAAATCTATGACAAAAAACTGTTTTTCTTTGTAGATTGATAAAAAATTGTTGTCTGTATAGGTCATAAAAATTGCAATTTTGCAGGACCGTTTACATATAAGAGCGAATTCATACCCCTAATCATTGTTTATACGGATCGTCAAAATGCTGGGATACTCCCTATATGCTGAGAAAAAAATCTACTGTGATGTTGGAAAATCAAGAAAAATAAAATTTGTTAATTTCTCCGTGTAATAGAAATTATAGTTTTTTCCGTCACCATCTCTTCTCGAGTAGGTACACATCTTCGACTCTCAATCCCACATCAAAAATCAAAAAATTACTATTTTTATTCAATTTCGTGATCAATAAATATGCAATGATAGGTGTGGTTAAAATACAATACAAATAACAATTTAGCAATTATTCTGACGAAATTGCTTAAAAATAGTAATTTTTCATTTTTGGTAAGGGATATAGAGTCAAAGATATGTTCTAAAAAAATGGTAATACATGAAATAACTATAATTGAACCATTGGGTAGAATAACACCCTACTTGCATTTTCAGGAGTTACATGTTATTTGTTTCTTCTTCATGACCTTATGTGCAAAACAAATAAAAAATGAGTTACTTCTGAAAATACAAGTAGGTTGTTACTGCACCCAACCGCTCGATTGTTATCACATGAAGAAATGAAAATTTATAATTTTTGTTGATTTTTCACAGCTTCCTTTTTAATTTAATTTAATTTTTCGAATTTTTTCAAAACAAAAATTTTTAAATTTCTAATTTTAATAATTCAATTTTTTAATTTTCACTTTCATTGTAAATTTTTTCCATAGCATATAGAAAGTATCCCAGAATTTTTACGAGCTATATACAAAATGTTTAGGAGTATAAATGTGAACCTTTATCCAAACGTTTCTACAAAATTGCAATATTTATGACCTTTACAAACACCAGATATTTTTAGTTCAATTTGCAGAATAGTAATATTTTTTCGCCACAGATTTACCAACAATTTCATGCAGGAAACACATTTATAGTTTTAATATATCTGTGGTTGTGAGATGAAAAACTCATGAAAAAACCATTCTTACTCAAAAATACTTTGAGCGACCTCTAAATATTTTTTTTAAAGAACATGTGGTTCCATGATGACTACTGAAATATGAGAAAAATATTTTTTTGTACCACCTTATTAGTCACCTGTGAAAATAATGTCATCAGGACCAAAATATAAGAATATTAGGAATTATAAACATTCATTTAAACTTGCAAAAAATCTTACAGAAATACTTGAAATTTTTTTCAATATAAATTCATATTCAATTACAGATATAATGGCGAAATACATGTTCGACTTTTGTCGAATCGGATCAAAAAATTCAACCTGATATAGTGAAGTTGAATGTCAGACGTTTCGACATTCGATGAACACCCGATCGAATTCGGGAAAATCCGATGCATAATGGCTACAAATGTAGTCCAGTGTCAATAAAATGTCTGAAAAGTTGATAACCTTTTCGTCATTTGTCACAAGAGCTGCATGCATCAGTTTAGAACATTCGATAGTCGACGCGTGGTTAATCGAATTTGAATAGTCTATACAGCGACAAAAAGGGCTGGAAAAATAAAAAATTACAATCATCACCATATATATGTAGATTTCCAAATTTGCAAATATCGAAAAATCGAGTCCGCATCCGAGAGGTCCTATGTATTATTTATTACGGAGGACCTAATTGAAAAAGAGTTACTCTAATTTTCGACTCCATAGGAACAATTTCTGAGATTTTTGAAGTTGGAAAATTTAAGCCTCGCATATGAAGTTTTGAATCTTTCTCTATTATTTCCGAAAATCCAGAACGGTTTTTTCGGCCCTAAAATAATTATTTTTCTAAAACGACCAAAACTGTTGTTAAATTCTGGAAAAGTTATTCAATTTTTTTTTAAGACTTTAAGGAAGACCACTTTCAACTTCATAAATTTAAACAACTGGATCAAGAAGTTCCTTTTAAACACACTGGATATAGCATTAGGGGAAGTTTGTCTCCGTTTTGGACAATGGCTCACGGGTAAATTGCGTTACTCGCTCGTTGGGACAGGAAGTGCATGATACACAAACTCTTGAATCAACGCAAAGCTTTCAAAGCCCGTTCTCCAAGAAAGAAAGTTACCTATTGGACATTTATTCAAAATTGACCAAGGAAATAGCATTCGATGATCATTTAAGGAAAAGTTTAAAGTTAAGGGTACGTACCAGAGTATAATTTGAGTTTTTGCTTTGTTTAAATAGAGCAATTTTGTTAGTTTTCAGCTTGGAGTGTAACTGAGAACAGGGCTTCAGTGCTGTAACTAAAATCGAATTCATAAAATTGCTTCATTTCAACTAAATGAAAACCCAAATTAGCCAGACGCGCGTTCCCTTAAACATTTTGAATCATTTTCAAAAATTTCAGATATATATATATATATATATATATTTCAAATTATGAACCCGTCGAATATAATATCATGTAATTGGTCACGTGTCACTCTGGTACACGTCCTTAATGTATGCCCAAAATAGAATTGGCAATCTGGTGACATTAAAATCGTCTTTCAATCTTTCTTTTTCGTTAATATCATCCCGGACTGGACGTCGAAGTAAAGGGATTATTGGATCTATTGAATTTCGTCAAATGTATGAAGCCTGTTCTGTCGTTCGTGTTAAACGCTAAAAAAATTAAAAATATTCCCTATTTGAATCGCAATTTTGTAAGGATAAGAAAATCAGAAGATTAAGAGTAAAATCTAAACTAGATATTCCAAAAAAATATTTTAAGTTATTAAAATTGTTATTTTTTCTACGTTGATACTCTTGCGTTTGGAATTTCCGATTATTTTTTTTGTTTCGTTAAGTAAACCTCTTTTGAAGAAAGTTTCTGATTCCAGGCTAAATTTAGGAATTAAAGTTGTATGAGGATAAAGCAAAGTGAGATCTATATTTCTTTTCGAATTCGTGCACGAACGAGCTGCTGTTGTGAGTTCTACTTTAATAACCCTTAGATTCAAACTTCCCGAGCTGAAAAGAATAATCTTTATTCGGTTCACGCAGGGGGAGCTGCGATACCTTTGGTGCTTTTCCAATCCCTATACGAGATATGAGTAAATAATAAGTTTTTGAAGCTCATACTTCACATTCCTCGATCATTCTCCGATGAATAATTTTTTGCTCCCCTTTCTGTAAAAATGACTAACTTTAGTTAGGGAGGCTAATTCCCTCGGTGATATCAACTTACTCTTAATAAGATGAACCTGAAGTATAAGATAAACCTGAAGTAGCGATAATGTGCAAAATAGCTTTTACATTCTCATCTTTATGATTTTAATTTTGATGATGAATAAATGTGAGTGGTGAAACATATTTGTGAAATACTTTGCAGCAAACAGTAAACAAGTATTACGCATGGAGCTTTCAAGAAAATTATAAGGTTCAAGACCTCCAATCTGAGCAACTGAGATTTGGTTTCTGAGGATGTTGTCTCATTTCACTGAAACGAATATTAAAAATTAATATTATTATGAAAAACTTTCATAGGAGAAAATTGACAGCTGGAATCTTTTTCCAGAACAAAAAAGATTTTCTTAAACAAAACTCAGTTAATCGCTTTCTATAGAGGAAGCTTTGTAACAATGAAAATTTTCTAACTTCATTTTTTGGCATATCTTGACATAATTCGACTTCAGGAGTCCTAAAATTAGGTTTTTAAAAAATGTCCATGTGCGTGTACACGTGCTTGTGTGTGTCAAAAATACTCGTCATCATAACTCAAAAACAAGTAGAGGTAGGGTAGTTCATTGAAATAGATCTGAATTATTGCTTGTCTACTGGTCGTAGTAATTTATTACGTTTAAAACATGTTTCGTCCGTGTACGCCGGATCTCATCAGTTACAAAGAGCTAGATCTGTTAGAGTTATTTTATAAAGTAATAACATAAATATGAAGATCGTATCTAGATACATTATATATACTATACTACTATACTATATACTACATACCATAATACATTATAACTGACTTATTTACCTTAAAAAATTAGAGAAAAAAATGTCGATTTTCGCAGTGTATTCGTAGTTGAGTATACATATTAATTTCACATTTAGTTTTGAATTTCGATGAATTGTATAACTTAAATTTTGGCAAATATGTAAAACCATTTGGTGTAGTTCTACTTATCTAATCTGAATGTTCGAGTGATGACAGCAACAAGAACTAGACTTGAAGATGGATTACATTTGAATAACAATTTAACTACATAATGGTAAATATAATAAATAATTGAATTTAGCTATTGAAACTAAGAAATTTTCGAAACCAAATGATGAATTAATTATCACACTGCAGATAAAATAAATGTGACACTAATCATGTCTAAAACTGAATACCTACACAATGTTGAAATTATGTTGAATAATACTAACACATATAAAAAATAAAAGAGAGATGCTACTAATAAAATACCTAAAGAATTAAACAAAATTATTTTTGAAAAGAGAAATTTAATAAAATTGATGAAAAATAAGAAAATGTCTTAGAGATTATGAAGGACATGCACCAAGACTTTATTGTTTACTTAAGATACACAAAACGAGTACTCATTTGAGACCTATAAGATCTGTCATAGACTCTCCGCCTTACAACTTAGCTGAATTCCTAAGTGTACAAATTGGAAAAATAATAGACAAAACAGAAACTTCCATTAAAAATAGTTTTGAGTTTGCAGCCAACACTGAAAAGTCAGATCGTACAAAATTTTGCAACGATAATTTTTTGATCAGTTTCGTACAAGGAATTTGTATATGTAAGGTATAAGAAGCGTTCAGGATCACCTTGTATATCAACAAAATTAGTTATAGCAAATAGTAAGCTTAAATTGAATAAAATAAAGAAACACATTAATCTTGAAAAAGAAGTTTTTGTTGAACTATTAAAGATCTGCCTGAACAATAATTATTTTATACATAATGATAAATTTTCTAGAAAAACCTATGGTGTGCTTATAGAATCATCTATCTCATTTGCAGTAGCAGATCTCGTAATCGAGAATATGGAAAATAAAATTTTGAAAGAACTTTCTTATGATATTGAATTTTTTTATAGATATGTGGATGATATTCTGTCATGTAACCCAGTGGATAAAGTAACAGATTCGCACAATACAGTCAATAAATATAATAACAAAATACAATCTACCACAGAAAGAGAATTAGATTATAAAATTAATTTTCTGAACATTTCAATTAACAGAACTGGAGGTAAACTCGTTTCAAACTGGTACCAAAAAGCTACATAGTATGATACATACCTTCATTTTGACTCATATTGTGATTTCAAGTATAAAATAAGTGTAATAAACTTTTAAGTCGACAGACAAATCGATTGGCTAATCCTATATTTTGAAACAATTTTAAATTAGTAAAAAATACACTTTCAAATAATGACTATCCTTAAAGACTACTATACAAACATATTAAAAATAGATTTAAACATATCACAACGCAAAATTACTTGAACAAAAGAACAGTACAGAATAACGCTACATATAAGGTAATCCCTTATATTGAGCATCTTTAAAAGACAATAATAAAGGTATGCGAAAATACTAATTCAAATTCAGTTTTCGCATCAAATAAAGATAGTTTTCAATGTCTTAATACAGACAAAGAACCAATTGTTAAAGAACAAAAGTATTGTACTGTATATGGCGTTGATTGTAAAGGATGTGAGGGTATTTACGATCGAGAAACAGGTAGATCCGCTGACACACGCATGAAACGACACGTATACGGTTGTAAAAATGATGAATGAACTACATTACTTGTGAAACATTCCCATGAAAATAATCATCATTTTGATTTCCATGGTGTACACATTTTAGATACAGAAAAGAATTATAAACGTAGAATGTTCAAAGAAATGTTTTACATCAAAATACATTACATTACAGAATGAAAATTCAGTTATCGCAAAGACAGATATACAATTTCTTTGTCATAAACATGATTATCTTATGAAATCCACGAATCATAAATGTTAATATATTCAGTTGTTTAATTCTGTTATGGGTTACGTTTTATCGAAAATAATTATTCATTCTTACTTCTTATCATTCCGAAACCGCACTTTCATCAACTATTATTTCATTTTTTTACTAACACATTATTTATATGATTGTGACTGTTTACATTTTTTCATTTTCCAAATGTTTTTGATTTCAAAGTCTTTTAATAATTTTGTAGCATATTTTATTTTAACCATACTGAAAGTAGTTTATTATCAAAACCACGCAGTTTTTGAATATGTCATATTATTCTAATGTTTCACTTACATATCATCGTGATATTTTAATGTTATCTAATTGGTTGATTTTTATAATTCAAATTACATTACTGGTTTTTTATAATTTATTCACACAAGCAATTAATATTTTGAGTATGACGTGTTACTCATAAGCTCACCTTACGGTTATATGGACATTGGGTTATGGTAATAGATAATCTGACCACCTTAACTGCCTTGATCACAGAGTATACCCGTGGTCTCGAAGATTATGTTTATAGTGTTGACACACAGAAATTGTTTTCATTTAAAAGAAAACGAAAACCGAGGCCATGAGTAGAACTATACCAATTGCCTTTACATATTTGCCAAGATGCAAGTTATGAAATTCATCGAAATTGATAACTAAATTTTAAATCAATATGTATACTCAACTACGAATACACTAATGAAATTGACATTTTTTCCTCTAATTTTTAAGGTCAGAAAGTTAATTATAATGTGATAATCTAGATACGATCTTCATATTTGTTATTATTTCATAAAATAATTCACAACAGATCTAGTTCTTTGTAGCTGATGAGGTCCGGCGTCGACGGACGAAACATGTTTCAAACGTAATAAATTTCTACGGCCAATAGACAATCAGTAATTCACATCTATTTCAATTAATACTTCATCTGGCCAAAATAATAATATGAATTTTATATCTAGGGTCATGCAGTTTGAAAGGATTGTAGTCCTAATTAATGCCCATTATTTATCAGGGTAAGAGTCGAAACGGATGACAATATTTTTTTTGCGATTTTATATTTTTCTCGAAAGTCATTTTGGACGTGAATTTTTTTGAAATTTTGACTATGTAGGGGAAAGTAAAATTTTTCGTAAATTTTCATGAAATACATCGTTTTTAAGAGGAAAGATTGAGGTTCATTCATTGAATATCGTGGAAATAGGAAAAAATTAATATGGAAAATTTTAAATTTTAGGAATTTTTATCACAGTATTGGCAGCAATACCAGAATCTGTAACACAATTTTTTTCAAATATAGGCTGGCATTCAGTTTATATAATTTAATAGAATTTTTATAGCCATCTCCATTCAAAAATTTTCACGTTTTAGAATTTTTGAAGTTCTTCATTTTTCGTTTATAAGTAAATTTTTTTTCAATATTAGGAATATAGCAACATAATAGGTACCACATTTGTTCATTTTGACAACATAAATATGAAACATAAATTTTAAAGGATAAAAAGTTCTCAATTTTCGAAATACACGAATATTATAAGTATAAAATTTATTCGTTCTGATGAAATGAATCTATTGAACTATATACAAATCTTCTATGACCTATGAAATGAAAAGTGAATGATGAGCAATTAATAATAAAAAAACGCAGGCGAAGTCGTCTTTTCCATCTCCTCAGACTGCTTTGAAAATCCGAAATCTCCCTTTCTATCCCCTTAGATTCCTTTTACAATCCAGAAAATCCTTTTCAATTCCCCCGACTCAATCATTTTTTCAGGTTTTTATTTATTGGGAAGTATCTGTAATATAAAAACCACTGCAAGATTTTGAAAATTAATGAAGATACTTAGATCAAAAATTGCTAATTTTTCATATTCGCTAACAAAAAAAGAACAAATTAAGAGAATATAACTTTTACTATCAATATAAATTTCATAAGTAAATGAGTATTGAATGGATTATTATTTTCATTCATTGCGTTCTCATTCAATAAAGAAGTTTATCGTAGCAGTCTTTTATCATGATCATAGAAAATATATCAGCCCGAATCTTTCCAAAGAATTATTTCTTTATAACAAAACAATCCTCTATAAGGAAGCACAGCATTCATGAAATGATCATAATTAAATATACACCATATAATGAACGCGCTCAATCTACTTTGCAGCAGTTTTTTTCATTTGAATTATTAATTAATTTTATGAACAAATACAGGATTAGAATATGTGAAGTAAAATGAAAATGAATAATCGATTGCAAAGTGACAATGCAAAAGTGTAAAATATCAAATTTTCGAAAATGGTATTATTTCCTTCAAACTTCTTGGCAATTAAGACTCCGAAAAGGAGATTTCAGAAATTCCTTACAAAAATGGAAATGCAAAAGTGCACAAACGCAACAAATATAATACAAGTTTGTATTAAGTCTGCTAAGTATTGTTCTACCCCGAAATTATCAACTTTTGTTTCTAATCACAATTAGGAGGAGAATAAGCTGCAAAAAAATGTGTTATTTCTATACATCCTACCGATTTGGAGTCTTCAAAAACTATCGGTAAAGTGACATTTTAAGTGGTGCTTTACCAAAGTCATAAGTGCGATATGGTAAGGGAAAGAAATAGAAGAGAAAAAAAGGGTAAGAGTTGGCTGCCTCTATAAGGGAGAGCCGCTGACGTGCTGTAAGATTGATTGGAGTCACGGGATAGAAAATTAACGGTCTAGCTTGGGTAGTCCAAGCGGTTATGGGGTGAAAAACGAAGGAAGGTGTGTGACAGCTGCTGCATACTAATTCTACTCTTTTCCTCTTCTCCCAGAGTTGGCTACCCTTAACCTCCCTTGGAAAGCTTTGCACCATCTCTGTCCATGGATATCGGCCTTTCAGTTCGACGCCTTTGTGTCCTAACCGGAACTGGACGTGTCTGACTGTCCGGTTCTGCCAGGCTTAGCCCAATTCAAATCACGTTCATCTCTTCCCAGTCCTTACTGTATACTTCCATCAGTTAAGTTTGTTTAAGGTCTTTCTGGTTTTCCATATTGATTCTATATTTATTTCCCTTATTTCCCTAATTTCTCTACCTAATTCTAAATTATAAATCCAACTATTTTTCTCTTTATATTCGAAATGGACTTTTACAACCATTGTACATTCTAAAACGGGTCTGACTTGAATTGACCTATACAAGCTGACACCTCTTCTGACTGTACTAAAATTATTATTCAATTGTGCTTCAAAATTGAGCTGAATTATAGTAAATTGGAACGAAATTAAAATTATTTTAAAATATTGAAATCTGAAGAATATGGATCTTTATCGACTAAGTTCCTCTTTTCGGACTTTACTAGCAGTTGGTTTAGTACAAATAATCTGAAATGAGGAATTAGGTAAACAATGCTTGAGTTTTTTTGAAATTCTGGTATTAAATCATTTTTTTAAATTCTTGTATTGCAGCGTTTTTGCTTTAAATTGCCTCATACTACTTGAAACCTGCTCTGGCTATACCAAACGGACATCTGCTACTTCAGATCATATATTACTGACTTGAAATTACTTTTAATACTTGTGACACGTTACGACTCAATCAAACCGACTACTTTTTCCTACCGAAAATCCCTGTTGTCACACTTAAAATCCCTTTCTTATAAATTTCATTATAATTCAATTAACATTTAAGATTAATTTCTTTTAATTCTTGTATTTAGGTGTGTATGACTTACATTCCCTTATTCTGCGTGTCACCTGTTTTATTTGTACTAAGCGGACTTCCACTATCTCAGACCATCGATGTCTGACTTAAAATTACTTTTACTATTTACGACACGCTATGACTGACTCAAACTGATCTTCACTATTGAAATCCTACATACCTGAGTATACACTACCTTTACTACTTGGAACTACTTTTTCCTACTGGATATCCCTGTTCTCATACCCTACTTCTCTTTCCTATAAATTTCATTATAATTGAATGAAAATGTAATATTATTGTTTAACTGAAGGTTGAAAACTAGCCAAATTACAGTGAATTGGAATGAAATTAGAATTATTCGAAAATACTAAAATCTGAAGGACATGGATCTTTTCCTACGAAGCTCCTCTTTTGGACTGAACTTACAGTTGTCTTAGTAAGGTAATCTGAAATCAGAAAATAAGTGAAAGATTAGAATTTTTTTCAAATTTTTGTATTAAATAATTTTTTTCTTAATTTTTTATTAAGGTATGTCTCAATTAAATTGCCTTATACTACATGACAACTGTCCTAGCTGTACTAAGTGGACCTCTGCTACTTCAATCCGTAGACTTAAAATTACTTTTACTATTTATGACACGTTATGGCCGACCCAACTGATCTTCACTACTTGAAATCGTACATACTCGTACTTGAATATACACAACCTCTACTACTTGCAACTACTTTTTCCTACTGGACATCCCTGTTCTCATACCCAACCTGCCTTTCTTATGAATTTTATTGTAACTGAATAAAAATTTAAGATCATTGTTTAACAAAACGTTGAAAATCAGCCAAATTACAGTGAATTGGAATGAAATTAAAATTATTTTAAAATACTAAAAACTGAAGGAAATAGATCTTCTTCCAGGAAGCTCCTTTTTTAGAATGAATCCGCAGTTTTTCAGTAAGATAATCTAAAATCAGAAAAAAGTGAACGATTAAAATTTTTTTTTGAAATTTTCGTATTAAATAATTTTTTTCTCAATTTCGTATGAAGGTATGTCTCAGTTAAATTACCTTATAATACATGACACCTGTTCTGGCTGCACTAAATAAACGTCTGCCACTTCAATCCATATAGACTTTGCATTACTTTTTCTATTTATGAAACGTTATGGCTGACTCAAACTGATCTTCACTACTTGAAATCCTTCATACTTGGATATACACCATTTCTGCTACTTAACTACTATTTCCTCCTGGACATCTCTGTTCTCTTACCCAACTTGCCTTTCTTATAAATGTTATTATGAATGAATAAAAATTAAGATTATTGTTTAACAGAACGTTGAAAATCAGCCAAATTACAGAGAATTGGAACGAAATTAAAATTATTTTAAAATACTAAAAACTGAATGACATGGATCTCTTCCTACAAAGCTCCTCTTTTGGACTTAATCCGCAGTTGTCTTCCTAAGATAACCCAAAATCAGAAAATAAGTGAAGAATTAATTTTTTTTTAATAATTTTTTCATTAATTTTGTATTAAGGTATGTCTGAATTAAATCACCTTATACTATATGACACATGTTCTGGCTGTACTCAATGAAAGCTCTGCTACTTCAATCCATAGCCTTAAAATTACTTTTACTATTTATGACACGTTATGGCTGACTCAAACTGGTCTTCACTACTTGAAATCTTACATACTTGGATATACACCATCTCTACTACTTGGAACTACTTTTTCCTACAGAACATCCCTGTTCTCATACCCAACCTGCCTTCCTTATGAATGTTTTCATGAATGAATAAAAATTTAAGATTATTGTTTAACAGAACGTTGAAAATTAGCCAAATTAAAGTGAATTGGAACGAAATTAAAATTATTTCAAAATACTAAAAACTGAATGACATGGATCTCTTCCTACGAAGCTCCTCTTTTGGACTTAATCCGCAGTTGCCTTCGTAAGATAATCCAAAATCAGAAAATAAATGAACGATTGAAATTTTTTTGAATTTTTGCGTTTAATAATTTTGTTCTTAATTTTGTATTAAGGTATGTCTTAATTCACTTACCTCATGCTACATGACACTTGTTCTGGCTGTACTAAATGAAACCTCTGCTACTTTAATCCATAGCCTTTAAATTACTTTTACTATTTATGACACGTTATGGCTGACTTAAGCTAATCTTCACTACTTGAAATCTTACATACTTAGATATACACCACCTCTACTACTTGGAACTACTTTTTCCTACTGGACATCCCTGTTCTCATACCCGACCTGCCTTCCTCATAAATGTTATTATGAATGAATAAAAGTTTAAGATTATTGTTTAACAGAACGTTGAAAATTAGCCAAATTACAGCGAATTGGAACGAAATTAAAATTATTTTAAAATACTAAAAACTGAAAGATACGGATCTCTTCCTACGAAGCTCCTCTTTTGGACTGAATTCGAACTTGTCTTTGTAAAATAATCTAAAATCAGAAAATAACTAAACGATTATAATTTTTTTTCAATTTTTGTATCAAATAACTTCTCTCTTGATTTTGTATTAAGATATGTCCGAACTAAATTACCTTATACTACATGACACCTGTTCTGGCTGTACTAAATGGAACTCTGCTACTTCAATCCATAGATCCAAAATTACTTTCACTATTCATGGCACTTTATGGCTGACTCAAAATGATCTTCACTACTTGAAATCCTACATACTTGGATACACACCACCTCTACTACTTGGAACTACTTTTTCCTACTGGACATCCCTGTTCTCATACCCAACCTGACCTTTCTTATAAATTTCAATATAAATAAATCACAATAAAGATTATTGTTCAACTGAACTTCAAAAATGAGCTATTACAATAAATTGGAACGAAATTAAAATTATTTTAAAATACTGAAAACGGAATAATATGGTTCTTTTCCGACGAAGTTCCAATTTTTAGACTAAACCTGAAATTGCTTAATATTGCTTACGGATAGTCTAAAATCAGAAAATAAGTAAACGGTGGTCAAACTTTTCTCTAATTTTTGTATCAAATTAATTTTTTTTCTTGTATTTACGTGTGTATGACTTAAATTCCCTTATATTGCGTGTCACCTGTTATAGATGTATTAAACAGACTTCTACTTCCTCAGGCCATCGATGTCTGACTCAAACTGATCTTCACTATTGAAATCCTGCATACTTGGGTATACACTACCTTTACTACTTGGAACTACTTTTTCCTACTGGACATCCCTGTTCTCATACCCAACCTCCCTTTCTTATAAATTTTACTATAACTGAATGAAAATGTAAGATTATTGTTCAACTGAATGTTAACAATTAGCTAAATTACAGTGAATTGGAGCGACATTAGAATTACTTTAAAATACTAAAAACTGAAGGATACGGATCTTTTCCTACGATGTTTCTCTTTTTGACTATATCCACAGCTGTCACAGTAAGATAATCTAAAATCGGGAAATAAGTGAACAATTAAATGTTTTTTTTTTCAATTTTTAAATTAAATTATTCTTTTCTTAACTTTATATTAAGGTATATCTGACTTAAATTGCCTTATACTACATGAAACCTGTTCCGGCTGTACTTAACGGACCTCTACTACTTCAGTCCATAGATGACTGACTTAAAATTACTTTTACTATTAGTGTCACGTTATGGCTGGCTCAAACTGATCTTCACTACTTTAAATCCTATATACTTGGATCTACACCACCTCTACTACTTGGAAGTACTTTTTCCTACCAGAGATCCCTGTTCTCACACCCAGCCTTCCTTTCTCGAAATTTTCATTATAATTAAATAAAAATTGAAGATTATTGTACAACTGAACTTCAAAAATGAGCTAAATTACAATAAATTGGAACGAAATTAAAATTATTTCAAAATACTGAAAACTCTTTTGGACTGAATCCACAGTAGTTCAAAAATACATTGCAAAATTTTTTTCACTCTAGAAGGCAAGACCCCCCCCAGAAGTTCTCATTTCCGGAGAAAGAGAATCCGTTTTTTTTTAAATTCCAACATTAACCCGTGCCACTGGGCACTTGAAATCCCATATATTTAACACGAGAAAATTTTGGATTTTTAAAAAATTTGACTGATACTTCAGGGTTTGATCGAATGTTGCCAATTTTTTTAGGTATTGTAGAGGAGCGTCTACGGAATGAGACCACATCAATAACTTACCTGTTCAACCCCTCCTCACCCCCCACAACGTCCCAAATATGACCCAAAAATAAAAAAAACTACATATTCACATATTATTGTTGATTTTTAGCATTTTCTGCCGTCTCTTTTTATACAAATAATCACTAGTGGAAAACTTTAATATCTCTCATGACTTTTTAATGAATTTTCAATTGTTTAAATAGATGTAACTTATTTAAACAATTACTTTTTCCAAAAAAAATGTTTAAAATAATCGAATTTTTTAATAAAATGTAATAGTTGGTCGTTGTTTGGAGTGGTATATTTTTTTGAAAACATTATGCAATTGTTTGAACAACTATTTATTGTTTATTTTCAAAATTTCTTAAAATCGAGCCAGAGATGTCCACTTTTTTCCCAAATTGGTATCCTATGCTACTTATTGTTAAATACTTACACAGCTTTAATACTTTTCTTATAATGTTTAACAAATTTGTATTTGTATCAAAATTATGTAATTATTCAACAAGTAACATAGTACACCAATTTAGAAAGAAAGTTGACTCGATTTCTAGAAATTTTGAAAATATGAAGTAATTCATTGTTTAAATAATCACATTATGTTTTTTGAAAAATTTACTACACCAAACAATGATCAACTATTACATTTCATTCAGAAAATACGATTATTTTTAACATTTTTGGAAAAAAATAATTGTTTGAATAACTGACATTTTTTGAACAATTGAAATTTACTGAAAAAGTCATAAGGGATATCGAAGTCGTCCATTAGTATTTATTTGTATCAAAAAAGACGGCAGAAAATGTGGAAAATTAATAATACCTGTAATACGTAAAAATGTAGTTTTTTGATTTTCGGGACATATTCGGGCGTTGTTGGGGGGGGGGGTAGAAGGGGTAAAAAATAAAAGTTATTGAGATGGTTTCATTCCGTAGACACTCCTCTCCAATCCCTGAAAAATTTGGCAACTGTCAATCAAACCCTGAAGTATCAGTCCAATTTTTCGAAAATCCAAAAATTTCCCATGTAAAATATGTGGGATTTTCAAGTGCCGGGTGGCGCATGTTAATATTGGAATTCTTAAAAATGCAGATTCTCTTTTTTCGGAAACGGAAACTTTTGGGGGGAGGGGGTGTCTTGCCCTCTAGCTCAAAAAACTTTTTTTGGGCCATCCTAGTATACACTACCTTTACAACTTGGAACTACTTTTTCCTACTGGAGATCCCCGTTCTCATACACAACCTCCATTTCTTATAACTTTTATCAAAACTGAATTTAAATTTAAGATTGTTGCTCAACTGAACTTTAAGAATTAGCTAAATTCAAGTGAATTGGAACGCAGTTGAAATTAATTTAATATGCTAAAATCTGAAGGATCTGGATCTTTTCCTTCGAAGTTTCTTTTTTTTGGATTGAATACGAAGTTGTTTTAGTACAAATAATCTGAATTCAGAAAATAAGTTAATAATTCTTCAATTTTTTCGAAATTTTGTATTAAGTTAATTTTATTTTTGTTATGATCAAAATGAAGTCCACTTTTTCATAAACCTTTTCATGCAACAAAAACAGACACACGAAGGCTCACAAATCAAGAATAGTCTTTCAACTACTTTCTTTCCGGCTTATTAGAGACAGATTCACAACAGAAGAAAAAAGAGGAAGGAAAGGGAGAAAGGCAACCAAAATCAACATATCACTCTTTCCTTATTCTTTTTCTTTCTTTTTTATACTACTAGGGACCCAAAATGTTTTAAAACCAATTCAGACTTCCCCAACAGGAATTACTTATAGTAAAACTACAAGTATAAGAGAAACTTATGCAGTAATGAAAGTTATCAAAGTTAAGTTTTGAAAACTTATATTAGTTAAATTCAATTATTACCTGAAAATAAAAGCATAGAAATTAATATTCTTTGGTGAAAGTCTGTCTGGTGACCTCTGCATTTTTATCAATTTTATTATAATTAAATTGAGATTTCAGATTATTATCCAACTTTACTTTGAAACTTTCTCTTCTTGGACTGAAATCACAGTTGTTTTTGTGTAGATAATCTACAATCAGAAGATAAGCAAACAATTTCTTAATTTATTAAAAAATTTTGTATTCAATTATGTAATTTTGTCAAACATTGTTTTATTAAAATCCGGCTGACTTAAATTAACCAAAACTACTTGACACCTGTTTGGATTTGCTAAACTGATCTCTACGACTTCAGACCTCTGACGACTGACTTAAACCGACTATACTACTTGAGACACATTATGGCTGACTCAAACCGACCTTTACTATTTGCAATCCCCCTTATCTGCGTATGCACTACTTTTACTACTTTTACTAGTTGGAACTACTTTTTCCTACTGGACATTCCTATTTTCCCACTCAATCTTCTTTTCTTATAAATTTCATTTCAATTAAATTAAAGTTTAAAATTATTGATAGGTATATGATTTTTTAACTCTTGCAAAAAAATATAGTGATATAATTCTTTCATCAAATTAAGAAACATTCTATTATCCGTATAAGATTTTTTTGTACGCGACCTATTCTTCCAAAAGATGTTCAACCAATCTGCCGTCTTGATGAAGAAAGTCGCTATTCACAGTTTACCGTAAGGTATGTTATCTTGCAATCCTCAATACAACAATAATCCTTACGGCAAAATGTAAGACAGAAACTTTTCTTACCGGGGCGGCTGTTTAGTATTCGGTCTACATAAATTATTAAAAATGAATTTGCAATCATAATATGTCATAATTTAAATTTGTCCAAGTTTTTATTTCAGCGGTATGAAACTCATCTTCGATTGCTTCCAAATTAAAATCATATAATGTAATTTGAGTCGCTCCTACATCAAATCAACATCTTCAACATTTTTAATTTATATCGAATATTATATTTTACTTCAGATTTTTATAATTATATTTGATGTTAGTTCTTTTTTATCTACAGGGCTAGAGAGAAATTTTCCCACAAACTCAAAAACAGAAATGAATATTTAAATATTGATATAATTCCATGTGGACAGAAATCATCCAACATCAAATATACGAGTAATTTCATTTTTAATGTTTTGAATTAAAAAGTATTTATATTTTCTGTCTTGGATGAACATTTCTTGAAGATATCCAAGCTTCTCACGCTTTTCAAATTGAAATTTTTCTATTTTAAACGCCTCCAGATTTTGAAATGAAGAATTTGAAACTGATTAATTTTTATTCTACCATTTTTTTATTTGAAACAGTTGTCTTCTGAATTTTGAATTTTTGAATCTAGAAACTCAAAATTGCTCGATATCTGACGCTTGGAAATTGAAATTATCTCACTGTAAAGGCTATTTTGTTAAATTCTATTTTAATGGCCTTACATTTGTAATAGCTTAGTGTGAAATCTAAAAATTTGTCCGAATCAAATATCTTTAAATTGTATTTCTTTTAAACTGAAAATCTGCAACTTGTCAAATTTGAGTGCTTAAATTAAGAAATTGTTTGAAATTTCCGTTAGTTCTCAAAGTGTTCAATAAAAATTTAATTGTTGAATTCTAGAGGATCTTCAGCATTAATTGTTTAAATCAGAAACGCTTTGTTTAAATTTTTTTATTATTAGAAATACCTCTAAATTTCAATCGTTCAATTTAGAACACCTGCAATTTGCAATTACTCAATCGTGATTATTTAATTTAGAAACTGTTCGTTCTGGATAGTTAGCTTATTAATTTTATGAATTCATTTCAGAAACTTTTGTTTTAATTATTCAAGTGTGAAACCTAATTAGTTGTTGTAAATCTGAAATCTGGGACGACTTCAAATTGAGAGAATTTTCATGTACTGGAATAAATATATTCTGAAGCATCCCTTGTTGAAGAATTAAATAGTAGAAGTTATATTTTCATTTACTTTGTATAAACGTAAACACATTGATGTAGCTAATGTTGAAGTATTACATTGATGTAGTGATAAATTCGAGAAATTGTGCTTTAATTTCTAAACTTTTTAGCGATTTTTCACTATTCTATTGATAAAATATTTTGCGAACTATCGAATATTTTTTATACGTAAAATAATTTTTTCATTTTTTCAGTATGAACTAACATGAATTCGAAGGGAAAGAAAGAAAAAACACATGCTCAATTATTATTTTCTTGTGAGAATATTAATTGTAATATCACATTTTTGGAGAAAACGAAATTACATCTATTCTCGAGTCCGGGCTCTACAGGGCCCCACCTCTAATCGAAAAAAGGAAAGCAGGGATTTGTAGCCCTAGATGTTCACTACAACCTGCATATGCCTATTTTCACAATTTTTTTAGTTTTACGATGTAAAAAATATAATACTAGGCGGATGCATGAGTGCTGGCTCTCAGAAGTTCACCAAGAGATGCAAACACGGAAAAACTGAAAAAATTCTACAAATTATCTGATTATCATTTTTCAAGAGTTCTAAAGTCACAGATTCCAATTACTTCATAAAAATTTCAAAATTCAATATGGGCGATCCAAAATGGCGACCAAAATTCATGAAAAATCATCCAAATCGTATAAAATTCATCATTCATCCATTCATCATTCATGGGTTTTTCGAGTCACAGATTCCAAATTTCTAGTCAAAGCGCTAGAATTTAAAATGGTCAATCCAATATGATGACCAGAATTTATGAAAAATAGTCCGGTTTGTACACAACTCATTATTATCCACGTGTTTTCCGAGCCATAGATTCCAAAATTTGGGTCAAAAAGTTAAAATTCAAAACTGCCGACTCAATATGTCGATCAAAATTTATGAAAAATTATTCGATTTGTATGACGGTTATTTTGTAAGGGGTTCTCGTGTCACTTTCTACAAATTTCGGGTCAAAAAGTTAAAATTCAAAATGACGGTTTTAATATGGTGACAAAAAGTTATATAAAATCATCCGATTTGTATAAAGCTCATTTGCTAGGGCTTTCTTCACTTACAGATTTGAAATAGTGTTTCTTGAAAAAAGTATAGTGCAATATTCTAAGGAAAGCTTCTTGCTAGGAAATTATTTAGAAACAAAAGAAAATCCTGTTGTGAATCCTGAGTGGAAGGATTGCGAAATATACTGTGACTCGAAAGTCATTTTGAATGTTAACATTTTGACCCTAAATCTGAAATCCGTGACTCGAAAAACCCCTAGAAAATAAGTTTTATACAAGTCGGATGACTTTTTGTAAAATTTTTTTTCCGTATTGGATCGGACATTTTTTATTTTAAGTTTTTTACCCCAAATTTGTAATCTGTGATTCGAAAACCCTCTACAAAATGAGTTTTATTCAAATCAAATGACTTTTTATGAATTTTGGTCTCCATATTGGTTTAGCTATTTTGAATTCCAACTTTTTGACCCAAAATTGGAATCTGTGACCCCACAAACCATGTACAATGGGTTCTATACAAATTAGATGATTTTTCGGCTTTTGGCCACTTTTTCCGGGCTTCTGTCCGACTGTGGTACGGCAAAGCAGAGCTTGTATATTTTTTTCATTCTTTAGAATAAATACTAAGTAATACATTTATTTCAAGGTTAAGGGAGATATTATTTGCTTCTTTCGATGAATTTCAATGTCGGCAGTGTAATTTCAAAGTTAAGATTGTTAGTGTAGCGAGTAATAAATTCTAATTGGAAAGGCAATGGTTTGGCAAAGAAGGGATGGACCATTCTCGGCAATAAGGTTAGATTATAATGAGAGTTGTGCTAACAAGAGTCGCTCCGACTTATCGACAATTATCTCCAAACATATAACTTCCATTTGTGATTGCAAATGAAACTGCTAATACATAGAGTAATGAGATTTGTACAGATGATGGAATTTGTTTGTCCGATAACTTGCTAAATCCAATCTCTAAACCAAGGGATGCTGATCTATTGGACAAACGTAATGACTCATGAACGTTTCGTCTATTGAATGTATTATCAGATTACACTCGTTTACAAACTTTTGGTTCAACGCGTGTACTTCAAAGAAAAAGTGCTTTTTAGACTAATTTTAGCTCGCTGAAAAAGAGAATGACACTCATTTATTTTGCTCGAGAACTGTTGATCAAACTAACATGTATATCATTTGAAAGAAATACTATCAAAATAATACGCGCGCGATTAGTTTCTTATTTACGGTTCAGTTCGAAATACTAATAATATTTACCATCAGCAATTTCACAACTTTTTATTTTTCGTTGCTTTCATTTAAAGCAAGCAATTACAAAATTCAAATTTGAATTTTATAATCGTACATCAATAAGAATCTAAATACATATATCAAATATCAATAATTTAAAATAATTAAAATACAATGAAACTTATTATTCTCGAACAAATTTTAATTCAAAGACTACAATTTAAATAAATTCAAATTTTTAATTTCAGAAATTGGACAATTTGCTTATTGAGGATCTTTGAAACTGTATAATTTTTAAGTGGAAGCTACCAAAAGTGAGCAAGGTTTAAGCTAACAAACCTTACTAATCCGAAGTACTAAGTATTTAATGAATTTAAAAATTCAAAAACAGATCAATTATAAACTCAGAGCGTTCGAAATCAAATAACGATTTGAAGCCCTTTTATTTATAAAATATATTATGCACGGATTTCGATACATTAATGTTCAACATTTCCAAATTTATGTGTTCAAAACTAAACAATTCTAGTGGATACTAGAGGAACTCCTGCGCATTATAAGGATAACCATTTCGGGACCATTCTTCAAATATATTTTAGGGGTTAAGAAATTATTCCTTCAATTTTTATTTCCTGATAATATCGAGAGACATTCCAGAATATCCTTTCTTACAAAGAATACATAATTAATATTAACATATCATTACTTTTAAAACATTCGCGTATTTAAATAAAATTTTCAGGCATCTTCATTCGAAAATTACTTGTAATAATTAAAAATTAGAACATACCCGGACAGGTGCAATTGAAAATCTAGACATTTTAACTTTCAAACGTCTAGAAATTGTCTAATATCATGAAATCAAAATTGTTTAATTTCCAACGTTATTAATGTGAAATAGTCCATGCACTAAAAATAATATTTATTTTTGAATGTTTACAAGTATGGAGTAAAGCTTGAAGATTTATGCAACTATGAATGTTTTCAAGTCAAACTTGGCGGTGTAAAAAAATTTTGGATTGAAATTTTATCAATTTTAGTTTTATTTTGTTCTCGGAGAATAGTTTAGGTTTCTTTATTTAAAAAACTGAAGGTAAAAAAAATTAAATTATTACTATTCATTCATGAAAATAAATACTTGAAGGTGAAAACTTCAACTTTCTTTTGAGACCAAAGCAAAAGAACACAAAAAAATCGTTGAAATCCAGAAAAAGTGAAATTTATTTTGGTCATTTGTTTCTGAAGGTCAAATTTTCATGACTGCTTATGGATCATTAAAAAGGGAGTAAAACCCCTTATCGAAACAGTGGTAGTCATTTTTTTAAAATTCATATTAAGGAAGTTACAAAATCATAGTAACAGATGGTATCCTCAAAAACTCATTTTCATGAATCAAATTACCGGCCAACTTTTTCATCCTAATATTCATAGAGGAAAAAATTTAAATGTTTTTTTCAAGATCAATAAGAAACAAAAATGGTCGAAATTAGACAAAAATGAAAAGTCTAAACTCAAGCTTCCAAAACTAAAAATAATTGTGAGCTTTGCGGCCTCGAAAACTAAACTGTTTTGAAACTATACATTCAAAACTTTATCGTTTTCAATTGGAATCGTAGACATTTTCAAGATGATAAATAGAAACTGAAAATTCTTCTTACGTTTGACAAGTCTTAAGTCTGCTTAAAAAATAAGATAACGCAGAAAAAATGAGAAAAATTATGAGGAAGAAATTTGTTTAAATTTGGATAAATGATCACATTAGTTTGATATTTTTTATGAAATGTACTCGTATATTTACAGAAATACTACTTCGACAACTATTGAAATCTGAGCTTAAATTTGTGGATCTGTTAAAAGCTGATTTTCGATAGTTTTTAAAAAAATTTCAGTTTCTAAATCTTATTAAATTTGGGTTCAAATAAAAAATGTTATTAAGATCATTCACAAATCTTGTTTGAATTTTGGTCTAATAGAAGAATTTAATGGGGCTATTTCAAGATATATTCAATGTTTACGTAAAATTTCGAATCACACTTCTTAATGTGTAAGAAAAAATTATTCTTGCTATTTTTCGAAAATTTGGAAAATCTTATAACTTTCAGGAGTTTCATTCTCCTAATCATCTGCCAGAACCTTCGATATCAATTCTTGAAAGTCTTCAAAATTTCTGTTTTGAATTCTGATAGTGTTCTAAATTTTTGAATTTTAATAGGATTAACCTGGTTAACGGGATTGACAATAAGAAGGAACAATTTCTTTATTTCTCACTAAAAAGATTTAAAACGCAACAGTTAAAACCATAAGCGCTCAAAATTAATGATTTTAAACTTCATCTAAAACTAAGCAATTTTTGAATTAGGATCGTGAAATTCAGTTTTTTTTTGTACAGCCACATATTGTAAGATTTTAAATAGTTACGGTTGTAAAATCTTCAATATAAAATTGTTCTCAACTAACAATTTTGGAGCGAGACTTCAAGTTGTTTCACCCTCTTCTTCGACCGTTGATATAATTTCAAATTTGATCAAGTTTTCTCTCTTCGTTCTTACGGTGCAAAAAACAGCCAGAAAAAAACGATTCTAGATGTTAAAAAAAATCGTTTTTATTTTCTACGTTTCGGCTCTCGATGCGGGCCTATATCGGGAAAGTTTTCCACTCTAAAATAAATAGTGTTCTCATAATAAATTAAAACTAAGTACAAATTACCTATTAAGTATATTGAAAAATTTGTTTGTTTGTTATTACCTGTGGTTAATTACGTAGAGTCACAAAGATAAATTTCAGAGTCAATATCATTAAATAATAACGTTCGATGAAGTAAGATTTAACTTTCATATCAAGACACATAAGTTATTATCAATATCTGAGCCTCAAGAAATTGTTTTGAGAGGCTCCAAAGGACGATGAACAAAACATTAAATTGACATTTAAATTGATGCTATAGATGATACTCAATGGACGATAATGAACAGGTCAAATTTCCAATTGAACCACAGATGAGAAAAGCGCGCCAAAGCTCATGGATTCACTCTTTTTTCAATTCACAAGAACGGAGTTTATATAACTTAAAATATGCTCAAAGATGAGAATGTATAAGAAAGTCCAATTTATTAAAAAACAGGGAGTTAGATATTAATAAAAAGAATAAGGATTTCAGATTAAAAAAATGTTTTAAAAATGTATCTAATGTCGAAATCCCAGATGAGATAGCTGAAACCTTGGCTCTAGAGAGTAAATTTGGTGTTCCTTTCAAAGTTAATAAAATTCCAGTAAACAATGTCATTGCAAACATTGAAAACTGTATTAAAAATCTAGAAAAAGATGATCAAAAGCTAAAAATTCGGAAAACTGTAACTGAACTTGTTTCAAATCATTGTAAAAACAATAAATTTAAAAAAAAAACAACCAATCCTTTGAATCTGTTAAAAGTTGTCAGAAAGAACATGAAGAATTGTTATTCCTTAAAGCCGATAAAGGCAATATCACAGTCGCAACAAATAAATTTAATTATAATCAAACTGTTGAGAATATTTTCAAAAATAATAATTTGTATAAAAATGTCAAGACTAGTTTAGTCCCCACAGTCGAAAACAAATGTAACGATATTGTTTCCAGATGGGAAAAAAGAGATACATCTAAGAACAAATGGCTTATAGATTAAAAATGCATAGTAGTGTTGTTGCCAAAGCTTATGCTTTACCAAAAGTGCACAAACCAGGTAAATTGGCGACTAATTGTCTCAACCGTTGGTTCTCCTACGTACAATTTAGCTAAGTTCTTATCTAACATTTCAAAACCGATTTCGAGAAACACGAATGCATTTGTAAAAAATAGTTGGAAATTTGAAGATAATTCAAAAAACATTGAATTACCAAAAACACATTCTTAATTTCTCTTGATGTTGTTTCCATGCTTGATAATAATCCGTTAGATTTAGTTTTAGAGTGTATAGAGAAAAAATTAAATTCACATCGTAATTTAACTAAAATATCAAAATACGAGATTTTAATAGCAATGAGAACTGTTTTTAATAATACAGTGTTTTCATTTAACAGTAAATTTTACAAACAATTATCAGGCTGCCCGATGTGGTCCCTCTTGTCTCCTATTCTTTCAAACTTGGTGTTAGAAGATATAGAAAGGAGAGCATTAGAAAAATTAACTTTCACACCTATTTTATGCAAACGTTACGTGGACGACATATTCCTGATTATACCAACCAATGCAATTTTAGATGTAGGAAGCACTTTTAACAGCATTGAGGATTCTATCCAGTTCTCTTACGAAGTTGGAAATAATTATCCTTTAGATTATCTAGATTTGATGATTATTAAAACGCCTGAAGGTGATTTGATAATAATTGGTACAAAAAACCGTCATGGTCTGAGCAGTATTTAAATTACGATTCTCACCATTTGTTCAGTCAAAAAATTGGCTTAATTAAAGATTTAGTGGATAGGTGTGTACAATTGAGTCATGTAAAATTTAGAAAAGAAAATTTAGATAATTTAAAAATTACTTTATTGCAAAATAATCATCCACTTCAGTTAATAGAAGACGTTATAAAAGAACAAATTCATAAAATTTACAATAGCACACACAAAAATAATAAGCAAAAAAAATGGTTAGAAAAATACAAAAAAAAAGATTTGAAGGTTACATTACCTAATGTTCAAGGTCTTTCTGAAAGACTAAGATGTTCTTGAAAAAAAATTTAACATTGAAGTTCATTTTAATAATAACCACACTCTAGATAATTTTGTTTCGAATAAAAAAGATTCTGAAAAATTTGAAAATTTATCAGGCGTCATATACTTAATAAAATGCACTAGTTGCAATAAAATCTACATCGGAGAAACCGGTAGAAGATTAGAAACAAGAGTTGCTGAACATAAAAGAGATTGTGAAATGTGAAATTCAAACACAGGACTGTCTCAACTTCCAAGGAATTTTGACCATTTTTTTGATTATGATTTTAATAACATTAGAATTTTAGCTAGAGAACAAAATACTTATGAACGGCGAATTATTGAATCTATTTTTGTAAAAAAATGTAATAGAATTTCAATCAACCTTCAAGCTGAAGTACTGAATATTAACCAGATATATCAATGCATTATACATTAAACTTGAAATTATAACATTGAATTGTAAATAAAAAAATAAAGAGGGGAAGGAAAAAATAAAATAAAATAAAGTAAAAAAATTAAAATTAAAATTAATTTACAATTTTGAATCCATGAGCTTTGGCGAGCTTTTCTCATCTGTGGTTCAATTGAAAATTTAGCCTGTTCATTATCGTCCATTTAGTATCATCTATAGCATCAATGTAAATGTCAATTCAATGTTTTGTTCATCGTCCTAATAATCACTTAGAATTTTCTGCCTCCAAAAATGTAATTTAACTAGTTTGGAGCCTCTTAAAACAATTTTTTTGAAGCTCAGATTTTGATAATAACTTATGTTTCTTGACATGAAAGTTAAATCTTACTGTATCGAACTTTATTATTCAATGATATTGACTCTAAAATGTATCTTTGTGACTCTACGTAATTAACGACAGGTAATAACAAACAAACAAATTTTTTTTTATACTCAGTAGGTTATTTGTATTTAGTTTTAATTTATTATAAGAACACCATTTATTTTAGAGTGGAAAACTTTCCTGATGAAGGCCCGCGTTGAGAGCCGGAACGTAGAAAATGAAAACGATGTTTTTTAACAACTAGAATCGTTCTTTCTGTTTGTTTTTTGGACCGTAAGACCGAAGAGAGAAAACGTAATCAAATTTGAAATAAAATTGTTCACATTTAAAGAACTTATATTTACAATTGATAACTTAGATATTAATCAAGTTTAAAGGTTTAAATTTGAATTGGTCTAATAAGGAATACTTAGATTATATATTATTCGATTTGAAACATTTTCAAGTTAAAATGTTTCAATTCCACACATTCCTAATTTCAAGTTGTCTAACGTAAGCATTTTAAAAACTGTATAAAAATATTGCGATTGATTTTTTCTACCTATATCTCTTCATACAAAAGAAAACTGCCTACAGAAATCAATTAGAAAATAAAATTCTTCCTTCAGTTCAGAAAACTTTGAAAAAAGTCAGAGGCCTCTTCAATTAGTTTTATTTTGCTTTTCATTGTTTCTGACAAGTAAAAACTTTTAATTTTAAATTCAGCACTTTTTACACTTCTTTAGCTAACTTTAAATGATTTTAAAGTCAGGTAATAACTGTTATAATATGTCTAATATAATGACAATTGTTGTTTAAACTAAAGAATATCCATGGAATGAGAAACAACTTCAAGAGGAAAAATAATTTTGCAAAATCTTGAATTGACCTATAACTGTCAAAATGGGCGACAGAGAAAAATCGCAAAACAAAATCACGCGACAAGCGAGCTAAAACATAGGAGCTCCAATGTGGACAGACAAAATTGATAGACTATTATAGTGAATTTTATTTCCTTGATTTTCTTCAACAAACATTTATTTCTTGTGTAATGTTCAACTTGTTAATGAAATAAGAAAGAAAGACCAACAATGAAAATATTTTGAAACAATTTTCGTAATGTTCAATTATTTTATTATCACTTTAAAAAACGACTTTTCACCGATTTTTAAATTTAATTCCTAAATTGAAATTGAATGTCTATTTGAATTTCCGAACGGTGTAATTTCATCCTGGATAATCCAATTTTTCTTTTTATTTCAATTTTTTTCAACTTTTGCGTTGAGCTTTAATTAAATTTCTGAATATAGATACTGCGATTGGGGTACATGATGCAGAACGAAATAGACTGAAGGGCTTAAAAAAGTTGAAAAGTAATTGGTCGTGAGAAAATATAATTTAGTTCCAGTCACCTTTTCAACGAACATACTCATTGTATCATAAAAGTTATCGTATTCTGTACTTTTTTCATTGTGTGAGATGACATGCATTGTTTAATAAATGATGGTGATGTTCAGTGAGCTCTCCTAAAAAAAGTAATATGTGTTAATCAATTTCATGAATGTTCTTTGTGAGTCAGTTTTTAAGTTCTTATAATGTCAATTCTGACGTAGAAATTTCTTTACTAAAGAGAGCATTTTTTAGGATTTCGTAGGAAACCTTTATATTTTCGTGCCAGCATCTGTCCGCATCTTACATCGCCTCAAAAAAACTATTCAAGCTACGAACCTGAGGTTTTGTATTCGCCCCATAAAGTGACTACTACGCATTTAAAATTGAAGTTTATTCAATTCGATAGATTTTCAATTTAAAATTCTTCAATTTTCACAATTTACAAATAGAGATTCGTAAATTTGGGATGTTTAGAGTTTAAAATTATGTACTTTTGAATGTTTTTTTTTTAAGTTCAATGTTAAAGACTTAAAATTAAAATTAATCCAATTTTATGGTTTTTCAATTGGAAATTCTTTAACTTTCAAGAATTACAATTAAAGTTTCATTAATTTGCAGTGTTAAAAATTTGAAATGTTGTAATTTTTAAATGTTCTTTTTGGAACACTTTAATTTTAAAGGTTCAAAATTAGAAACTAATCAATTTTGAAGATTAAAATTGAAACTTATTCAATCAGATAGATTTGCAATTAAAAATTCTTCAACTTTCAAGATGTACAATTAAAAATCCTTAAATTCTGAATATTTGCAATTAAAAACTTCTTGATATTCAATGAGCATAATAGAAAATGATGCAATTTTCAATGCTTTTTTTGGGAATGTTCAATTTTGAAGATTTACTGCCATGCAAAAGTTTCCGACCATCTTTTTTTGATGACTGATTAAGTTCTCTTAATTTTATTCATATCAAAGCTAAAAAAATTTCTCTTTGAAGGGTTAAATGCTCTCAAAATTATGTATATGGTGAGCCCAGGATGAAAGCAACTTGTCTATATTTTGAGTAGATATTGCGAAAATAGTGTAAATTTCAATGTTTTCTCAAATTTTCAATAACTTTCTTAATAATCAATATTTTTCGATGTTCTTGGGCTCATTTTAGAGCTATTTCCCCACACCATCACAACAGCCTATGAGTATGAATCTCAAAGAATTTTCTATTACCTATTCCTCTATCCTATATAATATATTATATTATATTATTTCCTATTAAGAACTTAAAGTTGTAACAATAAAATTGGAAAAATTTAAGCACATCTTATCTGTTGGCAAATAAAAATGAAAATTGAATAAATTTATTCTTGAAGGAACTTTTACGAAAACTTCATAGTTACACGTTTCATATATTTATAAAAATATTGTTTTTATCAGAAAGAATATTGAAATTTTTTCAAATTTTTTGTTACAACTTTAAGTTCTTGCACTGTGATAGGACTTTTTTTGGAATTATGCTTATAAATTGTTGCGGTACTGTGAAAAAATAGCTCTAAAATGAGCCCAAGAACAATTGGAAATATTGATTATTACGGTAGTTATTGAAAATTTAAGAAAACATTGAAATTCACACTATTTTTGCAATATCTACTTGAAATATAGACAAGTTGGTTTGATCCTGGGCTCACTTTATACATAATTTTGAGAGCATTTGATCCTTTAAAGAGAACATTTTTCAGCTCTGGCATAATTTAAATTAAGAGAACTTAATCAGTCATCAAAAAAGAGGTGGTCGGAAACTTTTGCACGGCAG
>JAUMHM010000031.1:16622207-16638141 GCA_032362435.1 Melikaiella ostensackeni
AATTGAAGGCTCTTTAATATTTAATGTGTATAATAGAAAATTATGCAATTTTGAATTTATTTTTTGTTGTAGTTTAATTTTCAAGATTTAAAATGTGAATTTATTTAATTTTATAGATTTGCAATTGGACATTCTTTAAATATGAATATATATAATTGAGTACTCTAACATTTAATGTATATAGTAGAATATAATGCCATTTTGAATGCTTTTTTTAGCAAGTTCAATTTTGAAGATTGATAATTGAAATTTATTCAATTTTGAAGATTTAAAACTGAAATTTGTTTAATTTTATAGATTTTCAATGTGATTTTTTTAAGTTTAAAGATTTGTAATTGAAGATTCATTGATTTTTAATGTTAGCAATTTAAAATTATGTAATTTTGAACGTTTTTTGACATTTATGTAGTTCAGTTTTTTAGACTTATAATGGAAAATTCTTAAATTTTGAATATTTTCGATTGAAGGTTCCTCAATATTTAATGTGTATAATAGAAAGTGATGCAAATTTGAACGCTTTTTTGGAATAGATTTATTTCGAAGATTTAAAATCGAAAATTAGTCAATTTTATAGATTTGCTATTGTAAATTCTTCAATTTTCAAATTTTTCGTAAATTTTTGGTAATTTATGGTAATTTATCGGGAATTTATAGTCATTTATTAGTCATTTATGGTAACTAATCACTTCGAGGTGGTCCAATTACTATTAACTACTCACAATCAGTCTGTCAAATGTCAACTCATAATGAATCAAAATGAATAAATTAAAGTGCGCAAGTGCAGCAGCTAGATAAAGTCTTTTTATAACTGCTTTTTATCACGGTTACGAAAATGGTCACTTCCCGCACGCTATACATGCCTTGAAAATCGAATATTCTGCACATGCGTTACAAGAATCCTCTTTCGCCATGTATTCAGTAGATTTTTTGAGTTCTTAAATTTTGACGCCTTAATTTTAGTTCATCTTGAATGGCTGAACAGTTAATCCATTAAGGGAGTAAGAGCTCGTAACAAAGGGCCCGTTATCCAGTACATTCGATTGGAAATTCAAATCTGTGCTACAGATTGGTCGATTTAGCATTGCCTCTCCAATCAGTCGCTCGGTTTCCCAGGCCACAGCCTCTTGTAACCGATTAGAGGTTCACCATTCCGTTTTCCTTTCATCCCTTCAATTAACAAAGGTCAATCTAAAAAAGCTAAATCGCACAAAGGATTAAAATCGAAATCGAATGGGAAAGATTAATCTATATCCTTCCATTTCTTTCCAAAACGGATTATCATCTAAAATGAAAATATAAAACGAACCAGAATTTTATTGTAGTAGATTTCAGTTCACAATAACAAACACATAGAATTTACCGAAATTGACTTTAACAGAATTCAGCATACTTCACTATAAATCTTCATAGTGTACTTTAATTCAATATAAGCCACTCAAATTAACTAGAAATCAGTAGAATTGACTAAAATGTTACTACATTAAAAATTTGAATTTTTGAATTTTAAATAATTTCAAAAATCTCCAGTTCAAGTACTTTCTGGCCTACAGGAAAACAAGAAATATTGAACTGATTTTGAAATACAAAATGAAATAAGATGCTTTCAAATTCACTGTAATTGACATTCTTCACTCAAATTTGCGTGACTTCATTATAAACCATTACAATAGCATTTACTATACTTTCTTGTAATTCATTATCACTCTCGAGTATTTACAAAATTTCATTTATTTCTGCCCAAAATCACTATGAATTACTGAAATTTGGTAGGATTTATTAAAATTTCGTTTAATTTGCAGTACACAGGGAAAAAATTTTGTAATTCTGCAGGAGTCCCAGGTTGAAATAGGAACATCATATACTTTTTAGTAGGATTTCCATTTTTTTGTAGAGTTTACTGCAAAGCTGAAGAGAGAGCTATTCACTAGAATCCCCTAGAAATCAGTGAAATTCGAAATACAAGACATTGGAAAGTAGTAGGTGTCACATTATTTATATGACCAGTCACAGGGGTACCTTCTCGCCCCCATCGAGACGCTGAAATGGGATGGGGATGTGACTAAAATTATTTCTGTGACCAGTCGCAGGGGTGCCTTCTCGCCCCCCAAAAGACGTTGGAAAGGGGTTGGGGTATGACTAAAATTATTTCTGTGATCAGTGACAGGAGTGACTTTCCGTCCCCACAAGACGTCAGAAAGGGGATGTGGTATGACTTAAATTATTTCTATGACCAGCCACAGGAATTTCTATCTCCCGCGAGACATTGAAAGAGCGTAGGAGTGTGATTCACATTATTTCTGTGACCAGTCACAGGGGTGCTTCGCACCTATGAAACATTGGAAAGGGTTAGAAGTGTGACTCACATTATATCTATAACCAGTTATAGAGGTGCCTCCCTTCTATGAGACATTGGAAAGGGGTACACTTTTTACTAATATTTTACTACTTTTCCCGAAACCTAATAGGTTTTAAGAAAAAATGTTTATGGCATGAAAGGTGTTTTGTTTTGATATCTACAACCTTTACTTGAAGTTTCTTTTATTAGTTATTATTATTTACTGAAATAAACAGAGAAAACAGAAACTTTATAGTTTTATCAAGTTTTGACCTCCGAAATCAAACTTGCGAGTATTTTCGCCATCATATTCGTGATCAGCGCGTCAAAATACATCGCTATGCTAAGTTTCAAATTCATCATTGTTACTCCCTGTTTTCGGAACTTCAGCCTTTTTATTTCAAAGAATTTGTCTAAAATTTTCTGCAGGAAAAAAGGATTTTTTATTATATCTCTATTTTTAAAACCGTGATTCCTAAAATATAATCCACACTTAGTTCCTTAAGATATAAGTATTTTAATCCGATCAATTTCTCGACGTACGTGTAGCTTTCGGGAAGTTGGCCGGCAGGAGCCAATCATCAATCAGCGCTGCGCAGTTAAATGGGGGGGACAACGGGCTTTAATATCTCTCAGGGAGAAATAAAAGTTGGCGCGATAAATCAAAAGTGAAAAGTCACTGCCTAACTCTCTCTCTTCTCTCTTTCTCTTTTCCTGGAACCTGCCACTCAGCCAAGAACAAAATGGCAACTCCGATTCTCCACTCTCTTTTGCACTGATCGCGCGCTACCCCCTCCTCCTCTCTTTCACTTTCTCTATCTCTTCAACACGCTTTTCTTCCTTCCGAGTCGAACCTTTTCTCTTTAATGTCTCTTGCTTCCTTCGGCGACTTGCAAAAGTGATAAATGAATTTCCTATCCGCCTCTATTTATATCTATGGTCCGGAACGACCGCATTGCTCTTAGAATCGGATAATCTTCCCGTAATAACCCCGTTGAGTGGCCGATTATCGCAGACGACCATATCGAATCGATTCCCGAATGTAGCCAATTTACACCTCCAACGATTCGCTGAGCACTTAACTATTTATCTACAATTCAGAACTTTTGATAGTACGTAATAAAGCCTTGTTGGGATCATAATTTTCAATTTATCTCAGTACAGTTGATTTTGTAACCATTTTAGTAATTGAGGCTGTTTCGGGTCTATGGATATAATTCTTCTATATACCTGATGCTATGCTCAGAAATAAGTCGTTTTTTTTAAAGATTTTTTTTTAGTGTAAAAGTGTCTTCTTTTCAACATTTTGAAAAAATGAAAATGAAGAATATTCTTCATGTTCATTCGCTCCTTGTGAAGATGGATTTTTAGGGTTAATATCAAGTCACATGCGGCATGTCTCCCTTGAGACATCTCCCTCCTGCGGCATGTCTCCATATCGACACGCCTTCTTTGCGGCAAGCCTCCTGAACCCAATTGTCACACCTGCAGCTTGTCCCTCCAGCCGCAAGTCTTCCTGCGGCAGCTCTTCCTCCAATAAAAAATGGAAGACTTCCTCAGAAGTGAAAAAAGTACGACAAGTCTCCCGAACCTCAGTACCACATATGCGGTTTGTGTCCTCAGTCGCAAATCTCCCTGCGGCATCTCTTCCTCCGAAGACAACGGAAGACTTTCTTCAAAGTGGAAAAAGAACGGCAAGTCTCCCGAACCCAATTACCACGTCTGAGACTTGTCTCCCCAACCGCAAGCCTCCCTGCGGCATCTTTCTCCCAAAAAAAAATAGAAGACTTCCACCAAGGGGAAAAAGTAAGGCAAGTCGCCAGAACCTGATTGCCACATGTGCGGCTTGTCTCCCTAGCTGCAAGCCTCTCTGCGGCATCTCTTCCTCTGAGAAAAAATGGAATACTCTCTCGAAGGGGACGAGAGTGCGGCAAGTCTCCCGAACCCAATTGCCACATCTGCGGCATGTCTGCTTAGCAACAATCCTCCTTGCGGCATCTCTCCCCCAAGAAAAAGTTTAATCCTTTGTCCGAAGTGGCTTTGGAGGAAAACTTGAATTATTCATGGGTGACAGATGTCACAGGAAGACTCGCAGCTGAAGAAACAAGCTACAGATTTGGCAAATGGGACTTGAGAGACTCGTCGCACTCTTGCCACTTTAGAGGAAGGTTCAAAATTTTTCTTGAGCTAGAGATACCACAGGGAGACTTGCGGCTGGAGAGACAAGCCGCAGATGTGACAGGTGAGTGCAGGAGACTTTCTGCACTTTTGCCACTTTGGAGGAAGGCTTCCATTTTTTCTTGGAGGGTGAGATACCGCGGCAAGACTTGCAGCAGGGGGACAAGCCGCAGGTGTGACAATTGTGAATGAGGGACTTCCCGCAAAATTGGTAATCTGCTGGGAAGAGATGCTGCAGGGTAGAAATGCATGCTACTTGATATAAACCCGATTTTCGAAGAATTTTTTAGGGAAAAAAATGAACAACATATTTTTATTGAGCTACAAAAGAAGTGTATTTTAACCATTTTGTTAATATGGTATTATATAATTTGAAAAAAATATTTTCCTTTGAAATTATTTAACATAAATTTCGTGTTGCTTAAAGAAAGATTTTTTCCTCATATATTTTACGAAATTATAGAAAATATTGGAACCAAAAAAAATTTTAGGATTTCAACAGAAAAGTGCGATCCCCCAATGTGTACAAGTTAACTAAAATCATGCAAACTTCTTTTACTATTGCTGAGATTATATTTTTTACTGACGATGTTTCTGCAAAAGAAAAAAGTGGTTTTTTCGGTGAAAAAACTTTAAATGGGTTTCAGAATGAATTGTTATTTTTATAATGCAAACCAAATTTTGTACTACGAGCGAAGTTAGCGGGAATGTCTTAAAAGAAAAAACTGTTATTACGAAGAGAATAGGTCCACTATACATCAATTAAAAAAATAAATAATATAAAACTGGAAACAAGTAATATTTCAATGAAAATTACTTTTATAATCTTTTCGCTTTTTACCTAATTATTAGAAATAGTCTTATTTTATTGTCATGTACATTTTGATATACTTTGAATAAAATCTTCATTCGGGTTGTCGTTCAATAATACAATCCTCTTGACAGCAAAATTTTTATAAAACGAAAAAAAAAATGATATGCAAAAAAGGCCTGCTGTTAAAGTTTTGTACTCGTACGTTTGTGTATCTTCTCATTTCAGTTTTTTCTATTACAATAGAGATTCCAAGATTTCAAAGTATTAAATGTCAAACTTTAAATTCAAAATTTTTTCCAACTTTGAATATTTCATGTTACATGCCCTAGAGATCCCTTTCAAAATATTGAAATCTTAAAGCTTGATCTAGAATTGAATGTATTAAATTTTAATACTTTTAAAACTGAATGTTTTCAATCTTCACAGCTCAGATCTCAAAATTTGCATTTAAATTTACATGATTTGAAAGTCTGGTAGTTTTTGATTTTTCTTTCCATAACTTCTAATTTCAAACTGTAGTGGTTTCAAATTTTTAAAGTTTAAAATTTGCCTGATTTCGAAATTCCCATACAGACTTATTTAAAATTTTCCTTCTATTATACTTAATATATTTTCAATTGAAATGTTTTTAAATAAAAATGCCTCAAAATTCGAAACCATTTAAATTTCAAGCTGTATCATATTTTAAACTCAAGATTTTTGACTTCACAGACCTTCAACTTTGCTGGGCAAATTTGAAGCTTTGGTACTTCGTATGTATTATTTTTGTGGATAATGTAGTAGAGACAGGTAGAAAGAAGAACACCAGTGTTTAAACAGGTATATTATTAATATTACTTTTTTTAACTACATGAACTAATCGAATTATCTTTATCATTAATAAACTAATTGCTTAACTTTATCATAACAGTTAGACGGATGTTTGCAACAGTCGTAACGTAATCTTCAGCCAGTCGTCTTATTGAGAACTACACGGTCGTATTTAAATCATTCTTTAACATAATCTAGATGTACACCCGTCATATGCCTAAATCAATTTCCACCACTAGTCTTCGCGCAAATAGTTGCGGCTTTGTTATCTCTTCTGAGTATAGCAGGAACTAACTGTCATTCGTAATTTACATCAAAGACTTGTTAATTGCAACTATTTCCTGACAAGGCTGACTTATAGCCACGTATTCGGCTTTGCAAGTTGAAAGAGCAACATAGCTCTGTTTACATGATCGCCATGAAATCGTGTCACCGAACAGTCGTATCATAAATCCACAGGTCGAAATTGAGGACTTACAATCTGCAAAACTAGCGTCGAAGTAGGATATTAAATCTTTCCGTCACCCTAGGTATTTTAAACCGATAGTTTTGGTGCCATTTAAATATCTGAATACTCGTTTAACCATGTTCCTTTCATTTCATGTAGGATTTAATTCATGTCTACTCAAAACATTTACCGTATACGCAATATCAGGACGAGTAGAACCAGCTACTCTTGTTTCTCTGTTTCTGTGGATGTTCATACCTAAATATTTTTTTTAGGTTCTCCCAAGTCTGACATTTCAAAAACGCTCATCAAATTTGAGTTTACTTTTGTCAGTTTTTGACTGTCGTTACTTTGCTCAAAATATATCATCTACGTGAATAATTAGAATAGCTTTCGATTTCCCTGAGTTATTTAGAAACAGGCAGGGATCATAGTCATCGTCAACTAATCCCAGAGAATTAGTAACTTCTGTAAATTTCTTGTTCCAACGTTTGGGACTGATTCGTAAGCCTTAAATAGCTCTGTTAAGTTCACAAACATTGGACCATCGTCATTCTTCAGGAATTTTCATTTCCTCCGGAATTTCTATGAACACATCGTCTTCTATCGTTCCGTTTAGAAAATCAGTCTTCACATCCAGTTGACAAACGTCAAAGTCTTCAAAGCTAGTTAACACAAACAACAGTCGTATTAAAGTGAGTCTTGTAACTGGTGCACATATCTCTTTCAAGTCATATGACTTTGCGTCTTCAGAGCCCTGAATAACTCATCTACCTTTATACCTTATTTTACCTAAACTGTCGTTTTTGAACTTGAAAAGCTATCGTGTGTCTATCATTTTAGGTCTTTTACCGTCATTCCCTATTTTAGGCCGATCCACAATAGTCCACACTACATTCATTTCTAATGATTTATATTCTCCATCAATTGGTTTAAGCCTCTCATACTTTTCTTCGGATTCTATAACTGGTTTGAAGTTTCGAGGATCGTTATTTAATGTCGCGTGTAAACTGTATAAAATCTCGTTGTTCGCAATGTCTATCATTTTCGCAAATTCTCCCTCAATTGGAGGAATTTCGTGATAATTAGAAACTGTCGTAACATCACCGAGTGTAAAAAAACTAGTATCAATAATTTTTCGTCTTCTGGTTTCATAAGGTTCTCGTCCTGTCGTTTGTACTGTCTTTTGTTTCTTCCGAGAACTTTCTCCCTCCGTTTCTTACCCTCGTTTTCGAGGTCTGCCTCGTTTCTTTGTCTGTCATCCCTCCGTTTCCAAAATCGTACTGTCGTTTTTAATAGTACGGTTGTTTTCTTCAAGTTGTATAGACACGTCGTTCGTTGATTGACTCGATTGAGGAAGACGGCAATATCGTATTGAATCCTCCAGGTATCTATGACCATGAACTATCTTTCCGTTAAACCTTACATTTCTTGACTTAAAGAATTTACCGAATTCAGGATTTAGAAACACATATCTGGATCGAATATAACCAGCTAGAACTCCGCGAACCGCTCGTACCGAGAACTTTGAGCCTGGCTTTCTCGTTGTTGACTAATAGGCCAAGCAGCCAAATCTTTTAATTTGATTTATGTCATAATGATTATTTGGAGAAGACTTATCAAGAGGTGCTTTAAAGTCATTTGATTTATGTGGGGTACGATTGTATACATAAATGGCAGCTCCCAGTGCCAAATCCCACATATTCGATGGTAGCTTGGAATCGAACAGAACAGATCGTATCTTTTTCTGCGAAATTTCATTAAACCTCTCAGAAACTTCGTTATATGGTAGAGTATCTGGACAAGCTGACTGTCGTTCGATACCTTCGCGAGTTAGCGCGTCGTTGGTAGAACCTCCCATATACTCTGTTCCTCGATCGGATTTCAGGTCGCAAATTTTTTCGTCCTCACCAAGTAGATTTCGCGTAGTTTAAATAAACCTTTCAAAACAGTGAGATTTCGCGTAGTTTAAATAAACCTTTCAAAACAGTGACCCGTCCCATCTTATGTTTTTATTGGATAAGCAAGAGCCAGCCGTGAAAAGTCGTCGATAAAAACCGAAATATATTGAAAACCGTTCGGAAAAATTACTAGAGATATCTTTCCCATCACATCGAAATGTATAATTTGTAACGGTCGTTGTTCCCTCATTCGTTCGTCAAATTTTCTGTAAAGAGTGAGTCTAATTTTGTCCTAAAAATTTTTCTGGGACCATGAAAGCTACGAAGATATTTAGAGTTTAACCTGTGACCTCGATAAGGAAATGCAAGATTTCATCCGATTGGATTATATTTTTTAAGAGATTTTTTTTTCAAAAAGGAACAAGAATTTCCACAGGCCCATTGCACTTTCTAATCTTGACGATTTTTAGGCTACCCTAAATGGTTATTCGTGGTTTGTAGAGTTTATATCCTTAGTTTTGATCCCAGTGATAACTAGTAATGAGGTGAGGACGGAGTTGTATCATTATTGGTTCAATATACCGATGATTGTGTGAAGATATAATGCTGTGCATTATTGACAAAGCAACGATATCGACTGTTCCTAATAACGCGTCACTTGTCAGCTGCGGTAACAAGCCAGGCATTTCTGCCCTCCTCTGATCCTACTCTATCATCCCTAAAGTGCAAACATGAAACCCACAGCTAGAAAAATTATTAATTACATTGGCATGTATCGTATGGATTAAAACGCGAGATAACTATAATGAAGACAATAATAATTTAATTTGGTTCGCCCAAAGGGTCAAAATGATGGGGTGAAGTCAGTCATTTCTGTCAGTCATAAACTGACAGAAGCAATATGAAAACATTCAAACCTAAAATGACCTTACACTTTACTTATCTTTCAATAAATAAAATAACCATTTAATTATAAGTTTGAAAAGCAATTAATTTCGATAAACCTAATCGATAGATTCGACATACGGCTTGTCTTTTAAAAAAAAAATCCTCACAGTTATAGGTGAATTTTATTTAATCACTGAAAAATGCAATAAATATGTGAAACTGAGCTTGTTTTATAACTTGGAATATTTTTTTTATATGAACACGAAAATGTTGTTTATAGTATTCTTAATGAATCAGTTATATTAGTCCCTCTTATATGGATGTAAGATCTCATTCCGACTGGTCAAAATGTTCCAATTTAGTTTGTTCTCAAAGCCCAGAACATGTCTGATCCGGACATTCATTTTCTACTTGACACATTGCGAGCTCATCTCATGTCCGACTATGCCATCCTCTTTCTACTTTTAAAATTACTTCTACCTTCATTCTTCCTATTGAAGCATCCAACCATGTCTGGATATAATGACCTTTTTCTACTTGGATTACAGAGTTATACAGGTGACTATAGTACTCGGAAACAAATGAATTCCTACATATTTTATGTATTATATACTACTATATTTTTACTGGGAGGCTGTGCGCTCCAACCCTCGTTTCAGGTAAATAAACATAGTTTTACGATTTTTTTATGTTTAGGCTAGTAAGTACAATATAAAATATAAATTTGGGTCTTTGTTTTTGGTACAATATTATACTATCTTTTATAGAAAAGTAGGGAGGGTCACAACTTTGGGTGTACGTTTTCACTTATGTTTTCAGTTAGGTCAGTATATTTAGCACAGTATCGGGTAATATGAGTTGTGGGACAATATGGCATATAGGGCAACATGTCACATGAGTATGGATGTCAACTTTATACAAGTGCATAATTGCATAATTTTTCGAAATTGGTAAGAGTGATCAAATATCAGTCTTATCATGTTTTGGGACCATTCCGCCTAATTTTGAAGCCGCATAATATCGCATAATCCGGTGCCAGTTGGCGCATAATGTGTTTTGTCGCATTATGCGTGCATCAATCGGCTATTCCGGGAATTCCGCGTATAAAGTTGTTAAACGCGCACGGAAAATTAATTCATCCGCGGTGTTATTATTTTTATTATTCAAATTCAAAATTCCCATATTCAGGGTGCTCGCAATTCCTTCGAATCGGATGGTGTGCCAATAGTCTAAGCATCTTTTACTTTTACTCGAATTTAACTCCAAAGGTCAGTTTGAAACATTAAACGCTTCTTGGGGGTTCATATTCATGCCCTAGAATCTCTAGAACAGATCAATTGCCAAAACAGGTTTTTTTTTGAGAAATATGCAAAAAATCACGTTTGCGTGGATTGTTGCTTTCCATTGCATCCGAGAATAAAATGTTCTTATCAAAATTAAAGTGGAGAAAATTCTGCGTTAAACTAAAAAAAAAAAACAGAAAATAGTCTTTCTCTAATGAGTTCCGAGTTACGGTCATTTGCAGGAACGCGCTTTTCTAGATTAATCCTAGAATGACATACTTTGAAAATGCCAAAATTGGTCAACTTTGAGAGGTCATAACTTATGTCCTGTTAGAGGTAGGACATTGTTATCATCTATAAAACACTTTTTCACAAAGTTGATACATTCAATGTTGCAGAGTAATTTCTGAAAAGTAGTACTCAAAAAGTAGCTGGAACATAACAGTTCACGCAAACGTATTTCTTGTACCTTTTTCCAAAAAAAGACTGGGTTTCGCAATTGATCTGTTCTAGAGATTAGCATAAATTGTTATTGAAACACTGTTGTTTAAAACGTGAAATGCTCTGATTTTTTTGTACCGAAAGCTGATTGGTAGAAAAACGCATTTAGATTATTAGCAATCAAACATATTTAACCCTGCCTTGTCACAAAATTATGCCTGCGAGTTAGTTTGCCGTGCATAATAATACATAAATCTGTATTTTAATGCGCATAATGCCTGCATAATTTCAGCACTTTCACCATATAATAATCGCATGAAAGACTTAAGTTGTATCGCATAATACAGCATTTAAAATGCATAAAATTGATTTCCCTACACATGAGGTGATATGGCACATGGGGTAACGTGGCACGTGAGGTAAAATGGCATATCGGGTTTAGGTTTTTGGCCAAGGTAGTATATTTGATGTAATATGAGGCAACAAAAAATGCGGTAATATGACATGAGGTGATATAACACATGGGGGAATATGGCACGTAGGGTAATATGTCACGTGAGGTAATATTGCACATGGGGTAATGTGGCACATTCGGTCCATGTTTTTGGTTATAGTATATTTGAAGTAATATGTTACACGGGGTTATATGGCACACGCGGTAATGTGCTACATGGGGTAATATGGCATACGTGGTAATGTGGAACATGAGGTAATGTGACACATAGGGTCTATGTTCTTGGTTAGGATAGTATGTGTTGTCCAATATTGTACTATCTTCTCCGAAAACTTACAAAATTGGTTATATGTTTTTGGTTAGGATACTGTATATTGCACTAACTTATCCAAAAATATACATTCAAACTTGGTTTGGGTTTTTGTATTTGGTTTGTGTTCTGGTTAGGATTCGGTTATATATTGTACAATATTGTACTAGCTCATCCAGAGAGATACATTTAAATTGGGTCTATGTTCTGGTTAGGTCAGTATATTTAGTACAATATTTTACTATCTTTTCTGAAAAACTTCTCCATGGTTAAAACAGCAGCAGCGGCGAGTTTCTATCATAGAATAGAGAGATAAATTGAAAAACATATTGAATCTGAAACATTTATATTGGTAAAATAATAAATTAGTGCCTTGGACGTCATCCATAAATGACATCACGCTGTAAAAGGGCGGGATTTCTATAGAAATTTTTCAAAGTATTGTCTGTTATTTCTTGTAAATTATATTTATACAGGGTTCACCAGAACTAAGTATTCGAGCTTATATGGCTGTATAAAAAAAAAAGTAAACCGAAACTTCCTTTGGCAAAAATGTATTGAAGTTTTAGTTTTTGAGTTATGAAATGATTAAGGTGGCCAATCAGGAGCGCCGCATAGCACTGCACCGTCTCGAACGTACAGCGGGCTCTCAGAGTGGGGATACCGAGTGGAGAGGCAGCGGTCACTAAACAGCGTTGGCTCCCTCGCACGCACGTAAGACTTTCTATGCGGCGCTCCTGACTGGTGAGCTCAATCATTTCATGACTCAAAAACTAAAAATTTAATACATTTTTAACAAGGGACGTTTCGGTTTATTTCTTCTTTTCATACAGCCATATAAGTCCGGACACTTAGTTCTGGGACACCATGTATATTTTAATTTTCACTATATTTTTATTTTAAATTAAGATTTCGGAAAATTATAGGAAGAAAGTTGTGATATTTTCTTCATAAATTCCCTAAGTAATGAAAAATGTTCAAAAATTTCTAATTTGTTTAAAATATTTTTACGCTATTGGATGTTTCCTAGGGAAAATGCATCATTTTATTAGAAAATCCCTAAGTCCCGTTGAAAACTCACAAGTTTCATTATTTTAAAGTTATATTGGGCGTTTCCTGGGAGAAATGGATTATTTAATGGAAAAATCATTAAGAGTGTCATCCCATGTCAGCGATTTTCTGCCTAATTCTGCGTTCGGCGTTTTGTGACGCATTTCAGCCAATGGCAGAGTGTCTGAGGCTGACTAGAAGGTTGTCATGGGCTGAAATGCCAAATGACAAAATGCAAACCTCAGAAATGGCAGAATAACGCGATAATGGGACCTCACAAGTTCCATTATTCTGAGGTTATGTTGGGTGTTTGCTGGCGAAAATGGATTATTTCATAGAAAAATCACTAAGGGTGCTGTCCCATGTCGGCGTTTTGTCACTAGGCATTTTGGCCATTGTCAGAGTGTCTGAAGATGACTAGAAGGACGTCATTGGCTGAAATGCCTAGTGGCAATACACGGGCCTCAGAACTAGCAGAAAAACGCGATAATGGGACGACACTCTTGAGTTCCTTTAAAACCTTACAAGTTCCATTTTTTTGAGGTTATGTTGGGTGTTTTCTGGAAAGAATGGATTATTTTATAGAAAAATCACTAAGTCCCTTTGAAAACTGACAAGTTTCACTATTTTCAATTTATGTTGGGTGTTTTCAGTGGGGAATGGATTCTTTTAAAGAAAAATCACTAATTCCGTTTAAAACCTCACAAGATTCATTATTTTGAGGTTATGTTGAGTGTTTTCTGCAGGAAATTGATTCTTTTCTAGAAATATTACTAAGTCCGTTTGAAACGTTTAAAGCCTCACAAGTTCCATTATTTTGAGGTTATGTTGGTTCTTTTCTGCAGAAAATTGATTATTCTATAAAAATATTACTAAGTCTCTTCAAAAACTTACATCGTAGTTTACTTATCTTTTTTCCAATTATTAAAGAAAAATCTCAATTACAGTTATATATTTTTTCAGCAATTCAAGGAAAAGCAAAATAATAAATATTAAAAATATAACCTCGAAATCGTCAATACATTCAACTGGGGAAAAGACACTATCTCTTTTCGTCGAAATGATATTTTCGCGAAATAAAATAATTTTTCCGCGAAAATATGCAACTATAACCTCGAAATTAGCAAAGCATTTCGCAAACAAATTTTTCGTATTATCAAACATTATTAGACAAGACTTGATCATTTTCGGGAAATAATATATTTTTCCTGCAAAAATTTGGAAACATAACCTCGAAATTGGCAAAGCCGTTATTTTTAGACAAGACCAGATCATTTTCGCGAAATAATATAATTCTCCCGCCAAAATATACAACCATAAACTTGAAATTGGCATAGCCATTAGAGCTATTTTGTGTATTTAATACAACTTGTACTGCAGCTTCCTCTGTCACGGGCGTTTTTAAAATCAATTACCGAATTACCGACATTTTTCACTTCCATGAATGAGTGTTCTTATCTTAAATGTTCGTAATTCTATGTTCATGAGGTTCAAAGTAGGATTCACTTCTACACTTCATTCCCCACGGGACGCAAAGCCGATTTCTGGATTTTCGCACAGTCTAGAAAATCGTATGTAGGGTCGAATTAAGGTACTATATTATACAGGAGTGCTTCATCGCCATTTCAATCGCCATTTTCGAACCTGCTAATTTAGCGTTAAGTTCAAGCTGTATACTCGTACTTGGACACACGGTGTAAAAAGCTGTGTAAAATTATACCAGGAATCAATGGCCACAAAATACCAGACTTCTTTAGGTTAAAATTACATAAATAGTTAAAAATAACTAAGCCAGTGTGATATTACACGCAGATGGGAAATTTCCAGTTTGGCAACTTAGGCTCAATGGACTTTTACCAATATAATGTGAAATTGCAATCCCTATGTAAAATGCACACAGAATTTTCGCGAACGCACTACTGGAGGCCCGAAATACAATATATAATTTGACGTTAATAAAAGTACAATTATGTTCAGTATAATCCAATTCAATTCCGATTTTCGGCAATTTTAAATACAAAATACATAAATTATTATAATTAAATGAGCAGGAATTTTCAAGTTCTACGTGTAGTGAAATACAAGACGGAACGACATATTTCTACATACGAAGACATATTTGCATATTTTTCAGTCTTTTTGACCGTTTTTAATCTTATATTTATTATGCGGCTTCTATTTGCCTTTATCAATAGGCATGTGTTGCTTATACGATATCAAATTACAAAACAATTAACAAAATAACATATTTGTCTATAAAGATCTTTCTTAATATGAAAATCCTCAACACTTTTAAAGTTGTTTTTTCATTAACTTTTTTTCTAATCTTATAGTTATTGCGTGGAATATTTTTTTCGTTATCAGCACGAACGTTTTTCTTGTATGCAAAATCACTAAACATGAAATACGCATAAGCGTAAAAACGAATTATACTTTACTTTCTCAGTTTAAAGATGTGTAACTAAAAATAATCGTCGACAATGTACATTTTTCTAAATGAAACATTCTGTACTTAGAAATGATAAAATTGAAATGCCTACAAATCAAAAGAAACACAATTGAACTAATACTTTTCAGATGTGGACGCGGAGACAGATCGATTTTTTAGATTATCAATATTTTTAACTTTACTTAGTAAAATCACATTTTTTAAATTCAAGTATAGAAGGTATTAAGTCTACCTCTAAATTTCGAACTATTTGGAACTTTGCAAGAAAAAACTGCAGGGTATGCGCGTATCTTTTAGGACAGCTTGGTATTTGTATTATTTCATATATTTAAGCCTTACTTTCTCTCGCAATGATAGGACCTCTATGTAAATTGTAAGTCACTCCACGCCTCCCCTTCCTGTAAAATTGATGTTTCAAGTTATCTAATTAACTTAATAAAACATAAGTCAATATTTTTAATTTTATATAATGACTATAATGAGGAACCCACTGCTAGTGAAGTTTGAAGCCGAAAGGCGGTTCCACGAGCAGTGTTATGGGTTCGGCAGAGGAGGTTTTTGGTTTTAGTTGGT
>JAUMHM010000031.1:16639708-16654643 GCA_032362435.1 Melikaiella ostensackeni
CCGTCCTAGGAGACTCCAACACTACGTCTTTAAAAGATTTTGCCCTTTTTCCTCCTCATAAAAAAAAAAAAAAATATATTTTTAATTTTCTGGACCAACAGACCACATTGAGTGATTTCTAAGGTTTTTGGCACACTAAAACATAAAATTGTTGCCCGAAATGTTTTATCACGTCAGATGAAATATTTTACTATAACAAATAAAATCTGTTAATCTTACAACTCTATATGTAAAATTTATAGAAAAGTTTCTGTTACAGTCATCTGCTAACGTAGCAGAAAGAATCTGTTATATTTATAACTTATATAATCCGTTGATTCGAAGCATTCATAATTTGTAAATTTTACAGAAGAAATCTGTTCCCATTACCGGAGAGCCATTGGATACGTGGAATCTGTAGAATGTACAGATTTTTATCTGCACAATTTACAAATTATATCTGTAAATTTGAGAGATTTGGCTGGCAAATATTTTCTGTAGAATCTATAGAAATAATCTGCTGTCCCCATTCCAACAGATTAAATCTGTAGTTTTTACAGATTTTTTCTGCGTGTAGATCCAAAATGATTTCGACCTATCTTATTAGAGTAACAGAACAACAGAGATCTATTGTGGATAAATAGATATTGCGCTAAGAGGCCTTCTAAATACTAATAACACCTTTTGTTTAGTACATTTTCCACAAAGTAAATAGTAAAAAAATGACAAGTAAAAAAGGGAACCAACTTCGATCCCTGAAATTGAGTTTTATCACAACAAAAACTTACAGAAACATCAATAAGAAAATGTTCTAGATTCTCCTTTAAGTGACTGAAGATTATTTTTCAAAATATCGTAATCTTCTGCCTGGTCGCTTGAAATCAGGTTGTATTGACACCCGTACACAAAGATCCTGAAAATATAAAAAAGTTGCTTCAGATATTGTGGAACTTCATACATTCATAGCTTATAAATTGAAAACATTTTTTTTAACTTACCTTTTACTTGTGCGAAGATAAGTTCTAACATGAAAGCTTCAATGATCAAATTAATATAAAATAATACCACAATTTACGCAAAATAGTATTATATTATGCGTGAAAAAGAATTGCAATTTGGCATGCTTCGCTTTTCTTATTTCGGAAAGCACACGACAATCGCACAAGGAGCTGCAACGCACGATGACTTGCAATTGCTCGCGATCAAACATAAACTCCGAAATTACAATCTTTCGCCTTTTTTACACGACGCTTGAAAACTGAATTACAAAAATCTTGTGAAAACGCATGTGCTGTGTATTATCACAGGAATCGGCAATATTTCACCGGAGGGCTGTGATTATCCTATTCCGCAGCTCTTTCCATTTCAGTGGCTGTCGAGCACTCCTGTATAATCTAGTACCTTAGGTCGAATGTATCCAAGTCAAAAATTCACGTTCGTGAATGTCCTTCTATGTTTACAAACACACCAATTAACCTGAAAAAGATGTTTACAGAAAAGTCCTTGTATCATTTCAAATCACATAAAATCTTTACAACTTGAGTTTATTCATTCGATATCTTTGTTATTGTATCCATTACAAATACACTATGACTTTAAAAGCTTCCTATGAAATTATGATAATTGTCAAGTGGAAGGTTACTTCTCTGAAACTTGTTTTTTTCATGCCAATCTGTCAACAAAAGTGATTCTTTTGAACAACATAATTTGATTCCTTTGGACACATTTTCGAAAATGAGTGAATTCTACACCGCAGTAATTCTGTTTTGTTGCCTCTCCATTGGAACCCGAAAATTGATTCTACTCAACACTCTAGTCTTTTCTGTGCAGAAAGATTATGAAAATGGAAATCTAACTAACTAGCTTCATCGTATAAGACTTTCAATCCAAATTAATTTTATTTAGAAAACGAAAACTCTCTACGAAAAATTAGAAAGATGTGGAGAAAACATTAAATGTTCCGTCTTGTTCCATGCCAGGATCTATTGGATGTTGTAGACTAGGATATCAGTTGATAGAAAATTCAAAATCCACCTGCCTGAAACTGCCCGTCGGGATTTGGTGCACGTTTTTTAACAAAAACCCCATATTCTGTCATAAAAAGTACATATTGTACGTTAGAAACGCAGGATATCGACAAATGTTTGCAGAAAAAGTACACTCGACTCTGAATTGATGTCACCTGGGCTTATGCCCTTCCTAGAATGTCTGCAGACTCGCATTCGTGGACGAGGGGTCCAACACACCGAGAGAGAGGATTGCCGCCGCCTCGAATTCGTTGATACGGTGTCCGAGGGGCCAAAAGTGAGGTGCGCGAGGTCAGCGGTGTTACGCAATTCCCCCTGACTGTTCACATCATAGAAATTCTTGGAACCGAGTCACGGCCATCGAAACCATACCCAATACTGGACATAAATCCAGAGGTTAGTGTGATAGGGTTTTGCGAGATCTATGCAATAGTGTACTCACGTGTATTCATGTTGGCATAATCAGTCCCGAATAATTTTTTTCTCTCATAAACCACCATTTTTTATTGCATATTTCGATTATTCGTTCGAAAAAGGGAATATAAGTGAATCACTTTTTCCGTAATCCATCACAAAATGCTCAAAATGGCGTTTAATGTTTTAAATATCATAGTTTTGAATGTTACTTTGGGCCTTTAGGAAGACGTTCCGCAAAAAAGCACCAACTACAAAAGCTTCCTATTTTTAAGCATAAGATAAGAATCTACCATGAGAAAAGACAACTTATAAGGGAAAAATTATTCAGACATGATTAGGTAATGAATAATAAAAAAAAATTAAGAAATGATTGATAAATAAAATGAATACATGATAAATAAATCAATAAATATTGAGTGATGAATAAGTACTAAATAAATGAGATAAATAAATTAAAATTAATTTTTCTTCTATTTAATGTTACAAACTGAATCTGATGGAAAACTTTGAATTTAAAGGAAGAGCCGGCGATGACATTCCAAGTTGAATCAAATGAGTGTCTTCCAGGCGATGCCGCAGATGACTAGAATTGTAGATTTTGTTGTAATAAATACAAATTTATTTTGTAGTAAAGTTATTTCAATCCACTACTTTTATTTGTGAATATCTTCTTATTTAATAATTCATTCAAATCGCAAAAAATTATCTTCATTTTCTTGTTCAGATTCGTAATCAGCGACCCCAAAAACCACCTAATACTGAATTTCATCTGAAACCAAGGTTTTTTAGGATACTGATTCGTAATCAAAGGTCCCAGAAATCCCCTACCAGTGAATTTCATCTAAATCCAAGGTTTTTTAGGATTTTGATTCGTAATCAAAGATCTCAGGAATCCCCTACCACTGAATTTTAACTGAATCCACATTTTTTTAGCATACTCTACCGTCATATTGGATCTATCATTTTGTTTTTGGGATTTTTAACCTCAAATTTGTAATCAAGAACCCCCCGAAACCCACTGATGCTGAATTTCAACTGAATCAAAAGTTCCTTCAGCATATTCGACCACAATTTTTTCAAATTTTAACCACAGATTCATAATCAGCGACCTCAAAAACCCTCTAAGACTGAATTTCAGCTGAATTACATTTTTTCTCAGCATATTCGATCGCCATATTGGATCCGCCATTTTTTTGAAATTTTTGATTGCAGATTTGTGATCAGCGTCACCAAAAACCTCCTGAAACTGGATGTCAGCTAAATCCAAATTTTTTTAGCTTACTCGACCGCCATATTGAATCCGCTATTTTGTTCACTGAATTTCTGAATTCAATTCAGAGTTCTTTCAGTATATCCGGCCGCCATGTTGGATCCTCCTTTTTTTTATCATAAATTTTTGACCACAGATTCGTGATCAGCGACCCCAAAACCCCCCTAAAACTAAGTTTCAGCTGAATCTAAATTTTCTTTATCATACTCGACCGCCATATCGGATCCGCCATTTTTTTATAGATTTTTTGAGCACAGATTTGTAACTAACGCCTCTAGAAACCCCCAGATAACAATTTTCAGCCAGATTTGTGAAGGCTTTCATATTTAACTAGCTTTTTGCCATTCCGTCCCACTGTATAGCCTTGGATGATCATGAATGACAAGTTGGTGACATTTACCTTTCTCTACCTTAATTTTATATATTAATCAAATTAATGAAACGTCGTCATCCAACTTGCACGAAGAAACTCCATTCGTCGGGAAATTCAGGACTTGTGAAATTCGTCGAAATTGAGGAATCGGGTGGGTTGAGTAATGAAGTCCGTCGGTCGCGCTCTCAATCGTGTAATCGGCCAGCCGTGGGTTGACGAACGGGGACGAATGATGAAATTAGGAATAATTATTCAAGTATATTCGCGGGCCGGCGCGGCGGCACGGGTGAGTTTGCCAGTAGTAGGTACTTGGTGAAATATGACCTGGAGTTTGGCTGCTCTGTTGGCCGGTAGGCTGGATGGCTAATACGATTCAGGGTGAACTTAGTAACAGGTGGCGCGATCCATAAGAGCCCAGCTCGCTTTGCCCTGCAGTCGCCCTTCCCACTTTTAGTACACACGTGCCTACAGTGAAGAAACTTTAATTGAAAATAAAAACTTATTTCTTTTGTTGCAGAGTCTCCCCCTCCAAGTACGAGTCCAAGTCCGCCCACTACCGACCTGTCCAAGAAAGGTAAGATCGTAAACATTACTAAAAGCTTTAAGAAAATCTTTAAAGGGATGATTCACGGCTTTTTTCAATTTTAATAAGTATTGAGTCCAATCTGTTACATAAATTTGAAATTATGTTTCATATTATGTATATATTAATGTTTTTTTTAAATAAAACGATACTCCGAAAATAGTGAAATTTTCAATGTTTTTAGGGTTTCGTTTCAAGAAAAATCAGGGGAAGTAAAGAGAAATGAGAAGAAGTGTTGAGGAGAAGTAAGGGAAAATGAAGGGAAATTAGGGGCGGTGGGGAAAAGGGAGTGGTGGGGAAGTGACGGGAGGGATAGGGAATGTGACGAAGAGACGGAACGGGGATAATTAGGGGAAGTACGTGGAGGGGAGAGGGGGAGATTTGAGTGACTTCCTTAACGAATTAATAGGCTACGAAACCCTCTTCTTGTAGGCGCCTGCTGCCTGCTTTTGATAATTTTTTATAATCATTAATAACTCCCGAAATTACCAAATGAATTGAGGCCATTGATGGAAAAGGAGCCTATATGTTAAATTGATACATCTCCTCTACATTTTTTGAAAATGTAGGTTATGTTTGAAGATGATACCAGTATTTATTATGGTTTTTGGGCTCTATGTCCATACATAAAAGTAAAATTATTGAAAGTTCATATTTTCTTTGATTTTTGGAAAAATAGCATTAGTTATTACATTCCAATACTGCTTGTATATATTTTAGCTAAAAAAGTATATAACAACAACAAAAATACAATCAAACGTGAGTTCTTAATTTTGTACTTTGTTTTAATTATTTCAGTCCTTTCAAATTAGTTGCCCATTGGCCTATGGGCTCTTTTTCCACTAATGGCCTTAACTATTCGGTCAATAACAATATACCTCATTAGATTTTTTAACATGACAAAATGAAGTTTGCTTAGTTTCGGAAAAAAATCTCCTAAAATTACTTTCCGCCCACTTCTTACTGAAACTTCCATTACATCTAGTGTCGTATGAAATTATGTATTATGATTCTTCATATACCAATAATATCTCATTTTAGAGGTTGATAGCAAAAGCGGGTTAAAAGGATCGGCGGAGAAAAAATTAATCAAGAACGCTGCGGGCGAAAACTATATAATCCTCGTTTTTCTTGTTTCTTTTCAACTCGTTTTTGCCAACAACTTTCTAAACTCACTTTTTCTCCGACGATTTTTTTAACCCGCTTTCGCTACCAACACCTCATTTATAGTTGTAAACATATTCCTAATATTTGGTTACAATATTATCATATTTGTTTTTCACTCAAAAGACAGACAATCTCTGACTAGGTAATTTATTTACTACGGATACCTAGTATTTTCTTATCTTTTGTATCAAAAGTTCACTTATGTCTGACTATAGTGCATTGTTTTCACTTAGAAAAATATATAGTACGATCTGGGAAAATAAGACTGCTTATTTTTGTCAGTTGCATGAGTTCTTCCAATTTGTCTGATGCAGCCGATAATTTAAGTCTCTCACAGCAGTATAAAAGCTCTCCAAATTTTGCGTTAAAAAAGTTAAATATGAAGTGTTTTGATTAATTTTAAAGCAGATTTTTCAAAAACATTGAGAAGATTAACGTTTATTGAATTTATTACAAATTTCTCAAGCACTGAAGTTTTTTTTTCTTGGTCTTTAGGGATTATTAAACTTTCAAACAAGGCTGAACTTGGGATAAATAAAGTTTAAAAAACTTAAAAAAGTTTCTATACTTAGATAATACATTTTTTTATTCTATTAAATTATTAATAACGTAAATTTCATAAAATTCTTTCCGAATTATCAGTGTGCCTTTCTTTATTCATTTTTTTTTTCAAAATGATTATACATTTTTTACATTTTATACATATACATACATACATACATACATACATACGAGTACATACATATTATACAAAATTTTATATTTAGGTTACTGGTTTCCTGTCAAATCTTTCCTTCAGAATGAGTTTAAGAGAATAGGAAAGTCTTCAATATTTCAAAGATTATAGTTTGTTATAGTCATAAAAAATGTATTGTTATTAATTTTTGTTGCAATAGACTGTTTAGTTTCGTAATTTTCTAGCCTCGTTGTACCTATAGAATTTTTTTGGCTCATCACAAAATATTTCAAACCAATTTTTCGTAGTATTTTATAACATTTTAAGATTATTTGATACTTCTTATTGTTCGGCTCTTTTGTATATTCTGTAATGTTACATTAATATGCGTTTCTACTTCATTTCTCAACAATGCTCTCCGTATTGCTTTTTCCAAAAATGCAGACGTAAACAAATCTTTTATATGATGAAGTTATATTCTTTTGAAATCTTTAGACCTGCTTGAAAAGTGCATCAGTTAAAGCCAATATATTTCAAAAAAAAAAATTTTCCGCCGAATCAGTTTTTTCGACAATTGTTAAGAGTTTAAAAGTCTAGACTTTCAAAAACTCAAGAATGTTTTTCACTCTTAAAAAATATTTCTTCTTGAAGAGTGCCCTCCTTAAAACCAAGAGCACAGGATTCACGTCGACCAATCATGTTCTGAGATCTAAGTAACATAATATTGGTATCTTTCTCAAGTTACATGACCGGGTACAACTTTCCACTTTGAACTTCTGCTTGTCCACTAAATCGATGGCTAGCTTCATTAAGGATCGCACAGCACAGGACAATTTGAGACTCATTATCATCGTCGAACCCTATCGCCTAACGGCAGCCTGACCTGAAACCTGCGCATGTGCCGATAATTTATTAAAGATGCGGTAATGAAGTTACAGGGTTATCCTCAAACCATGTAATCCGTTTCGTCCAGGTGGTTAGTACTATATTACTACCTTATACAGGATAATATAAAGAGAGAATTGATGGGTTTGTCATTTTAATCCAATCTTGTCTGCTTTTCGATAACTTCACTTCGGAGTTTACTTTCAAACTTTATTTGTATCGACAAGGGATTGTGAAATCATGTGGATCATCCTGAAATGTAATCTTTCACGACGAAAACTTTTTTAAATTTACTGAGAAAATGGGATTGAAAATGTCGTGCGATTCGTAAAGTTTTTCAACTTTTTTTCAGGTTTTTGTTCTTTGTTGTTGAATAATGTGCTTTATTACGACAGAGAAATATGGAAAATGAAATCGTCACGTTTGCTATAAAATTTAATTTGTTATTACATTTAGGTATCATTAACATTGTTGTCATTTTTATGTTAGTTGAGAATTGCTTAAAATTTTTCAATATAGTTAAATTTAAACTTCGGAAGCAATTAGATCACTTTAAGAATGTGTTTTCTGTACACTCCACCTGAATGCTGCGAAATTTTTTTAATGATTTAGAAAATCGAGAAATATATGGTCATTATTAGTTGTCACTAATTTTGGCAGAGAAACCAAAACGTTCTTAATAGTCGCAACTGACATTGTTTATTTAACAATGATTATTTCAAGTTTTCTTCTGCATAGAGGATGCCTTGTAATAATGAAAATTTTCGATCTTCATTTTTGGACATATTTGGGGAAATTGTAGTCGTAAATAATGCCCATTATTCTCAAGTTCAGAGCCAGATCGGTTGAGAATAATTTTTTTTCCAATTTTACATTTTTCTCAAAAATGGTTTTAGATGTAAATTTTTTGGCAAATTTGATTATATTAGAGTTTAAAAGCTTATACATTGATTTTAATGAAATACATCCTTTTTTAACACAAAAGTTTGAAGCTCACTCATAGAATATCGTGAGTATAACAAACGATGAATTCGAAAAATTCGTATTTAGTTGATATATTTCAATAGAATGCTATCTCCATACAAAAATTTTCATCTCCAAGAACTTTTGAAGCTTTTAATTTTTCATTTTTGATTAAACTTCATTTAAATAGTAGGAATATAACAACGTAATAAGTACCAAATTCGTTCATTTTGACAATATGAATCAGTTGATGTATCTATAAGCACTCTGTGATTAAATGACGTTATGATATAAACAAATTTGTAATTTTCCTAACGTTTATACAAGAAAAACTTTATTAATTTTGGAAAGATACCAATATTGTGAGTATTAATTTTTTTTTATGATCAGAGGAATCGATTAATGTATCTAAACGGCTTGTATGACAAAATTAAATCATGATATATACAGATTCATCAATTTTTTTAACGTTTGGAGGATAAAAAATTCTCAATTTTTAAAATACACCACTATTTCAAGTTTAATATTTATTCTTGTTGATGAAACAAATCTATTGAGCTATATAAAAACCTTCTATGACCTACTGAAAATAAAAAATAAACAAGAAATAGTAATAAGCAATAAGAAATAAGAAATAAATAATAAAAAAACGCAGGCAAATGCGCCTTTTCCTTCGAAATCGCCCATCAGATTATTTTTATGATCCAAAATACTCTTATCATAGAAAATTTATCAGTTCGAATCTTATCAAATAATTATTTCTTTATAACAAAACAATCGTCCATGAGGAAGCACAGTGTTCATGAAATGATCACAACTAAAGATACACCATATAATGAACGCGCCCACCAAACTACTTTGCAGCGGTTTTTCTTTTGTTATAGTCAAATGCTTCAAAGGTTATCCAATCCTAATGATCAGTAACTAATTTTATTCTCCGAAGGATTCTATGCAACTCCACTTGGTTTTTTTATTGAAATCAAAATGATTCAAGAAAATTATTATTTGCGGTAATATTAACTGTATAATTCCTAACTTACGATACTTTTACTAAAAGTTAACTGAATGGAGTTGTACAGAATCTTCTGAGGAACGAAGTAAGATTTATTAGGATTGGATCAGAATTGCAGCTTTTGCTCATAATGAAAGCAAAACAAAATCTATTATTATTATAAAAATTCATTAAACTATATTACTGACTCTACAGAAAGTATATCATCAATAATTTTCAAAGTTATTCATTTACTTAAACCCTAAAATCACTGTTATATCAGAAAACTCTTTTCATTCTTATATCCTGAAGAAAGTTTCGTTTCTTCAACTTTCCTCAACTTTCATCAATGTTTCAGATTGGGAGTTTCTAACCGAAATGAATAATTCAGTCTATGGAAACCCTAGCTCTCTGACAATTCAAAACGACAAAAAGAAGGGTAAGCTAAGAATTATATTCATATTTGCTGTACAATAATTATTTTTTAAGTAAAATCCTAATAACATTTTTATGAACAAAACGAATATCCAGTTACTGTCTTGCGCTTACTAGATTTCCAGTATTAAATCTTTTGAAAATTTGTATTCACATTTAGCTTTGAGCCTCTCTATACTGTTTACGTTTCTCATGAATCTATAATTGCATAATCAAGATACATTGCAGGGAAACAATAGAATGCTAATTTTTTGCATTCGTTAAACATATGAAAAATATTATCGATAAATATATTCATAAAAAGCTTATGATCAGAAATAAAAAACACTCCACTCCCAGTAAGGTTTGCTGATGAAGCGATTGACTTTATTTGGGGACATTGACTTAATGAAGTTTACACTGTATTATTCCCAGAATAATTGGATGGATCGTATGTTTTAAACCTCGAGCAACATCGAGCATCGAATTTTGCGTAATTAAAAAGTTGCTCATTACTACGAGTATATTGCAATGCATCAAACAATCCAAACCGAATAATTGATGAATAATAAACCGAGGTATTTGTAATCAACAATAACGATTTCAAGGAAGCGTATCAACTGTATTCTTAATTAAATGTAATCATCAATCAGAAAAGTAAAAATAATGCAATTTAATTATATTCTCTTTTGAATTATTAAGCGAAGAGTCAACTTCCCGAGTTTTGAACGTACGCCAGATTTCAATTTTTCATGATTTAAATTTAAAAGATCGTAAGGTGTTTCAAATATATTTAAAATATTTCAGGATTTCAAAAAATTTCCAGAAAATTGAGAGGATTTTCACGGCTTTCGAATGATATCAAACGACATGGGTTTTCCAAAACTTTACTATTTTTTAGAAAATTTCCCCTCCATTTCCTCGGAACTGGATGGCTTTTTTAAATAGAACTTATCAAGCCTTATTTCAGAACTGCATTATCCCAGAAGCAATTTTTTTGTATTTTCTCTTAAATTGAATATTAGATTTTTAATTACCGCCTGGAGATGAGGAAACTTGCAACTCTAGCATAAAAAATCTCCTTTAATTTTCTCAGAACCTAAAAACATATTCTTTAGACAAACTTCTTGTATATAAGTGCAGCACTAATGTAACTCGAAAGCATTTTTTTTAAACTGGAGATTTGATTCTTGGGAACGTTTTTTGTTTCTCCTTAAAAATCGGTAAAAAGTCGCCTGCATTCTTCTGGAGCGCCACACAGTAGGAGGAAATGCACTTTTTTCTTTCAAACATGTCTAGAACCTTCAATTTTGGTCCGATTTTCAATTCAATTTTTTTAGATTAAAGTGCATTAGATTCTGAAGAGCATCGCAGGCAAAACTTTTGTCTTCTCTATTTGCTTATTCACAAGATTTTCACTCAAAGTACGGAAAAAGTGTCATTTTCACTTAACAATTTTTTACGCTTTGATGACTGCTTAGGTGATCTTTGTATTTTCTTGAATAAATGAATGGGGACTTATGAAATACAAATAATTTGCTTGTTGATCCATTTATTCGATATAAATAAATTTGATGAACAAATTGACAAATAGTGTTATTATCAGTAAAAATTTTTTTTCTTGCTAAAGCTGCTTCGAATTAATCTAAGAATGACATTTAATTGCAAAGTAATTAAAAAGTTGAAATAACCATTTTTATAAACAGTTTCTGTGGCAAAATATTTGAATTTATAGTTTTTTCCAGATTTGCATTTACCCCAGTCATCTGAATTGATGCAAATATTCCTGAAAATGATATATGTCCGATAATATTTGGTAAAATATCACAATTTGAATTCTTATTAACAAATTACGTGAACGAAGTCGAGATTTTGACCCTTTCGCGTAGAAAAAAATGTTTTTCGCACTAAAAATATTTTATGCTATTGTACGAATTTACAACTGCAAATAGCAAAAATATTTAAAAAGTCAAAATGTTTAAATTTATTTTTTTCAAATTATAATTACTTTTAATCGTCAAAAAGGCTACAGAAATTCATAAAAGTAATATATCTTTGATAATATTTCGTGATATATATTAGTAGAAATGCTTATGAATAATTAAGATGAACAAATTCAAAATTTTGACAGTATAGCGTAGAAGCAGATCGTTCTTTTTATTAAAATAGCTTGAGACTAAGTTGGGAGTCTAAGTTAGTCACAAATATTAATAAAAATGTATTATTAAATATTTTTATAAATAATTTATCATAGTTATTTATTTTTAATGTTTAAGGAATTTTCATTGATGTAAAAAATCATGAAAAAGTACTTGTTTTTCTGCATTTATTACCAATCCTGTTTTCTGACGAGAATCTTTACAAAATCGGGTTTTTCCTACCATGTTGATAGGTTATCTACAAAAGATTTTTCATTGACTGAATCTTAGCATGCAGTGTTATTATTCATTTTCAAGCTATGTCGAATGAAAAACCGATTTTTTCTAAGTGAAACTGCCGAAATTTTACATTTGTTTATCTCAATTGCTTATAAACATTTAGATTGTTATATTCACCAAATATCAATAAAGATATATTAATTTAGGAATATCTGTAGCCATTCTGGCGATTTAAGGCAATTGAAATTGGAAAAAAATTCAAATTTGAATACTTTTTCACAAGTATTGCTTACAACAATAGTTATTGTTAACTTTTGAAATATTTTTGTGACTAGGAGTCATTCGTATTATACTATAAGATATTGTCAGTGCAAAAAACATTTTTTTTCTACGCGAGAGGGCCAAAATTTTGAATTTGTTTATCTAGATTGTTTATAAAAATTTTAATTGTTATATTTAACAAAGTGTTATCAAACATATATTATTTTTAGGGATATTTTCGGCAAATGAAATTTTTTTTACAGATAGTAACACTATTTGCCAATTTGTCAAATTTCTTTATAACAATTCAATGGATCAATAAGCAAATGATATGTATTCCGTGAGTCCCCGTACATTGAATAGAAACAATATTAAGTTTACCTGAGCAGTTATCAAAGCGTAAAAAATTATAGGGCAAAAATTGTCACTTTCTCCATACTGTAAGTGTAAATCTTGTGAATAAACAAAAATGGAGACGAAAGATCCGACCGCGAAGCTCTCAAGAATTCAATGATCTCTCATCTAGAAAATAAGATTGAAAATCGGATCAGAATTGGAGCTTCTAGACATTTTTGAACAAAAAAAAAGTTTATTACCCCCCACTGTGCGCCACCCTTTAATTGTAATAGAAAAGATTTTCCCAAATATTAAAAAAATCTTTTGTTTAATAGAAGATATATCAATTTAAAAAATTAGAAGTTCATTACTTATACAAAAATAATTTCGTACAAATTATCGGGCTGAGATTTCGAAAATTTAATTCAGCTAAGACTTCCCAATCTTGCTGAACAAACATTTTTAATTCTTGAAAAGAAGATGCTTTCGAGTCGCAAAATATACATAAAAAAAGAATTATCAACTTTCTAAAATATTTAAGACAAGTAAAAATTAGTGTTGAATAAAATTATTCAGTGAGATTTTCTACGGAAAATGTTAGTGCAGTAGAAAATAAAATTACAGCATCTGCGCAGGATATGATGTTGAATCTAATTCTGAAATTATCTCTCATCAAAAATCGTTAGCAGTTTTTTTCTTTCCTCCGAAACTGAGGTAGTAAAAAGAAGAGATTATGGAATTTAGTAAGGCGACCGCAATTGATTGCAAAGAAGGCAAGTCACTTAAATCTGCTTCCTTTCATCTGACTACAGCCCTCTTGCACAGGAGAGGAGTGGAGTGGAGTGGAGCAGAGTAGACTAGAGAAGAGTAGGTGAGACAGCAAGAGAAAAGCAGGGAGAAAGAGAGAGTGTGGAATACGGTGAGGCTGATATTATTCTTGGGTCTTCCTCGCTGGAGCATTATTAGTTCTGGCGTGTTAGCATACATGAAATATTGATGTTACATCCCCTCCTGGACCGAGTCACCGGTCCCAGGCTCCCGTTATGAACAAGCTTGTACTCCTCTCGTACCTCTAACCACTCCTCACCCCCCTCTCACTCACTCTCTCTTACCCTTTTTATACACGCATCTCGCTATTCCTCCCTCTCAGTCTCTCTTCTCTTACGGCCGCCTGATTGCCTTAAAGCCACTCTTAAAGCCGTAACAGCCCTCGACAATTTTCGATGTAACTTCTGCTAATTAACCCTGAAGCCAGGCGCGAGAAGTTAGGACGATGTCGCTACCAGGTAAAGGGTTCTTCCCAACTTGACAATTCCGAAGGCAATGCTTTACATTATTACCGAATTAGGAGATGTGAATAAAACTTACAATTTAATACTCAAGAAAATCATACATAAAGGAGTTACTTCTCATTACTCTGTAAATCTGAGTTAGAAAGGTTAAGCTCTTCAACTAGTAAAAAATAACTAATTCTTCTTTGTTCATAATGTATCTCCTTAAGGTTTACATGACTCCCGTTTCTTACATTTTATCACTATATACATATTTTTTATTATCTTATCCTGACAATTTACAATTATTTGCATAAAGTCTTATATTTAAATCGTTACTTCTATTTCGTATGATGGCGCAATTTTTTGACGTACGGGCGAATGAGTAAGCGAGCAGCAAAAAGCGACTTCCGTTTTCTTCTTCTTTCACTTCTCTTCAACCTCAACCTTGCCATTCTCATATTCACTCTCTCCTTCTTTCTTATTCGCTCCTCTAGCCCCCTCCAATTCTTCCATCTTTTCCTCTCCCAATCCTTCCTCTCCTAAAATCTTTACCACGTTCTCTTGCCAACTTCCTTTTTCTTGAATTCCTCTCATATATACATCCCATACATGCTCCTATGTTTCCTCCTCCCATTCACATATTCTGCACATTCTGTTCTCCTTCTTAAGCCAGCACATCCTTACCCTGACCTCGTTTCCCAATGTAAATCTAGCTATTCTTGTCCACCTTCTGTTTCCCAATCCCTTTTCTAAATACTTCGCTACTTCTTCCTTTTTTATCATCTTATACCATTTATTACATTTTTATTCCTCAATCATCTCCCGTCTTCCTATTGATTGTCTTTCCATGTCTTTTTTCTCCGATTCTTTACTGCTTACTCCAATCCCATCTCCTATATCTCTATCCGTAAAGAACTCTCTTCTTTCTTCTTCCCATTTTA
>JAUMHM010000031.1:16654846-16665412 GCA_032362435.1 Melikaiella ostensackeni
AAATTCTCAAAAATCATGCAAAATTTATTTCGCAATCTAGAAGAATATATAATTTGCTTAGAATGTTTCAAAATATTACCAAACTGTCAATAATTTTTCAATTTTTTTCTCAACTTCTGAATATCTTTTAGAATGATTGGAATTGTTCCTAATGTTCTTTTTAATCCTGCAAAAAAGTGCCTTTGAATTTTCTACATTCTTGTTTGACAATTTGGAAAATCTTTTCAAATGTTCAATTTTTTTCATTCTAATCTTAAAATGCATTATTGAAAATAAGAAATCATTTCAATTCCCTTATAAATATTAGAAAAAAGCAATTTTAAATGTTCTCGAAATCAAAATGAACAAATTAATATTAATAATAATGAAATGTGATGAAACAGAAGTTATTGTAAGGTATTTATCTGTAATTTAGTGTACTTTTGATGTATTTGTAATGTATTAATGTACACATTTTATTTCACTGTCATTGTATGTCATTGTAATGTAGAAAGTCTTTTTGTAAAAAAATCGTTCCTTTGAAAACTCACACAGTCATTAAACGAAAATTACGAGAAAAAAAGACCACCTATTTCGTGTTTTGACAGATTTTAGAATATTTTGAATTACGCTACCTTCAGAGCAATAAATTAAAATTGCGTTATATTGATTTGTTCAAAAAATACACAGATTTTCAACTAAACCTAATTGTTCATAATTTCGTTAAAAAGAGTTGTTTTTATTGAAGTGAAAAAATCCTTCATTGAAAAATATAATAAAATTTGAATAATAACGATACTCTTATTTCAAATTTCAAGGACGTTAAAATTTTCTTTTTTAGTACCAAAGTTACCTTCAATAAAGTAGCAAAATGGACGGAGTAGTGGTAATTTTCTCGGTATTTGACGAAAATGTCTCAAATTAAATTCCTGAATTTTTCACTTTCAGTGACGCTGCGTGAAAATAAGGAATTCTTTTTATGATTTTATTTACATAACTTCAAAGAAGTCATAGTGGATACAAATAATATTTTACAGATCTCTGACCTGTATACTGAAAATTAAAGTTAACATCTTTGTTAAATAGTCTCTGCATTTGATTCAGTGACTTCACAGAAATTCCAGTAGTTTCTCACTATTTTGCCGTAAAAAAAGTTGCTGCCAAACTTGAGAAGTTGTTGCTGAAACTTTAGTGAAAATAATTTCACTGATATTTCAGTCAAATAACATAACCTGTATTCATGGATCAATTCAGCTAGTGAACGACGGAAAGCCAGTGACTTTTGACTGAAAAACGTTAAATTATGTATAGTATAACTGAATAAATCAGTTACTGACATTTTGCTCTTTAATTGTCCTTTTTATTAATTCAGATGTACAGTAATAGTGTGTATAGAAGGAACATGGAGAAATTTTAACAGAAAAGCAGTGCAACATCATAACTCTTTCTGTAATGCTTATAAAAAATTTTGAACATGTCAAGATCAGAAAATTTACTCACTTTGTAGATTGGCATGATATGTTATATTCGTATAAAATGAGCCGAGCTCTTTAAATCTTACACCCATACATTATACAACAACAACAAAATTGCGTAAAATTTATATTTCAAAATAATCCTAACTCAGTGTGAGATATATTTAAATTTCTTGTGATTGAGATATGTATGAAGCATATCATTTCATAAACATAGCTGCAGAATAATTACCCTCTTATTTACCTTATATTTCAAAAAAAAATTTTACATTGCTTGATCCGAGCACATAAATAAGCACCAATCCAGCTTTGAAATCCTTCTAATAAACTTCAAAATTTATCCCCCTAATGGCCTTGTATTGTCTACAGTACAGAGAAAAAATTGTCGATGCCTCTTAGATGGTAATGTACATGAAAAATACTCTAATAATGGATTGTATAATGTATGCGCCATATGTAATATTCAATTATAGGACAGCCATCTATAGGATGTTAACGGATAGAATATATTATGTAGATATTAAAAGCCATGCACGTGGCTACGTAAAAGACTGTTCAGTACTTCAAAGGTTTTTCCTTTGAGGAAAAACACTTTTTCAACCAATACACTCCACGTTAATAATCTACATCCTTATTATCAATAATTGTAGACAATGCATTAATAATCACCATTGTTCTACAAATTCACATATGAAAAGAAACAATATTGACTATTGACTATGTGCGTCACTCACACAACTAAAGAAACTGAGAATATATTCCGTGTACGTATATTATTTTATATAACCAAAAATTCCAAAACGCTCCTCTTAGTAGCGCTGATAGATTGCATGTTCAATAATCCCACTGACACATATCATGTAGCTGTATGTGTTACGCACATAGCCAGTAAACTTCATCAAGTGGGCGACAGAAGCCTCGTGCATTTTCTTGTTTACTATGAGCTACGCATACGCTATAAAAATGAGTTAAATATCCGAATATTTCGATTCAACATCTCAGGTAGTAGAACCAAATAAAAGATTTCATTTCATTTGAGCCTAACATCTCATCAAGATACGCGTCAATATCTGTATGTTAGGCGGTACTATCTGATCTTTTATTATCGTGGTTGTAACATCCATTTTGCTCCGAGTAATTTTATAAAACGCATATTTCTCACAATGATTCGATTATTTATTTTTTGTTGAAATTCGTTACCTGCCGTTTGGGCTTGCTGTCGCTTCTCTTTGTCCTCATCCTCAAGGGGGAATGTAACGGAAGAGAAAGCCTCGACAACGTGGTGGTAAGTCGGGAGTCTCTGGAATGGCTTATGCTTCCGAGGTCGGCGCACACTGAGGGTTGAGGGTTGAGGTTTGTAATTGGCGCAACATCTGCGGTCTGTGGGGTGGCATTAATGTTTGTCCCCCGCGCACCCTTCGCTTATACATACCTATATACAGATATTCAGATATAACCCTAGAATAGGTGCAACACTCAAGTTTAACCACGTGGATGCGGGAATAGCTCAACGCCTACTACATATGCGATCACATGGGAATGTCTTTGTTGTGTACATCTGTGCCACGCTTAATGTTACTGAGTAATTTGCATTAACTACTCACAAACGCAGTCTGTCTTATCCCTTAACTTCAGTATTTATACTATTTCCAATTTACATCATTTACCAAATTTTTATGACTGATCCCACTGAACATCATGAAAAATTGAATACAAAGTCCAGCTTAGAGTGTCAGAATAAAGTGATATTGAAATATGTAATGTTACAATAAAAATAAAAAGGCAAACAATTTTTTTAACTTGCGAGCCATCGAGTTTGACCTTTGTCATCATAATGACAGAAATTTCATTCAAATACTGTATTTTACGACGGAGTATGCATATATATTCGCCTATTTTCTTTCTTATTTCATGAAGAAATTCTTTATCAATCGAATGATGTAATAAAATATAAAAATGTAAAAAAACGACAAAATGTCCATGTATAAAGATTATTTTCAGACGTTTGACCATATGTACTACTTGGCCTGTAAGTTTTTTTCGTGGTAAACCATTTTTTTACAATAAAAAAAGTGTTTGCAAAAAAATATTGAATAAAAGCTAGTCGGTAGTCATGAAAAATCGAGTAAGTAAATATGTGAATTGATGCGCTTTGAGATGTGGAAGAATGTAAGAGTCTTTTCTGTAAAATTTTGTTTACTTGAAGAAGATATTTACTAGAAGAAATAACTTGCAGATTAGTGCATAATTTTAACAATCTCCTAGAAAAAAAATCTGAATCGTGAACTTTTCTTAGAAGATCTATTTTCTACATTCTCAAAAAACCCGTCGCAAAAAATTAAATAATTTTTTTAAATCTAAAATCAAAAGAGAAGCATGCATAAGTTTAAAAATGTACATAACCTGTTGCTGTAGAGATATAGATGAAATTACAAAAAGAGCACAGAGAAAACAGAAGTGAATTTTTGTTACGGGTAATTTCCAAGTGGGTAATGTTGAATTTTTTCGCATCGAAACAAAAGATGATACAATAAATCTGACATACTACCCATACGCTAAATGTTATTTTCAATTTTCGATATGGAATGTCATTACTCGGCAAAGGGCGCCGTTTTTAGTTCTAAAGAGGACTGAGTGCTGAAATCACTGTGGAAAAAAATGCCCCTTTAATATATCATTACCGTCTTTTTACCATTAAAAGCCTTACTTTCAATTTATAAAATGTAGTTATTTAAAACTCAAGGTTTTTATAAGATGTGCAAAATTTTCTTTTAGTGTAGTAATATTTCAATAATTTTTACGAAACATGTTTCAAACAAAATATTTGTAATATCTTATATAATTTTCAAAATATTTTTTAGACTGTTGATTTATATATTGTCTAACTGTTTTTGGAATACTGATTTGAATATACAAGACTTCAAAACCAGTTGAAAATTTATTTTTAATGGGATATTTTATAAAAACTACCAATAATAATCATAACTTAAATTGAATGATATATTTGCTGTATTAATAAACAGTATTTAGTCTCTTAACTTATTTTCAAGGCCCAATATGTTAGATTTTCTCGAAAAGCACACCGCACAAAATATATGGAATAGGCCTTTTCGTGGATTTTACTGGCTCTCATTTATTTTGTAGTCAATGAAACTAAAAGAAATTTCCCAAAAGAACTTGGACATTTCATGACTAGTTTTTTTGGGGCAAGGTTCTTTCTTCCAAATATTTGTTTTTGAATTTTAATGAATCAAAAGAATCATTTTGTCTTCTCCGATTTCTAGTTATCACAAAAATAAGTAAAAAATTTCACGCAGAGTAAGCTGTCCTAAAGCCGTCCGTGAGACAAAGAATTAAAGTTAAGATTCGTTGCGTATATTCAATCATACAATTAAGAAACATTATTCACAATCCTCTGATCAAGTTATTTTTACATTCTCATCATTTATGATGGAAGGTATTAGATTCATGTGGATTTTGACCTGTTCAGTTCTCGTCAATTCTCGACGTTCTGAGATCCCTTATGTCAGAAAAAGCGGTTTTTACGAACATGTCTGTCTGCATTCTGACGATACGATAAATTTTTAAGGACTCTTCTAATTTGAATTTTCTTTTGCACACTATCTTGTGATCTGAAAATACAGGTCAAGTTCGTTAGCCAACCTCCTACCGCCAATATTTATGATTTTAGCTATGAATTACTGCGAATAAAGGTTAATTCAAAATGAGAAATTCACATTAAAATAATAATAAAGAATAAAATATTTACCTAATTTTGCAATATCTAAATAAGCTGTGCCAGATCTACAAAACACGTTATGAGAATGTCTTTTTTGAACCCGCAGGAGCTTCAACAAAAGGGAATTTACAATTATCAAATTACAGTTTGCGAATGGTTTGACCTTTGATTTAAAAAGGTCTGAGCATAAATCTGGGGAAAGTACAAAGAGCAAACGCGAAGCGCTAGGTAAATACATTATCGAGCGCAAAGCGTGAAATCGTACAGACGTGCGCCCTAGGCGCACAAAAACTTGCGAATTTTTTACATGCTTAATTTTCTATTCGAGAGAGTTAGACTATCAATATTTCTCTACAAGACACAAGTCAAATCTAAAAGCATTTTTTATTATTTTTGAAGTGTTAGATGGATAAGACATGATTGCACATGCACAAACACTGACAAAATATTACTTTGAGCACGAGAGGCTAAAAAAATGGCGTCTTTGCACTAAATTGAAACATTTTGACAAAAATTAATAATCCTAGAGTGTCAATTTGATCATCCTGATAGTGAGTCTGATCACCTGTAGATGTTCAAACAGTCTATAAAATTATGGTCTACCTGACTGTGAAGTAAAAATTATAGATGGTGCTAAGTACTATCTAGAAGATTTAACTGACCATCTATACTTTGACACTCCAAATTTTACTATCCATTCTTGTCCAGGTAGACACCCGAGGCTCATAACTCTTTCAAAAAAATGGCGCAAAGGCGCCTTCCTAACTACTTGCGTATAGACACAAACGACAAACGTTTCTTATGAATAGATTCGAAACTCGATAAAGCAGTAGCACCAGCAGTATTCCGCTGGAAGGCGTCTCGACCGTCTTGGCACAATAGCCTGTTTTGGTAAGGTAATTGGCGATCATAGAAACTCTCAGTGCCGTGAAACTTGCGCATTGCCGTCTACGTGCGGGTACTGGTATGCAATAAAGGTTAGATGTTCTATGCGGGACATGGATAGAACAGAGAGACATATGCAAATCTTGGGTAAACATTAGCAGTGACAATGTTCTGTGGCACGATGAACCGGCATTGAGACCATCGGTCCCTGTATCGTCCGACTGTATTCTATATATCACATCTACATGCCTTCAACATGCGTCTATGTGGCTATGCGCATGCATACCTACCTGCTGTCTGAACGGAGAACAGCGAACACCTTTGCAATATGCTATGCGCTATTGCTGCACGGTTAAAGCAATCTATGGCTACAATCCTACAGCATGTACTCGTAAAGCCTAAAGGAGTATGTGCAAGATACGTGTCACGCTGGCCATTCGCAGGCACGCGACCATTTCAATTGTTTTGCGAAAGGTCATTCCGTGTTTCATGATCGACTGATGTCTAGATCAAGACATTCCTACTGCTAATTCTACAGATATTGCTGACAAAAACGATTTCTATTAGAGGATTTATATAGTCAATTTTTTAAATATTTTCTCGTGTTATCAACAAGTTCCTGGAATAGGGATGACGTAGAAAACTTACTTATCTTTTCAGCACCTGTCGAAAAAGAGGTTTATTGGAACTCAAGTCCGCGATAAATCCTGCAATATGTTCAAAAAACACTTTACTAAACTGTCAAAGCTTCATGTAATTTCTGGATAAAGTTCTAACTGAAAATGTTATTGAATAGAAAATAAATTAAATCGTTAATTAGGGCTATGCATAGCGAAGTGCCCAAATAATATTTGAGTAAAGAAACAAGTCCCTCCTGCCAATTCCAGCGAAGGTGGCGACGTAGAGTCCGGAATTTTTTTATTATACTTCGTATTCACCAGACCATCACTGTCAGTCTGTTATGTATTTTCTTCATCCTCCTAAATGCGTCTTTTTTATAGACGGAGAAAAGTGGATGCTAAAACATAGATATTCAAAATATGTAATGTTGAACTAAAATTTTCAAGATTTTAAACTGGTTGAAATGCGAGAACAGTGTTGGTCACTTGATAAGGCTAATAGTAAAATGTCTTTTTGTGCCGTATGTGAATTAATGTGAACTTGCTGAAAATGCGAGACCTATGGCGGACACTTTGTGACGCTAATAGTCAATGTAATTTTGTGCCATATGGGAGGGAGATGGAGTTAATTGTCAAGAACGTGAAGTGCCAAATTTACTGGAACTGCAAGTTCTCGACAATAGTCCGTGTTGCATACTCGAGACCCGACACCGTTCTCCGTGACTTCGAGAAATGAACTACAGTACGTACCGGCCAGAATCGTCAGTCCAGTAAAAAAAAATCGTATAAAAAACATTCCTCTCTTTTTTCGCGGATATTTCAGTGAGGAGCAGAAGTATTTTTGATAAATAAAGGTGGAGTTAACGTGTAAGAAAGACCGACCACTTTTCTCATTTTTTCAATTTTCCATCATCTAACTTCAGCTCTCTGCATGCTCTAAGTGGTGTTAGAGAAAATTCTCCCTCTCTCTCTCTCCCTCTCTCTCTAAGTGTCATTTGCAAGTGCCTCAACATGTTTTTGGCAAGTGGATATGGCTTCGAGGTTACGAACCAGTGATGGCTTCGCACCTCTGAGAGCACCCATGACAAGGACAATCTTTTTTCAGACAGTTCCTTCTTCTGAGTTAACGAATACGATTTGCAGGCGCTCCTGTCGATTAGCAGGTTCTCCCGACAGCCTGCTGCTCCACGCTGTTGGTAAATGTCTCTCCACACAGGTCCGATTGTCCGAACAATCCTGTCGTTTAGGATAGCTGTAAAGATCTTATAAAGCGTGTTCCTCCTTTTCCTTCTCCTTGATTATGATGTTGCGGTCGGTCGGAGCCGAGAATTCAATCACGAAGGCAGTTTGTTTCTCGAAGTCACGGAGAACGATGTCAGACCTCAAGTGTTCAATACGGACTATTGTCGAGAACTTGTAGTTCCACTAAATCTGGCACTTTCCGTTCTCGATAATTGACTCTATCTCCCTCGGAGCGTTCGGCAGGGTAGGGTCGCGGCCAACAGCGTAATAGCAACAAAGATAGCAGTAAAGCACTCTTAGAGGCGCATTTTGCCTGTGGACTGGAACTGCAACTGCACCAGGAAATTGGCTGGGCTAAATAGAACGTGTCCCGTATCCAATGCGTGACTGACTGCATGACATCTGGTAAGCCTTTTACGGTAAAGGTTCAAAAGTTCGCTCACGAACTAAGAATCCACCATCACACATTGAACAAGTCAAGACTGCTGACTATCAAGCAGCACATTGTTGACAAAATACAGATGTTATCTGACACCAGGAAGAGAATACATTAGAGGAAGGGATGGGTCAGGGAGAATTAACAGTTTCTTGCTGACCCATTGCGCGTCTTTGGTGATCCCTTTGTTTCTGTCAATAATCCTTCTACGTCCGAGGAGGTCTAGACTTTTTGGAGAGGGATTCATGAAGTTCAACACCCATTGCATGACACACTGAGAAACGTTTCAAGAAGCTGTGCAACAACCTCATAACGTCCGAGGTACAATGTCCACCAATCACTGCCGAACAGGTGAAGAAAGCACTGAGGGGCACGAAGAACTTCTCCGCTGCCGGACTTCTACACACTAACATCTGGCCCGGATCTTCACCTCATATTTAAAGTCAGAGACGCCCATCCCGTAGTAGCTGGTGTCAGGACGCACTGTATTCCTACCGAAAAAAGGCGACTTGTCTAACCCAAGGATCTATAAGCCAATAACTTGTCTGAACACGCTGTATAAGACCTTTACAGCTATCCTGAATGATAGGATTCATCGGACAATCGAAACTGTGTGGAGAGAGATCTACGAACAACGTGGATCGAAAAGAGACGTAGCAGGCTGTCGAGAAAACCTGCTAATAGACAGGAGCGTCTGCAGAAACGCTGCCGCTACAATCGCAATCTGTCGATGGACTAGACTGATTACCAGAAAGCTTTCGATTCAACGTCCCATAGACTTATCATCTGTCTGTTAAAAAGCTTGAGGGTTTATCCACACATAGTGGGATGCATAGAGAGATTGATGCCCCTTTGGAAAACCAGATTTGCTATCTCGTCTGGAAAACATCGCGTGACAACTAACAAATGCACCCTCCAGAGGAACGTCTTTCAGGTTGACACCATGAGCCCTCTTTTCTTTTGCATCACACTTTTGTCACTATCTCTCGCATTACGCAATTCTCATTGATACCTCTGCGGCGGATCTAATGATCGTGAGCATAAGGTCACTCATAATATACTTTATATGGATGACTCGAAGACCTATGCTTCTGGGACACAGCATCTCAAGGATGCTCTAAAGATCGTCGGGGGTACACACGAGAGATTGGTATGAACTTTGGATTGGACAAGTGTGCCAAGATTCATTTGAAACGAGGACGACTTGCTAGCGTTAGCGATGACCCTGCACTCGTGGACTGAACCGCTGTTAGACATCTTTGCGCTGAAGAGGCCTACCTATACCTAGGCATGTCAGAGAGCCGCATTCAGGATATAATATCAGTGAAGGAGGCTGTCCGAAGCAAATACAAGCGTCTTCTTTGACAGATTTGGTCTTCCAATCTGTCAGCGTTGAACAAGATATCTGCAACTGACATGCTTGCCGTCTCAGTTCGACTCTAATCCCTTGGGTTGATTCCATGGATGGAGCACGAGCTTATGGCCCTCGATATCGCCACACGTAAGATCATGCATATGCAGAAGAGTTTGCATATCAACTCGTCCATTCCGCGCTGATACATCCCACGCCGTAAAGGCGGACGCGGACTTTTAAATATCCAGTGTCTTCATGACCGAATTATCTTGGGTACAGTTCACATCATTGCAAATAGAAGAGATACTCTCCTGAGAATGGTCAGGAACCACAAGATGATTGGCAAAGGAGTGTTCCTCTACAAGGCGCGGAAAAGGCGGCCGATACCCTTGGCATGGATCTTTACATCAGAAGTGAGGAAAGTGCATTTCTCCATCTAGATGCCTAACTTTTAAAAGCCCGAGCAAAGAAAGCAGAGGTGAACAGCTCCCTTGAACAGCTCCACGACAACAAAATGCACGGAAACTTTCACAGAAATGTAAACGATCAATCCTTGTCGATGGTCTCAACATTTGCTTTCCTTGAATCATCCGGACTTAATTCATGCACAGAGGGTTTTATTTTCGCGTGTCAGGACGATGTCACTTCCACCTTGCTATACCGTAGACGCATCTAACATGAAGAAGTTCACAGCGACATGTGCAGAGTGTCATGCACATTCTGAGCACCTATGGCACATACTATCCGGGTGCCCCACTCACTTCTATCTTTGTGTGTGGTTTCGATTTTTCACAAAAAAAAATGTCATCGACTTTGCATCAACGAGTTTGCATTAA
>JAUMHM010000031.1:16698678-16714073 GCA_032362435.1 Melikaiella ostensackeni
CTGGTCCGCAAATCTTATTACTCTTCAGATTATGTATGCCAAAATCTAGACAAAATGGCTTTTTCGTTTGGACTCAGATTTACATTTAGGATTTCCCCATGATTTCGAAGGCCCTTAAACTCTTGTATTGTCTCGAGCCTCAAACCTGTTGCACTGAAGAGGCTGTACGCTGAATAATACATGGTTGAAAGTATTTTCAAGAAGACTCGTAGGCTCGGAAATACAATGAAATTAAGGAAAAATAGGACGAAAGTTCCCGGTTTTTGTATTTGTTTAAAATTATTGAAAAAATATATATTCTGAAAATGTAAGTTTTCAAAATTAAAGCATTCAACTTAGTATACATATTGACTAACAAAATATCGAAAGTGTAAAGTTCTTGATGCTTTAAAATAAAAACGATGCCTTGATGATTTCGACCTTGAAAATATTAAACATTTGAAAGCCTTATGGAAAAAAATAGGAACAAAAGATTATTATTAAGAATCGCTTTTGTCATAAAACCAAATTTGTAAGAAAATGTAGAATTTTTAAACTTTCGGACAGAATAATATGAAACTGCTTTAAAATATAACAAAATTATTTGTAAAATATTGTAAAGCAAAACATTGAAAGAAGAACAAACATCCTGGTGGAAAATCGTAACACTTTGCTCCTGTTTATCGAATTTGTTGACGATAGAGGCAGTTCTCCCCCTTTTTTTAACATTGAATCTTTCAATTTCCCAATAGGACTCCGTGCAAACAAAAATTTGAGTCTCCAATTAAAATGATTTAAAAATGAAATTGTTAATTTTGTTTCGAAAAACAGATATTCTCAAATTATTCAAATAAGTTTGTAAGTTTCATCTGATTTCAAATTCAAATGAGAATATACTGAAAAGGAAACCAGTATTATTATAGTCTAATAATTGAATCTTAATAATTTAATTAAATTCCAAATCTGCCAATTTTGAAAACTCTACAATTCGAAAAAGTATACTGACATATTTAGAATTTAAATCACAGATTTAAAAGTTTCATTATACCGGAAGTGCTTTCAGAGATTGAAATCTTAGAAAGCTTAAAAAGCTCAAAGAAATCGAAAAAGTAGAAAAGGTTTAACATAAAATTCGCTATAAAACTGCAAAGCAGGAAAATAACTTGATTCTTTCCATTATCTTAAACTTGATCGAAAACGCCCCTTTCCATTCTAACGTCATTGCGAATCGAAGACGTTTGCAAATTATAATATTCGACTTTTTAATATTCGACCCTATGTTCTCTCATCCCCTTTTGGTTGAACGTCGTTCGGAACGAATCTGACGTTTTAATCTGAAGTATCCAGATGGGATCCGCGATTCTGTAAGGAGGAAAAGTAGAAAGAGGGAACGGGTAAGATAAAATAAAAAGAAAGAGGGTCTGAGAAAAGTGAGCATCAAGAGAGACTCTAAATAAAGGATGGATCGAACTTTGGTTTTGCTTTAACTTCACAGGGAGGAAAATAAGAATAAGGGACAACGAAATTAGACACGTGTCTCTAAGGAACGATTAAAATCGTCGTGGTTGATATATTTCTCACTCTAATCTTCTCAAAGAATGGGGTGTAGAAGAAACATTGATGGACAATAGTGGAAGAAATTTGATAAGTTGGTTTGGCCATGTTGAGAGAATGAATTAAAGACTTTTAACGAAGCAAGTGTATTTAGTTAAAGTGAATGGTAGCGTACAAAGAGGTAGACCGAAAAAATAATGGTTGGAATGTGTGTATGAAACTCTAAAGCGAAGAGATGTAAAGAGTCGTAGAAACACAAGAGCTTGCATGAAAAGATTTATGGATGCAAAGGAAGCATAAGACGTATGCAAGGGTCGGGATGGGTGAAGGACAATCGTTTATGAGAAGAAGAGTGACTTCTGAAACGAAAGATTTTGGATACTCATGGGCCCTCTTGAAGAGCCTCAATTAGTGGATGCGGTTGGGGTAAAGAGTATAGATATTTCTATGGGGTTATCAGTCAGTTTGAGTTTTTACGAGTATGTGTGAAACGTGATGTATGATGACTCACCTGGGGCGATTGCTAGAGAGATTGATCAGCGATTGATCAGTTTGAGTGTTCATGTGTGAATAGTGATGTATGATGACTCTATGAAGCTTTTCACCTGGGGCGATTGCCAGAGCGATTGATCAGCGACACATGTCGGAGCAGTGTTGTGGAAAGATTGTGTCGTTTAGATGAGCATCACGCGACTTTTAGATTGGTCTTAAGCCTATCCGTTCTCCTACACATCCCTTATTTATCCTTACCATACAAATTCTTTGATCCCCGGTAGTATAACGAGACTAGAACCGAACGAGTTACGTTCACCCCCAAAGGAATTTTGCTCAATGGTATAATAATAATAATGAGGCATAATTGATGAAAAAAGAATTTTCCGCGTGTATTTAAATATAAATGCGAAATATGCACGCGAGCGTTCGAAGTGTCCGCTGTGTGGCTACGGAACTGCTGAATTCCGCTGACCTCACACCACCTCTCTCTCTTTCTCTCTCTCTCGGTACCTTGGACTCCCTCATCAACGAATGAGAACCGGCGGAAATTCTAGGAAGACGGTATATGGAGGGTCGTTAAATGGAGGCTATATATACACACACACACACACACGCGCGCGTGTGTGTGTTTGTGTAAATGTTTCGAAGCTTTATTTTGTCATTAGTTTATTATATAGTTTCGTATTATCATTATTATTATGCATTTTTATATTATAAATTAAACGTTTTTGGGGTTCGTAAATCTCATACTGCTCAATTATTTCAATTTCACTGGAAATGTAACCAAGGACGTCAAGTAGGATAAAAGACAAGTCCCGAATTGATGTACATCATCACAAAATTGCATGGGATTTCGAAGTACTCGTAATGCATGTGAATTTAAGAAATTTCGGTCTAAAGACTTTCAAATTTATGAATTGGAAATGAAAGTGTTCGAAATTGAGTTTATAATTCTAAGCATATGCAATCAAAGAATTTAAAACCCAAGCATTATAAATTGAACTATACATTTTCAAATTTCTGCATATACATTTTTAATGATTTAAGATTTAAACAAAGTATAAGAGCAGCCAAAAAAATGCATACATTTTCACCTTGTTTATGGAGCATTCAGTATTGTTTATAATAAAAAATGGTATAACTGTAACGTCAAATAGTATATTCACAATAGAAAATTGTACAATCACTAGCTAAAATATTTTGAAACTTCTAAATTTGTGAAATTTCAAGTTACAAATACTAATAAGCTTGTGAATAAGTAAAAGATTCAAAAACTAAAAGTGATAAAAATCGTAGACAAAGTGTTTAATATTGTAGGATATTTATATAAATTATGATAAAAATATATTGTGTATAAATTCAACTCAAATTTTTTTTTTAAATTACAAGTTGAGAATGTTCAATATTTGATATTTTAAAAACTAAAGGTGTTCAACATGAAAGAGAAATTAGTATTGAATCAAAAAAATACTGTTCTGAATACGGACGATACAATATTTTCTTGATCCAAGAGAATTTTTCTGTTTTCAAGAAAATGTACTTGATTACAGAAATTTAAGTTTCTCCATTCAAGTAAATTTTCTCAATACAAGACAAATTTTCTTAGATCAAGGAAGTATTGTATGGTCCGTATTCAGACCAATATTTTTTTGATTCAATGCTAAAATATAAGCTTTTCAATATTTAATGTTAAAAATTAAGCAATTTTGATTTCAAGGCTGTTAGGATTGCACAAATTTAAATCTTAGACTTTTGAAATTGAATAATTAGACTGCCTTACAAAAATACAAACATTCAAATAAGTTCGTATCGGTTTTCAGGTTGAGAAAGCTTAACAAAAGATTCAAATGAAATAACGTCCAAAATTAAAGGAATGTCAAGAATTAAACAAGCTTTCAATATTAAAAGATTAGAAATTTCAAGTTATTAAAAAAACAAGTTTTTATATTCATTCACTGTAAAATAAAAAATTTAACAATTTCTTATATTTAAAAGTTATCAAACAATCAATTCAATTTAGAAAGAATGATTTAAAATTAATTTGTGAGAGCCTATAAATAAGTTGTTCAATTTTGTACTACATAGATGAACTTTAAATCATGACCGTACCAATATAGATAATTGGTTATGAAGATTTAAATGGATCTCAGAGCGAATGCAATAACTTATGTTCACCAATTGCGGAAGTTATGCACCCTTCTCCGGGGAGTTTTTAAACACCCAGGATAAAAAAATATAAACCTCACAGACATTTTTCGAAAAACAACCTCCCGAAAACTAATATATTTTTTCCTTCATAGCATTCTGCCCTCGAAGGGTTTCCATGCTTTACTTTCGTGTTTTTCTTCCTCCTAAAAAACTAGTTTCCTCCTTACTTAACAAGGTCGGAATAGGTTTAATTTTTTTTCAAATCGATATGGCAAAATCAATAAAGAAAATTTGTTAAGGATCTAGCGTTATTTCATTTATTGGAAGTAATCTTCTGCTTTTCTTTTTAAATACCTTTAGTTTCAAATGTTTAAATGAAGAAAAGATATTTTCTTAATTCAAATTTTTAACCTTTGATACATACACATACACTACCGACAGATCGTATCGAACCGCTAACCGGGTAACCTATTAAAAATGAGCCTTGACGTTGAAAGGTGATAGCGCCGTCCAGAATGTACGAGTGGATAAAAATATTTTTAAAACACCGTTGGAAAGCTTATTGAATTCTGCGTTAAATGAGTCCCAGCTAAAGTGATTTCTCATCGTGGGTATTGAATTCTGACGTGAGAAAGACAAAAATAAAATTTCGATTTTTATGGAATTTTGTACTTCAACTTCAACTTCTGGCAGGAGCTAGGAAAACAAATTTATGTATTTGATATGTTACAGAAGTGATCTTTAGGATACTGCCTTTCATTTGAGCTATTAAATATTGAAAAATCTTTACGGGTTCATGCAAAAATAATTTTTTTTGGTGCGAGCATGCTAAATTTAAAATACATTACCGCACCGTGGTTCGACAGTGCGGTAATGTATTTTAAGCATGGTCGCACAAAAAAAAGATTATTTCATGAAACCGTGAGCCACGTTGAATGGCTCAAGTGAAAGGTAAAATCCTCAATATCACTTACGTATAATGTAAAATAATACATTCATTTTTCTAGCTTCTGCCGAAAGTTGAAGTACAAAATTCCTCAAAAATCAGAATTTTGTTTTAGTCTTTCTCACGTGACGATTCAGTACCCACAAAGCTAAATTAATTCAATTATGGCTAATTTAATGCGAAATTTAATAAGGTTTCCAACCGTTTTTAAAAAATATTTTTAAGTGTAGTCTGGGCCGCACTACCACCTTTCAAAGTTAGGGCTAATTTTTAATCGGTCAACCGGTTAGTGGTCCAATACTATCCGTCGGTAGTGTAAATCAAAATAAGTATGATTTAAACAACTGGTTCCAAATAAATGAAAATTTCGTTCTTTTGAACGGTTAGAACCTAAAGCACGTAAAAAAGAATAAGGAAAATAGTTAATTGCAAAAACTTTTTTTCTCGTATTAAAAATCTCAACGGTTTACGATTAAAGGACAGGTTTTGGCTCTGGAATCGCAATATATCACGTGAATCGCATTGGCCTGGTTATTGTTTTGAGGATAATAACCGATGAAAGTAACGCCAGAGAATGGCTCAGTCAAATGAATAACGATAATTGCTGAAGTGGGAAGAAACGATGTTGTGTTGATACAGCGCAGCGCTCTATTGCTACATGACCTAGTTGTTTCTCAGCAAACCGACACGAAAAGCTCAAGTTAATTAAGATCAATGGCTGCATGCAAACAGTCTTACACTGATATTCATATTCATACAGTTGCAGTTTTAGTGGTGACACGAGTCGTGAAATATATTACATTAAAGGCTACAGTCGTTGCACATCACAAATATTCATCCTTTGTCTCCATTCATGTCTGTTTTCCATACACTCATTTCGCTCTGCTATATTTTCAAGTGTCCACCATTGGTATCGCGGAATCCACTGTTGGCACGTCTTAAGATGTAAACTTTAAACAGCACTAACTACTCCAGTCAGTCTTTGTCTTGTTTCCGATTTTCTTTTCTGCTTTATCTTTCATTTCGATTTCAAATTAGAGTTCACTTTTTTTAAACTTCACCATCTTCCTGAGTGAGACACTTTTCTATTGAAAGCTCCAGATGGTGATTAGCGTTAGGGAGAGTAAGAACCTCGTCGTTGTCAATTTCTCAGCAGCGCCTGAAAAAAAAGATCGAAATTATCTTATAATTGAGGAATATAAATTGGAAATCATTTTTAAATATATTGTTTGTTCAAATTGTAGTACTTTTCAAAACTCTTTTCTCCATACGAGTATAATAAAAGAGTAAAGCCAGTAAATAACGCTTGCCTTCTTGTGCCATTTTACCCCATGCTTGCACTATAAGATGTCCCAACCATGGTGCCCCTTTTGTCCTCCATCCTGTTTCTGGCATTTTTACACATCTTTTTGGAAAAAAATGATCCATCCTTACTCCCTTCTGCCCCGTTTTTGTCATTATGCTTCATCCTTATGAGTTCCCCTTTTTTCTATATTGTGCCCCTTACCTATACCATTAAGACCCATATTTATGCCATTTTGCTTCATCCTTATATTATGCCCAATCCTTACAACGTTTGACCTCATCCTTATGCATTTATGATCAATCCTTTTTTCATTTTGGATCTTTAGCCCTATTCCCTTTGACACTATGTCCCATCCTTATGCCCTTATGCCCTTTCTCTTGACATTTTTAAAAAACCTTGTAAAGTCAAGTTTCTTCCTTGTGCCATTATTCCCCTCCTTTTATACAATATTGTACGTTATTGTGCTTTTACGCACCCTCTTCATGATTTTATGCCCCATAGAATCATGCAATTTTATGCAATTCTTATACCATTTTGCACTAACCTTGCGCTACTAAAACACTTCTTTTGTCCATATTCCTGTCTCTTTGCCATTTTCCTAAGTCATTATTCCATAATGTTTCATTCTTATGCCATTCTTTCACCATCCTGAGGACATTGTGTCTCAGCCTAATACCATTTTTCTCGATACCTACAATTCGAACATTATCACTTTTTGCCATTAACCTCTCCATCTTTGCCGTTTTACCACATCATCATTCCATAATGTCTAATTCTTTTATGCTATTTGATACTATTTTTCTTCATACTTATGCTATCTCCTCTCCTCATTCCTTTGCCTCTTTACTTTATCACATGAAGCTTCTTCCTTAGGTCATTGTGACCCAGATTTATGTCAGTTTATCCAGTCATTATTCAGTTTTTTGTAATATAAACTTATATCATTTTTCTTTCATTTTATGTCATTGTGTCCTATTCTTTATGACATTGAGTCCATCTTTTTGTCATTATTTCGCTTCCTTTGCCATTTTTCACCATTTTGGTATTTTTCCCATCATTATGAAAATATATCTTATGCTAATACCATTTTCATGGAAATCTAATGACGTTAACTCTTTTCCTTAAATTAGTTTGAATTACAACGAAGTGTCTCATCGTCCCAAAATTCGGGATGAGTAGTCAAATATTTTTCATGAGTTTGGCTTGTCATCCCGAAATTTCGAGACGACTAGTCCATCCTCTTTTTCAGCTCCGTCAATTTTTCCGGGACGACTCGACACAGCCTTATAATTTTATTAATTAAAAGAAATCTGGCATTAACCATTGTGTCGATTCTGCAGACGATTTCAAATTCTAAGCTTTTTGTACGATTTTTCCTAATTTTATATTTTAATCTGCCTCAGTCAATTAAAAGTGTAATAACTTTAGGAAGTTTCTATATTTCACACGATTAATATGTCTGAAAAGCGAAAAGTAATTATAATTGATCCTGTCTAGAAAAATCCTATTTATATTAAGAGTTCTGACTTACTGTTACGATATACCTTTCGGGTCTTGAGAGAAAAAAAATTGTATATATAATTGAGGACCAAGTTAAAATTAAGAAAATCATAATTTACCAATTTTGAATTCATATTTCATAAAATTATATAACTTATCATTCAAAATTAATCATTTCCAAATTTCAATAATCTTGAAAAGTCTTTAAAAAGGAAAAAACATTGAAATTGATGATTTTTTCAAATTCATTAACTTTAAATTTTAGTAATTTGATTTTAATTATTTAGAACTGAACAACTTCGTACTGTAGGTGTATAATGTTCTCACACGGAAAAAAGGTTCGAGTAAATAGCAGTAATCACCATTTTTATTGCGAAAATCGATATAAATGTTAAAAACTACTATTCTTATTTTGAATTTTTGCCACTTACTCGTGATTACTATATAAATGATAACTTTCGACGAAAAAAGTAGCTGAAAATACAATTCGTATTTCGATTTCTTGCCACTTTCTCAAGATTACTATGCAAATCATAGTTCCAAGCCAATAAAATAGCTAAAAATACCATTTACATAAAGTAATGAAATATGTCAAGTGATAAACACTACTTTTCTTAGCAGTTTTGACTATACGGAGTGGCAAAAATCCTAATGAAAATAAAATAGTAATACATGCTATCTCTTATGGTCAGAAATTTTAATTTTTAGAGGAATTTTCACCTTAATATCTTGACAAAAGAGACCATTTGAAGATAGTACTCTTTAGGATTAGTTATAAATAGTAAGGGTCAACTTGAAGACGGTTCAAAAAATGCCATTTAGAAATAGTAATATCCTAAAACATTGATAAGAAGTATTTACTACCATTTTAAATAATAATGAACGAAATGTGGATTATGCATAACTCGTGAGAAAAAGTAGAGATAGAATTTACCATTTCAAATGGTAAATTCTACCTCCAAAAAAGTTGATTTCAATCAAGTAACCTGCGATTAATGCAAACGCACATCCTCTTCGAAGTGACGTCACACGAAACAAAGAATTGACGCATAACCTATTTAAAAAATAACCGTCGTCGCCTTGCAACAGGTGTCGTTTTTCGTGTGAAAAACCACGCAGTCTCGAAGTGTTTTGAAAGTTTCTAACTTCTAACGTATACGCAGAAGGGCGAGTGCTTCACTGAGGTGTTGATTCAAGGTGAATTGCATACATGTTTTGAAATATTTTCCACTTGTTGCGTTTGTATGAAATGTAAAGTAACATCTCTCATCAATATAACCTGAATTTTTACCTCCATGCCAGTGCCGCAGTGATTCGTCACTTTTGACCTGATGCATGTTTGTGATTTTAACTGTGAATATAAATGTATAGAATATCATAATTATTACACCAAAAAATTCTTCACTAAAATTGTAGTTTTTCTAACCAAAAATTGACGTTTCCTATAAATAAAATTTACTCGGATATTTTTCGATACTTTTAATTGGAAAAAAATAAAACCTCATAAGTAAATGTGAAGTCATGTTTGTCGACTTTTAATCGATTCTAATTTTTCATCATTATATTATTTCATATAAGTAAATAATTCATATTTTAATATCATCATAATTTTTTCAACCGTGAAAAATACAAATAATGAAAAACTGGTTGCATGTTTCTCTATTTCAGGAACTTTTTTTCTCAAAATCTGCCTATATATGCTGCAACAATTAAGAGTAAGCTACATTTATTATGGACAACGTTAAGTGTATTTATACTGTACAATTATTTATGAAAAACTTTCCTTGATCTTTTTCGAAATTTGGGGGTCGTCCATTCCAGCAACTCAATCTATCACGCCCGGCCTTCCTCTAATAAATTCTGATTATTTATCTTGAAAAGTATTTTCTACAAATTATAACTTTTTAAGATCAACTTTTCCATTTCGTCAATTAAAATACATCATTTTATGTAGTTTTTTGTAATTTAGAATGTTTGACTGTAATTATTTTTTGAAAATTTTGGTGCTTGTGTAGATGAGTTCGACAGCCATTGGGATGGAAGAAAATTACCAGCATTTATCTGAGGATCCTAACTATGTGCCCATTTATAGTGAAGTAATAACATCAATTAGTTGTACTGAATCAAATAAACTTCATGGCAGTGAATTGAGCGTTTTTAGTTCATTGTCAAGAGGAGTTGCAGAACTGCCTGCAAAAGATCCCACTCCAGAAAATGTCTTCCAATCATATTTTAACGATACCGAAAAAGTTCATTGTAATGAAAAGGGCACTTCCGTTACGCCAATTTTGCAATCAATAGTACAATCTCCAGCATTAGAATCTCTGTGTGCAGCAACTTAAACTATATCTCTCAAAAATCCTGAATCAAATTTATCTGATTCTAGCGACGTCTAGAAATTTTCAAGTATCTTTTCACACTTTTATACAAAGTTCTCGATGCTGTAATTCTCGTTTTTTGTGACTATGATCTTAATTGAAAATAATATTTTTTGCAAACAACATTAATATTCATATTTGCATTTAGATTAATACTCTGAAATCGATCAATTTTTGTAGAAAATCTATTATCATATTGTAAAACAATCATATGTGTTCTTATTTCTTTTATAGATAAAACAAAGTTTGTTCGATATACTTAATTCAAATCCTACAGGAGCGGACCTTCTACAACAATACAAATCTAAATGTATATTATCCAACACGAATAGAAATTAAGTTGCTGGTGAGATTATTCAAAGAGAATTTAAATGCAAAACAAATTACTCAAATTTACCTGCTCACAGGTATATAAAAATAACAAGAGAAATTTGCAAGTTATTTCCATCTGAAAAGGCGGGAACTTACTACGTACCCCACGCTAAAAAAACTGCTTTTTCGAAAGCTCTGCCGGCTCACGGAAAACTGTGGTGCCACCTCCATTATTTGATTAAAAGAGACAAAAAACGAAAATCCAATGATGGGCAATTTTCAGAAGAGCTAGAGATAAATGAAATTGGTAAGTTTGCATGGTAATGAAATTATATACCGGCAAAAATTGATTATTACTTTATTATATATGCATTTTACCGATTCCCCTATTTCTTTCAGCTCTTTCCCAAGAAATTGAAATAGCAAAAGAGTTTTTAGAAACTTATATTGCACCGTGGCCTGACGTGGTGTCGGCCTGGTCCTCAACTTTCGACTATAGACAAACTTTAGAAGATATAACTATCGATGATTATTATGAACGCTTTCGTTATTTAAAAAAGACCTCTTGGATATACATTAGTAAGTTTTTCGTTTCTCTTGCAATTAAAAGTACAATACGTTTTAAAGAATGAATAAATAAGATTGAAATAAAATAATATTTTCTAGCTTGCAAATGATTTTTATCGAAAATATCCGAATCAGAGATATTTTTGAAGAAAAGTGGATAAGTGTTCGAAATCGTCTGATAAAATTGCTTTCAACAATCAGGCAACCGAAGGATATAGGTTTGCAGAGATTGACATGGGCATTGAAAGATTTAGAAAATGGTATATATATAATTTCAAAATCATACATATTAATATGCTAAGTGTCTCATTTGTAATCAGGCCCAACAATTTATCTTTGTTTCATTTGTAGCCGCATTAGACGCACATGTACTACACATCTTGCTTTATATGTTGGCTAAAACACAGCCATTAGTAGAACAAGATAAGAAAGAACCACCTCGGAAAAAATAAAATCTTGTAAAAAGTCTAAAGAATAAACTGGTAAAAAGGGTAACAATGTATCTGCCGATGTAGCTGACGAAGAGGTTGATTCTGCACCTTTAAACGAGAATTCTGTTGGGTTAAAAAAAAAATCCCAAAAAGAGATGGACTCCGACGTTAGCTGAGAGACAGACAGGATTCTTGTACCAAGTGCAAGTATATTTTTGCTTTACATATAGATGAAAATTAAAATTTGTATGGCCTTAATTTTAAACTTAGTTTCTTATTTATCACGTTCCATAGTCTGCTCGTAGTATTAATTCGACACTCAACGAAATGAGAAAAAGATTGGCTGACTTAGGATTGACCTTTCAACCTCGTGCTGTCGTCGTGGGGCCATTAACTTCCATATCTGCGTCGATGGTTGTGATTAACAACATCCATTACCCTGCAAGATCTCCTTCTGATGCCATCAAAATAGCTCTGGAAGTATGTATGGCTTTAGATGCTAATTATCCTCCCGAAAGTAGATAAGTTTGGTTATTTGCAGTTTTTGGTTTAAAAACAGAGTGAGATAGCCCAGTGTCTAGCTCAATTAGCACTTTGATTAGCGACTTTGACGCTGTCTGTTAAGTAAATTGAAATTGCGAATTTTTTCATTAATCAACATCTCATCTCGTTGCAAATGTTCTTCAAATTTTCCATACGAAGTAGTTTTCGGAAAACATGTCCAAGATCATTTTGGAGCCGATAGTTTCAGCGTTTTCATGTGTCTTGGCGAATGTACCCGCCGTTTTAATGATTATAAAAACTTCAGGAGACAAGTAAAGTCTAAGCATCTAAGTACTAACGTAGCTAACGAGGGTGAGGAAGAAATAATACATAAAGATCAATCACCCTTAATTAAATTGGATTTTATAGCACAGCAGGATAACGATTTACAAGATAATCACACAATCCACTATTCTAGTTCAGAAATTAGTGATAATGAGAGCGATAATAAGAGACAGACAAATGAATAACAGTTACCGTGGGAAAAACAGTACGAAAAAGCTGTTGAAATGGTATAAAAATCAGAAGATAGTAAAATAAATAAAGATTGCTTCAATTACATGAAGATGTTGTTACTCGATTGGTAAATTTAAATGCTGAAGAAAGTTCGATTCAAGAAATCAATAGTATGTTCTCAGAAGTTTTAAATCCGTTTCAAAAGTTAAATTCTGGATGGAAATATATTCCTCTTCCTGATTTTTAATTCAGTAAATAGGAAAATTTTCGGCAATAAAGTTATTTTCCAAAAAGTCATAGATGAGGTGAATTTTTTGGCAACAACGGGGATTACTGTGAATACTCCCAATAGTACTGTTCAAATATACTTTGTTTTATCCCTTGTTTTAGGAGATAACTTAAGAGTCCATTCCATTCTTGGATATCCAAAATCATTTTCAGCGAATTATTACTGTCATTTTTACATAATGCACAAAAATGAGGCTTCCAAAGCTTATTTCGAGAATCCTAAGTTATTGAGGACACAAAAATCCTATCGATCAGCTGCTGAAAAACTACCTTGTAGTTTGAACAAAAGTTTAGGAATAAAAGAACCTTGTGTGTGGAACAGAGTTGTTAACTTCGATGTCACCAAAAATATCTGTGTTGATATAATGCATGATGGGCCGGAATGTATATGCAAGTATGAAATCCCTCAAATCTTGCATCTTTTCGTTTATACATATAAAATCATAACGGTAGAGACTCCAAACAACAGACTAGGAGCATTTCCTTTCGGAATCAATGAAAAAAAGATAGACCACCGGAAATCACACCTGATGATTTAAAAACTTTTAATATTCGAATATCTGCATCAGGAATGCATTGTTTCATGCGCCATTTAGGTATGTTAATCGGAGATTTAATTCCAGAAGACTGTCCCGCTTGGAAAGTCTATACAAGCCTAAACAAAATTTTTTTGCTACTTTTAAATAAGGCACATCATGTTTCTTGTCCAGACTTGCTAATAGTCTTAATTGAAGATCATTTTCGTTTATATCAACAAGTTTTTGGTACGAACCTGAAGCCATGCAAATGCACAGAGCTTGTGTTACCATTTCAAATGGTAAAATTTACTATTTAAATAGCTCTCATTGTCGTTAGGGAATAGTGACAGTGATAGGTTCAAACGATAAATCACGTTGCGAATTATACCATTTGAAGTAGTCCTCTTTTATTCTGAATCGTTCTTTTTTGAGGAATAGTAAAAATTCCTAAATGTCTTCTCAGAGCGCAAATCGGCCATTTCGAAACAGCACTCTTTGGTCTCATTTCGAATAACATTGTGCCATTTACTTTTTTGCGTGCAAATACCATGAACAGAAAGTTTTATCATTTCAAGTCAAAAGTAATTTAAAAAACGATATTCAAGTGAAAAACATTTACATTAGGAAGAGTTAGAGTTAGCTGAAATAGTGTAAAGAATGCTCAAATGAAAATCGAATTTTTTTTGGAATAATTAAATAATTAAATTTTATTTCTCAAATGATTTCTGAAGGTATAGTTTTCTTTTATATGACGAGATGCATGTAGAAAACATAATGAACAATATTTTTATGCATAGTTTTCAAAGCGTACATTAGACAACTCTGAATTAAAATCGTCTAAAATTTAAAAATTTTGTCTTGAAAATGTTCCAAATCGAATAATATAAAATTGAAATTTTCATCATCAGAAAAATTCAAATACAAACCTTTAGAATTGAAAAATTTCTAATTTTCAATTGTGAATAAGAGTTTTTCAAATACCTAGAACAATTTCGTATTAAAAATTTTTAAAACGTAACTACCTGAAATTTAGCAATATTTGACTCTAGAAGAAAAGCTAAACGTTTTTCAGACTAAAAGTTTCCAATTTTATGATTACAAATTGTAATGGTTTTAAATTAAATAGTTCAATAATAGAAAGTTTAAAGTAATTTCAACAATTAATGTCACAAACTCATAATTAAAATTTAAAAATAGTGCCTCATTTTGAAGCCATTGAATAACATTCATTCGAATTAGAAGGCTTTCAATTAGTTATAAATTATAGAAATAAAATTTTAAGTGTTTTAATTGTTTATTTTAAATTTTGTTTGAATTTGTAAGAGGTCTACTTTTATTGCTTTAATCTGCAGTTTACAAACTACAGTTTTTTGTCCTTAAAGTTTTAATTTTTCAATTTTAATGATCGACAAAAAAAGTTTCAGAAATTTTTGTCAAAGATTCTGGCAGATGACTGAAATACTTACAAAGTTTCTTACTAAAACACTTTTAAATTTCTATGAAACATAAAAAAAAATAGATATAGGATTTTAAAAATACACATAAAATACCAGAAATCATTTTTCTAATATACCAAGAAGTTTTAGTGATGCAGATATCAAATATATTTAGAAATTAAGCCTTCGCAATTTTTTGATTACACCAAAATTCGAAAAGTTAGATCATTTTCAAAATTATGATTTTTCTTCAAAGAGATCTACCAGTTATGATTTTGATTTTCAGTAGATGTCAATGAGATTTATAAATGATCTTTACGACATTATTCGATTGTACAAAATTTCAAAAAGTTCTAGGATTTATGAACTTCTCAGAAACTACCAATTTTAGTCAAAGAGATGTTAGTAGCTTAGCTTGAGAAGACCTGAGCTTACTAAAAGTATTAGTTTTAGTAAGGAATCTCTCCCCGTAGAGTTCTTTAATAATAGATTTAATGCTTTCACGATGATTCATTATGATGAAAGGAGGTGTTTCGGG
>JAUMHM010000031.1:16714173-16732112 GCA_032362435.1 Melikaiella ostensackeni
AGTATTGTCCAGTTCGAGCGTCGGATCCCCTTATTGCATTTTTTATTCGATTATTACATAAAAAATATAATTTTTTCTGAAAAAAACGGCCTGGTCCGCAAATTTATTTACGCTTGAGATTATGTATGCAAAAATTTAGACAAAATGGCTCCTTCGTTTGGACTCAGTTTTACATTTAGGATTTCCCCATGATTTCGAAGGCCCTTAAGGATTCGCATTGGATTAAGGGGCAACGGGTTGGACTCACGGATTAGAATGATTTACCGGTGAGCTTTTCTCCTAACGAGTTCGAACAATTACCGCGATTTGGTGCTTATTTGTTCATAATGCTATATCTATTCGTAAATCTCCAACTTTACCTCAAAATGATTTTAAACTCTTGTGCTCATCTTCATAAAATGCTTTTCCCAAACGTTACAAATTTTTTAATCCTTTCTAATTGATTTACAAATAAATCGAAAAATCTCACGGTAAAAATAAGTATACAGCACTGCGAAAATAATTAGATGCACTGATGTTAACATTTTATAAAGCTTTTATAATCGATGTTGATCATTTCGTGAAAATTCATAACAATCATATTCAAAGTGAATAAAGACTATGATAACTTGAAACGTGAAAATGAGAATGCCACATCGTGAACAAAATTTCATGTTTTTACAATAAGTACCTCGTAATTAGCTCGTTGAGAATATGACGTAATAAAGGCGTGATGAAAGTTCTGAAAGTTGATGTCAGAATAACTCCGACCACAGATTGTCAATTGCACTGTTTTATGTCTTGGTGGTATGATATAAATTTATTTTCATTTTCATTTTCATCTGCGTCAAGTAAAATTGAATTTCAGACTGATTAATTATTTCAGATGAAAGATTTTTGGGGTTCGTGAAAAGAATAAACAATTTAATTCTTGTGCCAATTTTGATCATGTTAGATTTTTTTGGAAACTGTTAAAAAAACAAATAACTCAAAATAAATATGCCTGTTAAGAATATAAGCTGTGTATATTGTACGATTATGAATTATGATCAGCATATTTCCACGTTGGAAATAAAGATACGAATGAAACAAAACCCGTATTTTCAGAAAAAAAAATCTGCAATAAACCAAATCTCATCTTTATATTATATTCTTTTTGCTCTTGCAAAATCTTACCCAAAAAAATCTTTCGGTTCAGATAACAATCAAAATATCTGAAGAAATTGAATTTTATTTGATATTGCAGATATGTAGTAAATAAACAGTTAAAGAAAGTATCTACACACTACATTTGAAGTTTTCAAAGATTGAAGTATGAGATTATTTGAAATTTTGTGAGTAAATTTATACAAATATGCACATCTTCTCATAAAACGATTGCATAATATACGGCACTGTCTAAAAATACCTCAGACTTCAGAATCTGATCTGAAATCGAATTTCTGTCGAATACTCAAAAACATGATGTTGGATTTTATAAAAGGGAGAAAAACACCAGAAGTAGCGCTCGTCAGAAAAAGCATAGAGTCATGAGAGTTCTGTAAATATGAGTAAATATGCGAGTATATACCATAGATTAGATCTAGCTTTAAAATCCAAACAGTGCAGTGAGTCGACGAACCTTCCTGCGAGTATTATTACAATTGTAAAGATAAGAAGCGACGGAAAGGGTAAAGCTCAGCGAAAATATTTTGACTCTAGGCTAAGGAAAACGAATTAACGTACTTGGCCGTCTAGTCGTTAATATGATAAGGAACGAATTAATGCGAAGGTATATGTATACATATAAATATTATAAATATTATATTAAGGTTAAGGGGGAGGTTATTGTATAATGATATCGCTATATTGTATGTTACACACGATATTATTATTATGATTATTCTTATAACACCATTATGCTTTGCGACGTTGAGTTGAATGTTGTTAACCAGAACCAGAGAGATAAGTACCTACGAATATGTAATAAAAATTGAGAAAACGATATATTTCAGCTTATAATTATATTCATTACCAACCCCATTTGACTCATTATTGTAAGACAAAATTCAACGCCACAATGCACACATTTTTATACATTCTTCAATATATGTGAAACACATTTAATTTTTATGTTTTTTGGTCGAACACCATGTTTGACTCAATGGGCCAAATAACAGAAGTAGCATGCCTTATAATTATTTTATAATACCATACATATTTTTGTGGCTGAATTATCATCAAGGTAGGAAACGACCGATCATCAAAGGAGATTATCACTCACGTGAAACAAAAGTCCACTGTATCGATCCACATTAACCCATGAAATTCCGATACTCAAGTCATTTCGGACTAGATGGAAATAAAAAAACAATGTTATTCTCAAATTTTTTTGTGAAAAAAGACCCTCTTCCGCTCCGCTGGGAATCGAGCGCAGATCTTTCCAATTGCCTGTTGGGTGCTCTACCAACTAAACTACTAGAGAGTTCAAGATATTATTCTTTTTTCACAGACTCGCATTATATTGCTAGATGTTCTTGAATTCCAAGTTATAGACATTACATTATTCTTGTAAACTGAATTATCATCAAGATTGGTAACAACCGATCATCAGAAGAGATTATCAATCACCGTAAAACCTACCTTGCTTTATGATAATACCTACCTTGATGATGATTCACTTTGAAAAAATAATGTAATATCTATAACTTGAAATTGAAGAACATGTAGCAATAAAATGCGAGTCTGTGAATAAATAATAATTTCTTGATCTCTCCAGTAGCTTAATGGGTAGAGCACCCGACCGTCAAGCAGAAGACCTGGGTTTCGATACCCAGCGAAGCGAAAAAGGATCCTTTTCACAGAAAAATGTTAGATTGTACATATTACACCTTACTTTGGTGGATTTTTCGTAGTTTAATTAGGTCCAAAATTGATATATAGAAAACGAAAAATTGGAAAAAATTCCTGAGGGCATGTAGTACGCAATCATGTCACGCATTACCGACCATCCCATGTATTATTTCTTTTCAACCTGTTTAAAGTGAATAGAATGAAGATATCGCGCTGATTTTGTTTTAATAACATAATTTTATGGGGCATCGCTGTCTGGTGAATTTGGGTTCATATCTGTTTGCTAAATACATTTTTTAAATATTCATAATGTTCACCGTATGGCTCGGATATTTAAATTTATACAAAGATGGCAACGGGTGGTATGATTATTTCACTTCGTTTATAACAAGTTTCTCCTGTATGTGCAGCTGTCCAGAAATGAAAAGATTAATTATGCAATTTATGGAGATTATAAAGAAGTTTGCAAGATGGTATTTCTAAGTCCATTAAATTGATTATAATGTGTCATATGAGCGAGGTGACATTTCCTAGATCTGCATCCGATTCTTTCCAAAAGTTTCTGATGAAAAATCTATATAATATTTTGAGTAAATATGCTGGTTATTACAATTATAACTGATTTACAAGCTATTTGCACCAACTTGAATTTTTCGATCAAAATTAGTAAAAATTTCTGATAGAAACGAACGGCTTCGGTTGCAGATCTCGGAAAGAATCTGAAAGAAAATCGTACACAAACCTATCCAAAATTTGCTTTTCGAGATGTTTACCACGGAAAAATACATGCATAATAATGCGCCTGTCAGCCGGCAAACAGCATTATACTATTCATCCTCATGCAATTTAATTGGAAAAACAATTCTACTATTTGGACGTCTCGCTGATTTGCCACATTTTCATTTATATCACTTAGAAATACCATGTTGCAAATTTTGTTTTAATCTCCATAAATTGCATACTTAATCTTTTCGTCTTTCGTCAACTTCAAATGCACCAGTTTTATTTTCGACGACTCTGGCCTGTAAAATGCGGACTGTGTCCGCTACATCATTGAATACATATTTTTGCTCTTCTCCAGTCTTATTTACATGTGCTTCTCGCCTGTATTCATTACCTCGTATTCCCTCTTATATATAACTCTCCTTAACTTGAAGCCTTAACTAATCGCCTTAACTTTTCGCCTTAACCTATCGTTTTAACTTAATGGCTAAACGCATTAACTTGAGGGCCTTCGAAATCATCTGGAAACCCTAAATGTAAAACTGAGTCCAAACAGAGAAGCCATTTTGTATAGTACCTTGCATACATAATCTGAAGCGTAAGATTTGCGGAGCAGGTCGTTTTTTCGAAAAAATCTATTTTTTATGTAATAATCGAAATAAAAAATGCTCCTTAATTGGCGGCACCACGACGACACTGGTCGCGACGGTGTCGGGATGTCCTACCATTTATCTGAAAAGGAACTAGGTAAAACAGTTTTCTTGGTTTGATAACTTATCATGTGCCTTACCGGTCGTGTCGAAGCCAGTTGGAGAAGATTTTGGTGAACCTGAAGACAAACCGATAAACTACCATGTTTACTTACAACGGACTCCGATGTTACCGACGTTGTTCAGATTTTCGTGGGAGGGAATGAGAGAGAGCCCACTGCTATCTGCCCCTCTCGCCCCTTGCACCCTCATAACCAAATCTGCAGCGAAGCGACACCCACGACTTGACTATAGGCAGAGGCTGATTCATTTATCAAAGATTCACGCCAAATCAACGTAACTGTACATGGTAGTTTATAGTTTTGTTCTTTATAGGTTTGCCAAAATCTTGTTCCCACTGGCTTCGACACGACCGGTAAGGCACATGATAAGTTATGAAACCAAGAAAACTCTTTCATTAACGTTATCCCTTATATTTATATTTTTTTAAATAGAAATTCTAGGTACGTAAACTCCTTGACTTCCTCAATCCTTCTTCCCCTCCACTTCCAAACCAGTCACCCCTTCTTCCTACATTGTTTTCGCCCGAAAACCAAAACCTCTGACTCAGCTACATTTGAAATCAATTCCTTTTCTTCCGAATACTTCTCTAATATATTCAACATATTTTCCAAAACCTCTTTTTCAGCTAACCTGCTACGTCGTCCACGAATGCCAAGGTCCAAAATCTGTCCCCTCCTGCCACCGATCCTCTCTCTAACGTTTTCTTTGAAAAATTCTACCATGCCCGCCATGAACACAGCAAAAAGTGGCGGGTTCAGCGGGCATCCTTGTTTTATTCCTATATCCGTCCAGAGTTCCTCCGAAGTTTTATAGTAGTGCACACTTTTACTTCATCCCTCGCTTCTTTGTGAATTTCCCTCACTCTCTCTTTTCATCTTATTATTATTCCTTGCTTTCCCATTACTTTCTACAACTTTTTCCTATCTGCCGATGGGAACGCAACTTTTAAATCAACAAATTGACCAGCGGTATCCCATAAAATTATCTATCAATTAAAAGTACTCAGCGCTAAGATGAGTCCGTAATATTTAACTATCACACTATCTCACTTGTCGGATTAATCTTAATTTTTGAGATTTTTGTATTTTATATAAGCTGATTTTTATTTCGCAGAATCGCATCAAAGATATCAACAGGATAAGTAATCTTTCAAACAGCTAACAATATTAAATGACTAATTGTAAGGGTTGATTTATATATTTTAGATTACATATTATTTAATTTTTGTTCATGTTAGACTTTTCGGACGTATTTTAACATTCATCTTTAAAAACTTGAAAATATTTCTCATTAACTTTCATTCATTCAAAAAAATTCTGGCTAAATTGCCAGATTCCTGGTTAATAACACAGATCCACAAAAAAAATTTCAGCCCCAGAAACCAGAATAGGCTTACCCTACGTTTTTGAGGTCGCTGAATCCGAATCCGGAGCCGGTTTGGCTTCATCACGTCACACTTCGTTCCTAACCTCAAAAAAAACGTGGCAAATTGGTAATTTTATGTAAAACATGTATTTTTTTTAAATGCAAAGTGGTCATATCCTATGTTTTCGAGGTCGCTGAGTATAAATCCTGAGTCGGTTTGGTACCACGGTCTCAGCATTTGATCTTTGATACGTAACTTCGGAAAAACTTTGAATCCAACAGACCAGACACCACTCGTCCGATTTCTCGCTTAGCAGAAATTAAAAGTTAGTCAAAAATCAGTTGATGCCGTCTATAGCATTATGCAGATAACAACCGTGTAACCAGCATTTCGCACGTTCTTGCACTGCATAATTATATGTTCGATCCCACAGTGATATCAGGTGATGCATGCATCTTTGTTATTCTGATAATGCTGGACGAGATTTTCTCTCAGTATGATCTTGTTGCTTGAACAAGTGACGAAATTCTGCTACTTCGACAGATTCTGTGAACGATGACAACTGCCCTGAAAGGGGATGTGTAGAATGATTCGTATCACTATCTGTTAGAGTAACGAAGCCAGTAGGATCATACTGCCTTGCAGGAGGGCATTAGGGTGTGAGGATAAAGCCGTAGTGCATCCGACGACGAGTTGACTTTGTCCTCGTCAGACCCGGAAAGCCTTCATTCTTAACCCTGGGAAGGTATGAGGGTTATCATCCTCAGGACAGCAGACTCACCTGCGATCGGACCAGGATCCCTAATGTGTGGGTCTATCATATACTCAAGTCATTTATGAATAAAACCGAAAAAATGCTCAACTCAACAATCTGAAGGTACTTAATTACAAGTTGATTTTGAAGCTACCACCTCTAAACATCATTGTAAAAGAGAATAATAAGAGAAATAATAAATGTATATGTTTCAGTCGTATATGGGTGATTCTCATCAAATATGCACATTTGTGTAATCACTAAATATTTCATTAATTAAAGATACTAATATAATGAGTCTAGGTGTTTTCAATGCAGTATATTAGCTTTTATTAGGGGCATTTGTAAAACTTGAAGAAAATTTTTTTTCTATATCTAAAAATTCGCGAAAGTGCGAAATGTAATCTCCCCTGGCTGTAACCATCTATGGGTCGGATGGTTCCACATGTAACTGAAGATGCAATTATCAACTGTGATTATTCAAGTTGAGCTTAAATCAGTTTTGTATATAGTCTAATGTAATGATATTAAAGACACGTTTTTATATTTTTTATCTCAGCCTTCGGAGCATATTAAACTTTGTAATCACTTTTTGATTTGCAGATGAACCTTTGCAGTTGAGACTCTGCAGAAAAATTGCTTCGCTAAAATATGTTCTTTGGCTTCATAGGTAATGAATGTGGAGATTTACTGCATAAATTATCACTTTCGCATCAATGCTAGAATGTGTAATGTGCAAAATACGACATTTTCTGCGAAAATCAGGCGCGTACCATTTTTACTGTAATTCCCCTGGCACATTGTATTTCTAAGAAAAGCAACATATTCGAAATAAGTTGTAGCACAACATTTGTATTCTAGTAACCTTCAAACAAAATCACTTGTAGGTTTTCAAAATTCAATTTATTTTTCATTTAAATTAAGAAATATATGGCGTGTAATCTCCCCTGGCATGTTTTAGAGCAGTTTGAAGTTTCTAACAACTTTCAAAACAAATAGTAGAGAATATAGTCATTTCATCTACTTATGAATGGATGTAAATTCATGTAAACAAATAAAATAAAGGATTTCTATAATATATATTTTTTAAATTAATATTATTCTAACTCTAATCTCCCCTGGCATGTACCGTTCCCGGACACATTCTCGCCATAAAATGAGATTTTAACGTACTTTTTTTGTCAATTTTGGCATTTATAGTTCACATGCATTTAATATACTATGTAATAAGTCATATATATTTAATCAAAATAAGCTGGTTGAATAATGCTATCGAAGAGAAAGAGACAGAGAAAGAAAGAATAGGAAATGGCCTTCGGCTAAATCGATGTCGCTCGAAATGTGAACAAGTAAGGGCCGTATGGACTATTTCTGTTCGCTTTTGTCTCAAGTGAAAAATATTTTTAAAATATAGTGTAACTTAGTAAAGTGAGAGAATTTGAAGTAGCAACCAGTATTGAATGATAAACGCAAGGGATTACTTCGTCGAGTTGTCAATCCAATTTTTGCACATTAGCGCATTGATCAAGGTAAGATTCAATTATTATTTTTGAAAAAATTATTATTTGTTCCTTATTTTCTGTGAAATTGTAATTTGTTCTCAGATTGAATATTTTATGGATGATTCACATGTCACATTGAAAGATATTTGTCCATTATTTTTTATGGAATTGTAATTTGTTTTTAGATTTAATATTTTATTGACGATTCATGTGTCACACTGGAAGAGATTTTTTAGCTTTAGCCTCTCTAACTCTATTTTTTGACATCATTAAATCTAAGGTTCTTTCCTAAATAATTATACGTTTTGTAGACTTTTTTATCAAATAAATGGTATTGCATCAAACTATGAAAAATCATGTTTCAAAATAAGCAGCATGATTGTTGTACAATCGGAGCCCTCTGCTGCGAAGAAAAGCAAAACGAAAATTCAAATTCGAATTGAAAATCAGTTTGAAAAATAAGTCTGCAATTGAACAAAGTAAAAAGAAGTTACAGAAAAAGAGAGTTGCTGATAACAGAAGGATGGAGAGGATCAGGCCTGATCCTGAAAAATGGAAGCAACAACAGGAAAAACAACATTAAAAGGATATGAGTGTCTTCATAGAGAAGTGATTAGGTTACAGGTTCCAAAGTATAGAGAACGAAAAAAAAAACAGGTATGCGATACTCCTAGAAGTACAGTAAAAAATGTAGTTCGTGAACAAAAACCCGATGGACCTATTAAAAAACGACTGTTTTTTGGGGAAGTTTTAAAAGCACAGATAACTTCTATGATTCAGCTTCATGAAACTCGGGCAAATAAGATTGTAGTTCAGCGTATACTTTATGGCGCGATTACGAAAAAATATCGATTATTGACTGAATTTAGGAAAAACATTCTTTTCTTCCGAATTGAAGCCATTAACTCAGGCAAACTCTTACAAAATTTGCCTAAATCTAAAAGTCAGGCTCAATTTTTCGTAGAAAAAAAAGGTTATTGAAACATGAAAATATGCGTCATGTAATGAAGCCTTGCATAAAAAGAGAGTTAAAGAATATAACTCTTCATCAAAGCTCATTTAGCCGCAAGGGATTCTGTGTCACTCCACACGGGATCATATTGTACAAAATATTTCCGTGAACCATTCTGTACTTTGTCTGATTGTTCAAGGCATGACCCCCCAACTATAATAGCTCACTTGAAGCCCGTGCTAGATAAAATTTTAGCATCACATCCTGAAATCACTACTTTGCACCTTATTAGTGACGGGCCAACTACCCAATACGTAAATAAACAAACGTTTTTCCTTCTGACAAATTTTATATTAAATAACTGCAAACAAATAAAGACAATTATATACAATTTCTCAGAAAGCGGTCACGGTAAAAATGCGGTAGACTGAGAGGGCGCTCTATTAAAAAGAACGGCTAATGGTTGTGTAGTGTATGAAAAATATGTGAGCGAATTGAATGAACATTTACGTATACTTCATGATAGTGGGATAAAAATTTGGTTCAATGAATCAAGTTGCTATGAATGCGATGTTGAGGGCTCCTGTCAGCATTATCACATGGGATCGATTTCTTTTGAAAAACAATCTGATAAGAGTCTAAAAAAAGAAAAAAAGCAAGGCTTCAAAATCTAAGAAAAATGATAAAATTACAAAACAAAGTAAGTCAAAAAAGAAATGTTGAGGATCGGTATTCCCAGTCATTTGATTGTAACCGAATTGAATCAAATGTTGTACTTCAATTATAATGTAGCGTTGTAATTTTTCTGTATTATGTTCCATATGCTATACATATTTTTTATTAACATTGTACAAAAACTATTTCGTAATAAAAATGATAATTCATGAATATTAGAAGTTTATTACAAAAATTGTAATTCCCCTGGCGCCGTATGATTTTGCAATTTCATTTTTTATAAACAAATAGTGTTATCCTGCGTGACCACGTTGCCTACGTGTATGGTACACCACCCTACATATATCTAAGCAAAAAAACACCATTTTTATCACATTTAATATTTTGATAATTCAGGCACGAGATTGCCGCTTTCGATGAGAATCACCCATATAAGCCTTTAAATGATTCTCTTGTTCTAATTAGTATATTTTACATGCAAGGACCAATGCCGACAAGGCCTCCTTTAGATCCAGAACCAGAAAAAGTGAATTTTTGAATATTAAAATTTGAAAATGCTTCAACTTCTTTGTCCAGAAAACACCCAAGAAACATTGAAGTTAAACTATTTTTCGAGAAAATGTATAGCAGAAGACATTTTCAGTTTCTGCTTGACAATTAAAGTACCAGCGCAAATTGTCTACGCGCCTATTTTGAGCTTCTGATAAAGTACCTTAATTTTTATAAAATAACCATGAAATTTCTTTCATCATAATAGTACGCAAGCTGTTGAAAATTTTTTCATAATAAGTCTAAGCCGAAGACAAAACGTCAACTTAATAAAAAGATATTGCAAAAAAAACGTCAAACTGCGATGTTTTCGAAAAGTTGGAATTAATCTGGAAATTGATATTTTTCAGAGTTCTTTAGCTCAACTTAAACGTTATTCTCTATAGTATTTCCTCAAATTGTCGAGAGATTTTTAGAATATTTTCCCTGGATTCTACCTTAGGATTGAACATGGTACAAAAAAGTTGCAAAACTGCAGGTAATGATTGTACTCACGACATGATTTATAAAAATTCAAAACAATAATATTTTTATAAATGCTACTAAAATTTACTGAAATGTGATAAGCAATGAATTTTAGAAAGAGATTTGTAAGAATTTACACATTTTCGAAATTTCGCGACATTTTTGCACCAAGTTTGACCCTAGGGCTGAATCTAGGGGGAAAATTCTACAAACGACTTAACAGTTCATCAATATACTGGGAAAAATTAACTTCAAAGTAAGCTGAATAACTTTTAGGAATGTTGACTTTTTACAGAATTATTCCAATTTTTCGAAAACATTGAAATATGAAGTTTTTTTACATTTTCTTTTTATGAAACTGACAATTTGCCTTCAACTTGGGCTTATTGAATGCAGAATTTTATGATCTTTTGCGCTGTTACAGGAAAAAATTTCATGTTAATATTAGAAAAATTAAGGGACTTTTGCAACATCTCAAAAAACAGGCGCGTAGATAACTTCCACCGGTAGCGTACATAGGAAGGTTACTTACAATTTGAGCTCAATCAATTTTCCTATAGAAATTCGAATATTACCTCAAATACCTCACAAAATTATTTGATGTAGCAAAACTCTATAAGTATTAAAAAAAAAGTATCTAATTATACGAACAAGGAGAGAATCAGACATGTGGTTTTTCGTTCATTTTGCAAGCGGCCAGACTCGCTTTTTCGCCAGTTTCTAGAAAATCGGCTTGAATTTCTAAAGCCGATTTTCTAGAAACTGGCGAAAAAGCGCGTCCTGTCACTTAGACAAATAATCTCCTTGTAATAGCCTGTTATTAAAAAGTACAAATCGAAGCAAATAACAGCTCATCTGGTTTTCCCTTGTAGAACGACTTTTGACGATAATTTTCAATTTGCGATTTCAACTCTCACGAAATTATTTGATGTGTCAGAACGCTATAAATACTGGACAATACGTATTCAATTGAATTGAAGGACTATTCAGAATTTCGAATTCGTATTAAAAGCTGTGTCCAAATTTCGATCGTTTTCTCGAAAAATCGTTGTTTTCTTCCAAGTCGAAGAAGTCAGGTTAGATGAGCAGGTACGACACTATATTAAAACACAGGCAAGACTTAGCGATATAAATACTTACCGCTCATAGCAAGCAGTTTTGCATCAGCTTTTGTGTCCACTTTCGTTTGATGATTTCTCCATGTTAATTTAGCAATGAATTCAATTTGTTACTGTTTCTTCAGTATTAATGAGAGAGGTATAATATCCTTTTGGCGAGTCTCAATCCACCAAATCAAAGCAAACTTTTTCTTTCCTCGCGGCGTCTCTGTCGAGTCAGCACGAAATTAATAAATAAAGTTATAAAAACGTTTAAAATGCAACTCATTGTATGATGCTATTGATGATATTATTGATTATTGTGCGTCATTTACTGATAGCATTTTGCACCGCTTTGCACTTGCTCCTGAAATATAGCGTGTCATGGCGCTGCTGTTGCGTCCAATAACGCGCACTGCTTCGAATAAGAAAAACTTCATTCTCATTACAAAGCTAGTCTACACATATTGCAGATAGTATTTCAAATAGTATAATATATTCAAAATAGTATATTGCAAATAGTATATTTCAAATATTATGGTATCCACACGCCCTAACTTCATACCCAATAAGTGTACTCTTCTCGGGTCTCTTTTAAATGTATACCGTACCTAATCTAACGATTACAGGAATCACAATATTTTGAATAATTGTATTCTCCAATAGAGGAAAGGATGTTGCATACATACATAAATAAATAAAAATTTATTTAACATATTTTATTCTTTCTCCAACTATTTTTTGTATCGGTTCTTAAAAATAGTTTCTAACTATGCGGATGCATAGAGTTCAACAAATATTCTCTAAAATTTTACAATGTCCAGTAAAAAAGTAAACTAGTTGATGAGTAGACCTACTTTTTATTCAAGATTTTTGCTGATATATATTTTCTAATAAATTTTTGTACCTGACATTTTATTGATTAAATATATATGTATATGACATTGCCTATTATAATTGAAAAATGTAGTAACAAATACTTTTTGGATCATTATCAACTGTTTTGTTATATTGAAGAAAAAACCTTATATAGCGTTTGAATTTGAAAACTGTAGGTTTGAAAAATTTAAAGCAGGGTCAGCATTAAGCGTCAAAGTAGGATATCGCAGACGATAAAAGAAAGAAGTTTCAAAATCGAGGCATGTTTCGAAAATAACGTGAATAACCTTAAATTCACAAATTTTTCAAAACACATTAATAGCCGGTGGCATCAAGTAAACGGATGTACACGAATGATAACATACTTCCGATCGTTCAAAGAAGTAATATTCAAAAGTTCTTATGTGTCGCTTACGATTTATTCCTAAAAATGTCTCATTTGGAAATCTTAAGGTTCTATGGAGAAATAATGGCCCATGTATTATTTTGAAAAAGTAAGAAATGAGACGCATAATAAATAAAAAAGGTTAATAAAATAACGAGATTGCGTAATATTTTCAACTTTATTGAAACAATGAGAAGACAATATTGTGAAACTCATAAATAGGCTACGTAACCTCCACCAACATTTCGTACTTACAAGTTATTGCAGCTGTATTTCAATCGTACTTCAAGATAACCATCTGCACCAAGCCAAGCACTCATTCTGTGGGGAAATATCTATAACAAATAGGGTTTTCCAACAAATTTTTTATATTACAAATATCTCCGAAATTATTTGATTTCTTTAGTTTCTAGGGCTTATTTTAAAGTGGAAACTCTGCACTTTTTACTGAAATCTCATACAGATTTTTTGTGAACTTCTATAGATTGAGAGAAGGGTTGAACGTTACATGTGACGAAAAATGACTTAGAAACTTTAGTGAAGCGTTTTAATATTTTAAATTGTTTAAAACATCGAATTTTAAGTAATTTGATAACAGGGCCACAAGAAGAAATTGTTAATTGTACTAGAATTGTTTCTAGTACAGTAGATGTTTCCCGTAGATTTTTATTCACTGAATCCGAAACCGATAGTGAAGTCTTTCTATCATGTTAGATTCTTCAGGAAACTTGAGATGAAACGAGTTTTTAGAAATTTTTTTAAATCAACGTAGAGCAAGAACCTTCCTTTTTAGAGAGTGCGTGTACAATACGAAATCGGCAAACTTACTCTTCACACTAGTTAGGCTTACTATATTAAATAGTAACTCTTTCATTATCTTCCCTTTAAATTCACTGAGTGACACAGTGTATCCTACTATTCGAAATTGTTCATCCTTTAACTTCCCGTTGCATTCACTGAGTGACACAGTGCATCCTACTATTTGAAATTATTCATCCTACTTTCTCCATAAGTCAAATTCAATAACCTAAACGCGAAATAGTGATTTTAACGAAATTCGCCGAAAAGCTGCGCTTCAATTCAAGATAGTTAGAAGTATTGGTTCAGAGACTTATTTTAACGATCCACTTTTTCTTGTGAACCTTACGCTTGTCTCATTATCCGCGGGACGTCGATTGCAGCCGATTCGAGAGTCAGTGGTCGGCTCAACCCGGTCTTCAATGAAAGACCTTACGCATGTGCAAGCGAGACAAAAGAAAGGTTTTCATTGCGTAAGCAATGGTCTCATTGGAACACTTTTTCTACGCGAGAAGCACACAAGTAACTTTGCGTAAGCTTTTCCCACATATTTCATAAACGAACTGAATGCCTGGTACGATTTTCAGGGCAAGCAAAGTTCTCTGCGTGTTTTTTATCAATTACTTGTTCATTTTTTTTATTTTTTCAATTTTTAGTAACTGTTTTTCACAATAAATAATTAAAATTACCAATTCTTAACACAACAGTAAATTAGATGCAACTTTTTCTCACAAGTTCACTGATATCAAAAACTCATTAGTGACCCGAATGTAACTTACGTAAGATTCTCCTTAGCATGGCAATACAGTCAATCATTTCTTTCTCTTGTCTTATGTAATGGATGCGAAAAAATGGTATTGTCTTTATTTATTAAATTTTATCAGCTATTATTAAGACAGCAACCGTTCTTCAAAGGTTTTACATTTCTTTTTGCCACATTTAACCCTCTGCCAAATCCGTAAAAGTGCATTAAAAAATCTGTAGATGATTTCAATGAAAGGTGCAGCATTTTTCCTTCTCAAATCAGGCCTAGAAACTGGAAAACTGTTGAATAATTTATGAGATACTGGTCATTTAAAGAAATGACGAGCAACACTGTTTCTTATAGCAGTCTCCATACAAAATGATCAAAAACGAATCAAATAAGAGTCATTTGACGCAGATTTTTTTTACGTTTTAAGGCAATATGTATAAGACAATATGTATAAAGCAATATCATTTTAAAAATCACTCCGAGAAGAGGTCGGCAAGCGACCTCAAGTGTTTCGTAGGCGTAGACTTGAATTTAACAAAGGCCATTTTTTTCCTATTATTAAAGCAATGATATCAAAAAAGGAAAATTTGACGTAGCAAATTTTATTCTTTATCTCGATTTTGCACGCCAAGAGCTTCGAATCAAGCTATGCTCGAAGGAAATCGAACTAAAAGAAAAGTATACAGATGAATCGAATTACTTATATTTTCGCGGTACGAGTTATTGATCGGTTTTAGCAACGCCGAAATGCGTACCTAGGTGATGTGATGATTTCGTAAAATTGCTGTTAATAAATGCTATAGCCCGCTTAATGTAATAAGCGATGGGTAGGAATGATTGTCGTGATTCGGGAAAGCGGTCATGCTATCACGAATTTTGTAAGGAAGAACATCTTGCGGCTTCGTCGAGCGTAAATTAAGTGACACCGCGTTCCTTGTACCTTGAGAGAATCATAGAGATATGTGTAAATAATCATATTGTGAGTTTGAAGTATGAATTTGATATGCTCCTTGCTTCTTGTGTGTTTATTGTTGGCGGCGTTGAAGAGATAATTTGAGTATCTAGGGCAACTTTCTCGTAGGATAGAAGGAGAGGAGCGATGAGGAAAGTGAATCTGGGGATTCTAATAGCGTAAGGGAGACGGATTGTCACTAGGGATTTTAGGAAATTATGGATTAGAGAGAGGGTTTTTGGGTTCCCAGATCCTGCGGCCTGTACCTGGTGTATGAGGGTTTAGCGTTTCTTCAAGAATTTGATTAACCTGGCTGCGTTTGGTAGGGTGCGTCGTACCGGACTGCGCTTGCAGCAGTGCAGGTCGGCTTCGCTAATGGGTGTGAAAGAGCTAAGTGTGACGTCATGCAGTGTATCGTTGCGGGTTGTCGTCCGATAGGTGAAGTGAGGTTATGATCCGGCCGAGTGCAGCTAGTATGCTAACCGTTTCAGCGAAACAAGTAACTGGTATGCCAGTAGTCTCGTTAAATGGAGACAGGAAGAAATGAAAGTCAAGACACAAGGGTTGTGTAGGTATAGTCAGTATTTCATTTTAGTAGATTGGATGTACAGCGGGTTCACCAGCAGAGCGGATGACCTACCCAAAGTCCCTCGTGGAAATAAAGCCCAATTCCAAACCGCTAGCAGACAGGGGTTGCACTTTTTTCGGTATGCACCTCTCAGCATATACCTGGCTTACTTTTATGGTATTGAAATATATACTACTCTCTCTGTCTGACACATAGCTCTGCATCTACAGGCTCTCTGGGTGAATAAAACGTGGTCTTCTGGGGACCAGAATATGAATGTTTGAGACCGCTTTGAAACCAACGTCTATACCAAACTGTTTATATTGTCTATGCATATGTCTGTTTATATTGTCTATGCTTACTGTAGTCTTTTTTCGGTCTTTATTTTCACGAGGGGTGCGAGAAATACAGTAGCGTAAAGCTTAATGGCACGCAGGCCGATCGAGGTGGTCACTGACCAGGGTGGATGACCAACCCTCTGAGTGAGAGAGATAGTGAAGTAAGACGTAATGGCGCGCAGGCCAGTCGAGGTGGACACTGACTAGAGCGAATGACCAACCCCGGGAATGAGAAAGATAGTGAAGTAGCGTTTGGTGGTCACAGCGGCTCTTAGCCTGAACGGATGACCAACCCGGGGAGGTAGTATGATCTAACAGCGTTTGACCATCAAAAGGCAGGAGCCTAAACTGGTATTATCCCCCTCCACGGCAAGCAAACATAGTATACTTCAGAGATGCGGGGTGCAGGAGGATTTGCCGATAACTGACTTCCATCTTTTTTGGTTTGCATGTATGGTTGTGAGCTAGACGGCGAGCTAGTTGACTCGATAACTCGATCAGCCAGCATTTCTGGAATCTGCTACTCCATAACCTTCACCTTGGCTGCTGAAACATGTTGCTGGGCTTCCCAAAATGGTTGATTATGCTTAAGCTGAATCGCGTGGCTTGTGGTTAGGGTTTTATGCAAGTGCCCTCAGCGATGAAATATGTGTGCATGGCATTGCGCTAATTCTCGGAAAGCGGTGACTGCCGGGCCTCGGAAATCGCTGGTCAGTTCTGCCGGTGATAGGCGAAGATTGTTGCCAGAAACTCCGGGTGTGCCAGAATGGTGAACATGCTTTGTCTTTCGTGCGCACCGATATAGAGACAGTCGGAATAATGCGCGTGAACAACGTGATGTTCTTGTGGCAAGGTTCTACCCAGAATTAGATGTCCGCGCAAATAATCTGCGACGAAGAAGGACCCAGGGTAGGACCGGTAGTTTCTTCCGACGTTGAGGTCGATTATTCCTCGAAGTTTGAGGGTGACCCCTTCTGTAGACAGGTCAGCTTCGGGCGGACCTGGGCGAATCCTGCGGATTTGTTCGGGGCTGAGGAACGTAGTTTTCATGAAATTGCCGGATGAGCCGGAGTCTGCCAGGGCTTCTAATTCCCTCCCTCCGACGTTAGTCCAGAGGTGGAGTAAATTTTTTTTGTGGTGCGGACGGCAGTTATTATTGGTTGGTATGTGTAGGGTTGCCGTTTGCGGGTCTTTGGGGATCCGCAGGGTTTCTCCAGCTTCCTGGATTTCGTTGAGGCTCCACCGGCCCGTTCCGGTTTTCCGACGGTTGGTTGGCCAACACCAGGTAATCTCGGTAAAAATGGTGCCCCGGATAGTAGTGGCAACATGGTCCGCAGTCGTATCCTTGGTTGGGTGGCACGCTGGTTACTGATTCCGTCATTCCTCTATTTTCTGTTTCAATTCTGCCTCTTCTGCTTCTGCCTGAGTGGCGTGGTCCATCAGATCATTGAAAGTCTTTGGCGAGGCTACGCGAATGACACGCTTGATGGACGGGCGTGATGTCTCTAGTACAATTTTGACCAATAATAGATTTAATGCTTTCACGATGATTCATTATGATGAAAAGAGGTGTTTCGGGTTTCAATCGTGTGCAAAAC